>LPNX010468366.1:22732-156506 GCA_001517045.1 Pseudotsuga menziesii | reverse complement strand
TAAATGCTTTAGAGTTCATGAGAAAGTTATGAAAATGTACATGTTATGTTCATGTAATGTGATTACTTATGTTGTGAAACAAATCAAAATCATTAAAGATACTATATATATATATACACACACACACACTAACATCTAAAGGGTTGGAAACAACAATATGTTTCAAAAATAAATAGGAAATAACTTGTATTGTCTATTAAAAGAACATGTTGAGCAATACAAAGAACTTTGAAAATATAAAAAGAGATGCTAAGGGAAGCAAAGTTACTTGAAGAAAAACATTTGGAAACATAGTTGAAGATGATGAAATAGCTTCAATGGCATGGACATTGAGGATGGTGTACCTTTAAGGGGGGGAGAATGTAACATCCCCTCTGCTACTCTGATTCTTCAGTAATTGAAAATATAAGGTAAATGTAAAATGTGCAACTTTTAAGCGAGAAGCTCAAGGCCAATAACATCACTGTATGTATTATTATGGATTTCCTTAGTTGTAATTTTTTATGTCATAGACCTAAGAGACTGATGTATGTTGTAACTAAAAAGAAGGGAATCTGTATCCATTAGGGAAAGGCATGTGAAGACTTGATGTGTTTAGTGATGACTGGGTGTCATCATGGAACCTTTAGGTGCATCAAACAAGTGTTTAATTTTAGGAAGAAGTAGTCTAAGAGTTCTCTTCTGGTAACATAAGTCAATGGAGTTTGGTATTACTTTTAAAACCTTGAGTGTTGAGATATAACATACTAGTCATGTAAAGGAGGATAATTCCTTCTTAATCACCTATAAGTCTTTTTTTAGTTCAAAATATATTTTGGATGGATATTAATGCATATACATTAATAATTGAATATTATTATGAATAACATAGAGCATATCATTGTTTAATTGGAAAAATTACTTTAAAAAGATAATCCAAGTAATAAATATTTCATGACCTCGTGAAATCTAAAGTAAATAAGAAATATCACTTCTTAATTTAGTTTCACTTTTTGAAGGCTTGTTTATTAAATATAGATTATAATATATAATTATTTGAGATTTTCCTTCTTAAACACTTTCACCATTAATTTCGTATACCGATCCAATCTATATACCAATACAATACATGTTGAAGCCGTTTATGGCTTGTTATCCTTAAACAACTTTATTATCATACTATATGATATAAATTCTCATTAAATGAGTGCCGAGTGTTGCGTAGGTTTAAATTTTTTTCCAGAAAAAAAGTTGTTGTTATTCAAATTGAATCAAAGTTAACTGATTACATCCCATGATATTAGATATCATTTTAGTACAGATCCAAAGGCTAATCTCATGTGCTTACAATTCCCAACTATAAGAGAATGAAGATACATAGTATATACCATCCATAACCAAAAATAAAATAGATGCAAGAGCAATCCAAATGTGTCCATAGAGGAAACAGTAAGATCCCAGATCAGTTTATCCAAGTAAGTGCTCGATGAAGAGTACTAATATCAAACCCTTAGAGGTGACCAATTTAAACCATATGTATCCAAAACAATACTCTAATAACTCAAGAATCCATGCTCTATAAACCCAAAATGGTTCATTAAGTAGTGTGTACAAGCTCTGCTTTAGAATAGTTGAGCTTATCTTCCCCAATAGCCACTCCTTCATAGTATTTTGTAAAGGATAGAAGGCCAATGTCCATGGGGAAAGCATCCTTGTATAAAATTTTATATCCCAAAATTTCTACATGTGACCACTTTCCCATGATTCTGATGCATGTTGACACTTCCATGACGACACTTCATGAAAGTCACTGAAAAAACACCTAACTTGGAGGACCCATATACAGAGTTTTGTAACTCCATTTGTCCTCTTCTCTACACTGTTGGAAAGGTATTTGAGTTAGATAAAACTTTGCAGAAGAAACTAAAGTTTGAAAATTCCCAAAATTATCCTAAAATGATATTTTTTGATGTATACGTGAGTTTCCTTAAGGAAACCCACGTATTCCACTTTTTATACGCGACTTGTTCTACATAATACTTGCGTATTCCCTGAATTTGCAACTATTTTCATTGCAAACCATGGGTCATACATGAGTATTGTTACTACAACCCATGTATATCCCTTGAATATGCGACTGTTTTCATTGCAACCCGCGTATTCTTCCTGTAGATGTAACTGGCTCGAATTTTGGGTAGTTTGGGTGGTTATGTAACTGGCTCCTTCAGTTGTAACTAATTTGTCTTCGACCCTATCTCTTCAAAAAATTATAAATAGAGGTAGGGAGGTCCATGAGAGGGGACTTGAATCATTGCATTGTTATGCTGGAGGAATTGGGACTCTCTTTCCCCCCACCTTTTCCCTAGAAGCTATCTCCTTGTGTTGCAGATCTTGGAGGTTGAGTTCTTTGGAGAAGAGAAGTAATAGAACCAGATCAAGGTTTCATGGGGTGCCCAACTTGAAGAGAAGGTATATTTGTACTTCATTTCATGATTAATAAAGATGTGATATCCTTCTTATTCCCAAATCATTGTTTAATGTGTATTTGAATCTTTGTTTTGATTATATGATGATGTATATCAGTTTACAATTTCATGTTTTACTGAACATAATCTCCTTTCATATAGTCTATTTGGTTTGAGGAAGGTATAACTTGTTTTGTAGGTCTCTTGAGGAAGAGGAACAGGAGAATGGCTAGAGAAACCTTGGACCAGCCTTCAATTTATCAGGTATGGACCCTACTTATCTCTAAATATTCCTTATATATGCATGTATAACTATGCATCCACCTTTCAACCCAGTATGTTGATGGCCTCTTAAACCCTAGTCATAGGAAACTTTCCTCTACAACAGAACTGGCAACTCCACTGGGGAGAGCCTTGCATGTTTGGGGTTTCTCTCTCTTTCTTCTAGTCTTTTGTAAGTTTTGAGGTCCTTATTTCTACTTAGGAACACCTTCTTAGTCTGATAGAACACCTCTGTTGCCTTCCTAAGGAAGTTTTTGACCTTTTTTGGGGTCTTTTCCCACCCATCTATGAGTTGTAGAATGCACAGTTGCATGTATAGAATGTACATGCGACCTGCTAGACTAGAAACCCATGTATGACACATGACCTTTCAGTAGGGAAACTCGCATATGCCCCTAAAATAGTGTTTTCTCCTCTTTTTGTGGTTTTTTTCTGCTCTTTGAGTGTTGTTTGGTAGGTCTTTTGGGGTCCTCTACAGGAGCATGACTCTACAAAGTTAGTGTCATCTCTTTTGGGTGTTCTTTATCTAGGTTTCAAGTCTTTTTGTAGCATTAGGATTTTTTGTTTGCTCATCCTTCCCACCCCCTTTGCTTGGTTTGACTTTTGTCTTATGTTTCTGGTCACCCTTTGTTAGTGATATTTTTCTGAGTTCAGAAGCTTGTTGGTGATTGTTTCCTTATTCTTTTGTTAGTTAAACTTTACCATGCCTAATTAGTTGACTTGTCTCTTATGCAAGCTTCCCTTCCAAGTAGGGTTTATACTGACTTTAGGGTCGTCTAGAGTCTGTTTGGTGGTTGTATAACAGAGTTCCTTTTGCTTTGTTCTTGTCATAAGCATACTTTAGTTTGTAGGTATTTTTTCTTTTGAATTTATAAAAGAAAAAGAAAAAAACACATATTTTCTTTATATGCATTATGTTTTTAGTCTAGATTGCATGGCATATCATTGTTTTTGAAAAAATAAAAATAAAAATTTCTTTTGTGGCTTTCAAGTTTCTATTTGAAAAAGAAAGAGAATAGTTTTTTCTTTTTGCATTTCATTTCTCTTTACTTAGTCATTTTGTTTCAACTTTCAGTTGAAACACCATTATTTTCATCTTTGCCACCGCCTTTGAGTAATTAACAACCCTTTAAAATAAACTCTTAATATTTAAAATTTATTAGTAACTGTTTGTTTATATGGATGCCACACACTAGTCTAGGCTATTATTTTGGGTCAGGAATATCTTAACTTCCCAAAACTTCAAACTCAAACATAGTGGCCTATCTATTAGGAAATCCAACTTCATTGAGAAATACACTAGAAATCTCCTCTCACACAAGAGTCAAGCACAAGGTCGTGTGATATTGAGCTATTGGAGATACCCCTCCACTTCTCAGTAAACCATACACCAGAGCTATTGCACATTTGGGGACTCATCCTGTACCTCCTCCCCACCCTGTGTGGTGCCAGGTACTGTTTGGGTTTCGAGATTTACTGCCCTACCCATGTGCATTGGCTGGACTGACTATTGTTCTGCTAGAATTTATCTGTGATTTTGGTAGCCTTAGTATATTGTCTATTAGGATCTTATGTGAGTGGCATTGGAAGGCTATTTCTAGTACACCTAGGGTAGAATTGGAAGGTAAACTCAATAGAAAATATGAGAGGGTGGTTGGGTGATTCCAGCACTTGCACCCAGAGGGCTCTTCATGAGACACCAAGTAACTACTCTCCTTCCTTCACTGGTTAGTTATGGGCCCTCATCATCCGATACTTTCCTTTTTCAGGCATCTTTGTTTTCATGGCTTGATACTTAGGTATTTTTCTAGTGGTGTGTTATTTTTACTGTTAGTTTCTTATTGACCTCAGACTTTGTCTTATTGTTTGAAAATATGGCTAACACCCCTTTGAATACCAACCAAGAGATCGCCATGTTGGGATCTCCTTGTACTATTCCTCTCATAGGGAATGTTGGTGTTCCTTTGATGACCACCTTGAATCTACTTGGATTCACCCTAGGACTATCGATGTGGTTTTTTTCCACTACAACTATCCTGGATGCTCCTGATGCTTCTCAAGTAAGCTCCTTATATCAAGGGAATCAAAACATTGATTCCCCTTCACTTGTAGTTGCTTCTCCTCCTCTTTCTACCTCATGAGGTGAAAGTTTTGGAACTAGTAACTGCCAGTCTAAAAGGAGTAAACGAAGGAAGAATAGGGAGAAGATGCATAAGCAAGGGGGCACTCATTCATCCTCTGTGAATCAAGTTGAACCTCACTACCCAACCTATGTAGTTCATGTTGGGGGCACCTATCCAACCTCTCCACGTCATGCTCAATCTAATAACTCAACCTATAAATGTCAAGTTCATATTCACCATCCAGCCTCTACTAACCATGCTGGTGGGATCCTTCCAACCTTTCCAAGTCATGTTGGATCTAGTCACTCATCCTCCGTAGTTCATACCGAGGGAACCCATTCAACCTATGTATGTCAAGTTGAACCTCCCCATCCAATCTCTGTAGGTCATGTTGGATCCATCAACCCAGCCTCTGACGGTCATGATGGGGGCACACACTCAGTTGTTGCAAAGCATGTTGATCTTAACCATTCATCCTTTGTAGATCATGTTGGTGGTGCCCGTCCAAACTCTGCAAGTCATGTTGGACCCATTCTCTTAGCCTCTATAGGTCATGCCAGGGGAATTCTCTTAGCCTCCATGGTTCATGCTGATGGAAAATAGTCAACCACTGCGACTCATGTTGACACTGTTGAAAATACTAACCATTCAAAGCACAAGCCCAAGTTTCCTTGTAATATTTTTGAAGGAGATCACCTTACTTATCTATGCCCTGCCATTGCAAAGGTACGAAGAGTTTGGTTTCATAGTCATCCTATTTTTTAACATCCTAAAGTCTTTCAACAACTAACCTCTCTTATTTAGGTTGGACCCAGTCACCCAGCCTCTGGTGGTCATGCTAGGGGGAAACTCTCAACCTCTATAGATCATGCTGAGAGAAAATAGTTATCCACTGCTAGCCATGTTGACATCATGGAGAAAAATGGTCATTCGAAAGGAAAAATTAAGTTCCCTTGTAATTTATGTGAGGGAGATAATCTTACTCATCAGTGCCATTCTATCATAGAGGTGCAAAGAGTGTGGTCCAAGACTCAAGATTATCCTTCTCTTGAACAACCTATAGTTTCTCAACAACCTACTCAATCTTTGGTTGATCTAGTGGTCGAACCTTCCCAGTCTTTGGTTCACCCCACTCTTCTTTTGAAGAGTGATCCTTATTTTATTGAACCAATGTCATATTTGGTCAACCCCACTCTCCCTTCGGAGAGTGACTTTCATGATGCAGTTGAATCGATTCCATGTTCGATCAATACCACTCTTCCTTTGGAGAGTGAAGTGTCTGCTAATCACATTTTCTTCATTGCCATTTCAGAACTTACTGAACAATGGGGCATTGAACTTGCCTCATATCAACCCCCACTAAGCTCTTATATTGCTTCCTTTTATTGGGATAGCCTAGTTGAGCCACACCTCCCTTATGATGAACCTTTCCAGATAAAGGTCAAAGTTGAAAAATACATGATTTCTTGTTGTATTGTAGATGAAGGAGCCTTAGTTAGTATCTTTTCTACTCATGCTTGGTGAGGCATGGGATCTCCCAACCTTGTGTCGTATGCTAGTAAATTACTGGCGTTTGATAGAAGAACTAGTATAGCCTTGGGAATTCTTCCTCAAACACCTATTACTTTGGGTGGGAAGACCTTCTTAGTTGAATTCATGGTGATAGAATACCCCTTGGACTTCAATATGCTCCTCAGATGTGATTATTTCTATGTCATGCAAGCTATGGTGTCAACATTATTTCATGTGATGTACTTTAATCATGGCAAAGAAATTGTCACTATCGATCAGTTAGATTTTCTTGATCCATCTCCTGACCCAACTAGAGACCAAGCTTTACCTTTATTGATTCACAGTGTCTCGATAAACACTACCTCGCCATGGGTGAGCTATGTGGCCTCATGTCTTTAGCGATCAATTTCCACTGAGGAGAAGCATCTGTGTTCATGCTTACTTTCTTGGGAATCAATCCCAGTAGTTCACCAAGTGATTCATCCTATACATATAGTGGATCCTGCTCTGCACTCTGTCAATCCATTTGAAATTTTAGACATGTGTCCTATCTCGGATGATCTCCTTCCTTCTCATGAAGTATTCCTAGAGTCATTGATACAGTCTAACCTTCTTTTGGATGTTGGTTCAATTGTGACTAAGTCTAACCCTGATTTTCTTAGTAAGCCTAATATTCCCATGGATCGGTATTCTTATATTGGTATTTTTGAGTCTTTGGACTCTCCCTTTGAACATCAAATGCTACTGAAAAATTGAAGGATGAATCCAAGCAATGGTGGCAATATCAGATCAATAATTTTGAATGTGAGTTGTGGAGTGGTAAATTGTTTTGATAATTAGACTTATAGTATTTCATGTTAAATTTAGCAAAGCTATAGGATCATGAGGATAGATTGAAACTTTCTGTGAAAGAAAAATGAATGAGGAAGAATAATTTTAGTGTTAGAATGATCAAAGAATTATGGTGAAATTATTCATACAAGAGACAAAAAATTATCAGCATAACCATAATTTCTTAATCATTAACTTGTATGTAATACATCCATGATAAAATAAAGAGAATCTGAATCCACTAGGTGTGATTTGAATTCCATGAATTCGATTGACTCTAGAGATCACTAATTGTGGGAAAATCACCATTGGATACTTACTAGTGTAACTCTAGACAAGTGAATCAATTCACAATATGTTAACTGAACAAGGTAGGTGAGAAAAGCCACCTAACCTCCTTAAATCATGCAAATGTGGTGCTAGGATAACTGAATATGAACTAATTGATTCTCATCAGAGCATAAATCAACACACATTGGGGTGAACTGATGGTGGGAATCCCATAAATCAGCATGGGTTCCTAAATTATAGGGAATGTCATTTGAAGCTCCTAAATTCATGCATACTAGCACATCTTATGGTAGGTGGGCCCTAGATAGCTTCCCCATGGAACTAATGAAGTGAAAACATAATCCTAATCTAGGAAACTAAAATTTAGACTATGGTGGACAAGGGAGGATTATATAATCCTAAAACCTCCCCTTAATCCAAACTTGGACAACTCGGGCCCTAGAAACTGAGAATAAAGGTCACGCATACAATCTAATGCAAAAAAGTAACTACTCAATAAATCAAGGAAACAAGGAAAACCTATTGGGAACAACCCCCCCCCCCCCCTCAAAATGAATAGCAAGGAACTTGATCAAGCTTTCACACCAAGGGACAAATTTCTCCTGAGTAAAAAACATTGTGACAAATTTCTGCAGTTTGCACCATTGTGGGGTAATAATGCAGTGTGATGGTCCTTGTGTGCACTAGTACATTGATACCGTGCATGTGAACCTCTCCACCTTCTTCCAATCTGATGCAAGATAAGAGAAGAAGTGTTGTTGATTTTGTAGCATGACTTGCATCCTTCGAAACTCTGTGACAATATGGAATAGTTGTATTACCACCTAATTGGTAGCATGTCTTTCAAGCTCATCTAAGCCCACTAGCAGTCACTTGTTTGTTAAGATCAAGCACTCTGTTTAGATGGTAAAATCCTATCAATGACAGGCTATAAACTTGCATCATGTGGATTCCATGGACGTTGTTCAGAAACATAGAGATAGCAGTGCTGATATTACCATTTCATGTATCCCCATAGGTGACTATCGTGCATTTGTTTCTAGTTTTATAAAGATTGATGATAAAGTTCAAGTTCTCCATTTTTGTGAGAAACCAAAGGGAAGCAACACTTATGATGTTACAAGAGGAAGAGCAGCACCAACCGCATCTATAGCAAGGTATCTAAAGCCTGGAAATGTCTCAGTTTTGGTGAAGTCCCCATGAATGCTAGCTAATATTGATGACCCAGTTGAGCAAGTTCTGAAATAATAGATTTGGAAGAGCACTTATGTTGGATATGATGACTATGCTTGTAATAATAGGTCAAGGCCTTAAACAAATGTGAATCAAATGACAGCATTGAAGCAATTCGGGCCAGCTATCAAAAAGTAGACATATTTGTTGTTGCCAAGAAATAAATCTCATGGAAGTCCTGTAGCTTTGAGTTGTCCATCAGATCTGGCTCAAAGTATTTGTGCATACTTAGACAAATATGGATTTGATAAATCATAGAAATTGCAGCCAAAAGAAAGCCCTTTGATTATACATTGCTGTCCAACTGTCCACTTTGAAAATATTTCAATCATAGTGCTACCACACAAGGCAGAGCTGGAAAAGTCTCGGATGTCCTTGCCTGCAAATTAAGGGGATTGAAAGCTCACTTGGTTTTCCATTGTTGAAATTCATGCACTACTTTCTTACTGTCAACCAACATAACTGACGGTCACTTTCGAATTAAAGGATCAAGCTGGATATGACAGCATCCACTGTTCGTAGGCCACTTATTCATGATGGAGAAATGACAGGTGCAGAGGTTATGTGTTTGTTTGTTCACTTTCTTCTTATTTGTCTTCTCAAGCGCCAGAGACTTAAATCCCGCAATTATTTTGATAGTGTCTATCAGTAGTGATAGAGATATCAACATTTCTTTTTTGCCAATTTGTTCAAGATGCCGTCTACACAGTCATGGACATGATCCCGCATTTTTATGCCTATCCGGTGAAATGCGCCTCTTCACATGGAGCTTGGGAACCCACGACAGTGGACCACATGAAGAGATTTGCTTCTATGTTGCATTTGTGTTCTATATTTAGACTGTCATTTGGATCAGTTACATGTCAAAACATTTTTAGCTTCCAATGCCGAGTGAGAGATACATTTGGGCCAGCTTGTCGATTTTGTGCAGTGCCAAGCACCGTGGAGTTGCAGCAGTCATCGATTGGAGAGTTTAGTCACTGTTTTGGAAGTTGTTTTCAGCTGGCAGCCAAATCAAAGATTTTGTTTGGAACTCAAAGTCATGGAATCGGGACATGTATTCATTTGATCCAGATCAAGCTGAGTCTGTTTGGGTGGTGAACGTCAGCATCAGCAGCTGTGAGTATGAATTGGCATTAGTAGCCGATTAATTGGTGCAAAGATCAAATTTTCAATCCATGCCTTTCATTTATCAGCAGCTCAACAGGTTTAGATATCACCACCGATTATTGGCATTCCATAGCTCAGTGTTCAAATAGTGCCCACAACTGCAGTTCAAAATTTGATGAAACTGCGACCTAGCGCGAGGTTTTTTCTCCTTCTAGAAAATGACAGAATACCATCCCTCATTTTGGCAGGATGCATTAACATCGACTGGGAGCAAAATAATAGTCATGTGAAGTTTGTTCACAAGGTGTCATGATGGTTTCTTTCAGGTGATCCACATGGAGCTGGGATCCTTTTTCATGTAGCCTAGTGGGTTAAGACTTTCTTGAGTTATGGTCATCCCTCTTTGAAAGGGAATGAATAGTTAAATATGTTTCCTTCAATAAAGTGGATTTTGTAATGAGAAAAAGGTGGATCTATGATCTTTCATTTTTCTTTATTATTTATTTTCTTTTTATTATTTATGATTTTCCTTTTTGAAAAGGAGAAGGGCTTTTTGTCTATAAAAGGACATGCCTTCTATGTTATAATGATGGAATTTTTTTGGGCTGGGAGGATTTTTTCCCTAAAGATAATAAATAAATTCATTGTTGAGTTTTTTAGTGGTAATCTTGTGTTTTCATAAGTTGTAGACTAAGCCGACATAGAAGGCTAACAATATAGCACGTTGGGCAAGCATTTATGACTGCCAAGTTGCTTGTCACCATTATGTTCTTGGAGGTTTGGGAGTAATGGAAAGTAGTCAGTTATACTACCATTCTCCTAGCCTCTGATTATGGAGTGGACCAGCCTAATCTCCTTTCTACAAAACTCAAAGCCTTTCTGAGTCCCCTTTTGATACTGGCACTAGCGTTTCCCTCGAGAATTGATCCTCCCTTCCCTTCCTGCCCATCAATCCAACTTATTTTCCTTTTTGCTACCCAATTTTCTCTAAGGTAGCCTCTTCAGATCACCCTGCCCTTAGCTGCACCTGCCTTAGAGATCCGAACTTAGGGAAACCCCCCTAGAGTTGGAGAAGAGCCATCCTAAAGCGAGGAGAGGGAAGGTGTGGTGACATTGGCCTCTCTCTCCATAGGTTGTTGTCAGGCCAGTGCACCTACGGTTTGGGATTTCAGCACCCATGTGCCAGTTTCGGGAGACAACATTTTGGTGTTGTTGCCGGGGACGAAGTCTAGTTCCCATATTTTGAAGATTATGCTTCATTGACATTTGTGGGAGATTACATTGTATATTCTTCCTCTCACATGGTGACTCCATGAAGGGACAGAGCCTTGTCCTTTTGTAGATTTAAAAGATTTGATTGGGTGTAGAGATGAGCAAACTCATCAGAAGGCTTTCAAGCTCACCTGGGTGACTCCACAGTTTGGTATGAGGTACGATTAAACACTTTTTTCAAATTAAGTACCTCATTGTTTGATTTATGGGAGAACCGCATGATATTTGGCATCAGGCTTACAACCCACTGGATTTCTCAAAAATACATGGATTTCCTAATCAGTGCTATGATCGTAGGAAGGTGCATGACATTCTTCCTGAATTTTATGGAAATGATGGTGTTTCAGCCACCCATCATATTTCCTCTCTCTGTAAACTGATGGCTGATTTTAATGTTCATCATGAGGATGATATTATGGTTGTTTTTGCTATAATTTTGGAAAGGGATGCAATGATCTAGTTCTATGGCCTTTTGGATGAATCCATAGATTTAGTGTCAATGTTTTTTTAGCAGTTTCTCCACCACTGGAACAATGGAATGGTTGATGAGATCGGGCAGCTTGCTAAAGAATATGATGCCCTCATCCCTATGGTCCATCTTGAGCTTAAAGAACAAATCATTGAAGATATGATCAGGGAAGCATTACAAGAAACCTTGGTTGAAGACATTACTGAAGATCTTCTTGAGGTTGTTGAAGTAAATAAAAATGAAAATAGGGAGCTTCCTCAGATATATGTCATTGGACCACTCCATGCTGAAGATTTGGACTTGCCTCAAGTTCATAATGTGATTGATGCAGATCAGCTTGAGAAGTTTGACAATGAAGGGCTGTATGTGAGAAATATCAACCAGTGGATAGATGTTTCTTGTGCGCAGTTTGATTCTCCCTAGTATAATTTCTTTTCACCTCACAGTCTGATGTTTCAATTCAGTTTTATTCATGAGCAGACTGTAAGGCATAGTTATCTTATGATGAATGTATTTTTCTTTCTTTCACTGACCAAGCTCAGAAAAAAATTTGGCATGGCTAAGATGTTGGAATGGCTTCATTGGTTGTATGCATACACCTAACGTATGCTAGATTCATGATAGAGTAGGTAGGTGGGAAGAAAAATAATCTCTTGCATGAGCATTTAAATTTTCATTAATTCTTTGTTTTGAAATAAATTGTGGGATGTGAATGAAGCCATCCCATCACATGTTTCTTTCAAGTTTGTCTATGGATACTCAGAGAGTCTGAGTTTCTTTTGCACTATCTCCAAGAGTACGTGTCCCCCATGGAGCCAGATGTTACCACCTAATTGGTAGCATGTCTTTCAAGGTCGTCTAAGACCATCGACAGTCACTTGTTTGTTAAGATCAAGCACTTTGTTCAGCTGGTAAAATCTTGTCAATGATAGGCTTTAAACTTATATCATGTGGATTCCATGGATGTTGTTTAGAAACATAGAGATAGCGTTGCTGATATTACCATTTCATGTATCCCCATAGGTGACTATCGTGCATTTGTTTCTAGTTTGATAAATATTGATGATAAAGGTCAAGTTCTCCATTTTTTTGAGAAACAAAGGCCAGCAACACTTATGATGTTACAAGAGGAAGAGCAACACCAACCGCATCTATAGCAAGGTCTCTAAAGCCTGGAAATGTTTCTGTTTTGGTGAAGTCCACATGAATGCTAGTTGATATTGATGACCTAGTTGACCAAGTTCAGAAATAATAGATTTGGCAGAGCACTTATGTTGAAGATGATGACTATGCTTGTAATAATAGGTCAAGGCCTTAAACTAATGTGAATCAAATGACAGCATTAAAGCGATTCAGGCCAGTTGTCAAAAAGTAGATAGATTTGTTGTTGCCAGGAAATAAATCTCATGGAAGTCCTATAGCTTTGAGTTGTCCACCAAATCTGGCTCAAAGCATTTGTGCATACTTAGACAAAGATGGATCTAAGAAATCATAGAAATTGTAGCCAAAAGAAAGCTCTTTGATTATACATTGCTGTCCAACTATCCAATTTGAAAATATTTCAAGCATAGTGCTACAGCACGAGGCAGAGCTAGAAAAGTCTCTGATGTCCTTGCCTGCAAATTAAGGGGATTGAAAGCTCACTTGGTTTTTCATTGTTGAAATTAATTCACTACTTTCTTACTGTTAACCAACATAACTGACGGTCACTTTCGAATTAAAGGATCAAGATGAATATGATGGCATCCACTGTTCGTAGGCCACTTATTCATGATGGAGAAATGATAGGCATAGAGGTTATGTGTTTGTTTGTTCACTTTCTTCTTATTTTTCTTTTTAAGCGCCAGAGACTTAAAGCCCGCAATTATTTTGATAGTGTCTATCAGTAGTGACAGAGATATCAGTGTTTCTTTTTTGCCAATTTGTTCAAGATGCTGTCTACACAGTCATGGACATGATCCTGCATTTTTATGCCTATCTAGTGAAATGTGCCTCTTCACATGGAGCTTGGGAACCCATGACAGCCAACTGCATGAAGAGATTTGCTTCTATGTTGCAGTCATGTTCTATCTTCATACTGTCGTTTGGAGCAGTTATGTGTCAAAACATTTTCAGCTGCCAATGTCGAGTGAGAGATACGTTTGGGCCAACTTGTCGATTTTGTGTAGTTCCAAGTGTTGTGGAGTTGCAGAAGCCATCGATTGGAGAGTTTAGTCACTGTTTTGGAGGTTGTTTTCAGCTGGCAACCAAATCAAAGATTTTTTTTGGCACCCGAAGTTGTGGAATCTGGACACGTCTTCATTTGATCTGGATCAAGCTGAGTTTGTTTGGGTGGTAAACGTCATCATCAGCGGCTGCGAGTATGAATTTGCATTAGCAGCCGATTAATTGGTGCAAAGATCAAATTTTAAATCCATGCCTATCATTTATTATTAGCTTAGCAGGTTGATATATCACCACCGATTATTAACATTCCCTAGCTTGGTGTTTAAACAGTGCACACGACTGCAGTTCAAAATTTGATGAAATTGCTACCTAGTGTGAAGTTTTTCTCCTTCTAGAAAATGACAGAATACCATCCTTCATTTTGGCAGGATGCATTAACATTGACTGGGAGCAAAATCATAGTCATGTGAAGTTGGTTCACAAGGTGTCGTGATGGTTTCTTTTGGGTGATCCATGTGGAGCTGGGATCCTTTTTCATGCATCCTAGTGGGTTAAGACTTTCTTGAGTTATGGTCATCCCTCTTTGAAAGGGAACAAATAGTTAAATATGTTTCCTTCAATAAAGTGTATTTTGTAATGAGAAAAAGGTGGATCTATGATATTTCCTTTTTCTTTATTATTTATTTTCTTTTTATTATTTATGATTTTCCTTTTTGAAAAAGAGAAGGGCTTTTTGTCTATAAAAGGACATGCCTTCTCTGTTGTAATGATGGAAAGTTTTTGGGCTGGGAGGATTTTTTCCCTAGAGTTAATACAGAAATTCATTGTTGATTTTTTGGACATGTTGGGTTTTTCAGTGGTAATCTTGTGTTTTCATAAGTTGTAGACTAAGCTGGCATAGAAGGCTAACAATCTAGCATGTTGGGAAATCATTTGCGGTTGCCAAGTTGCTTGTCACCATTATGTTCTTGGAGTTTTGGGAGTAATGAAAAGTAGTCAGTTATACTACCATTCTTTTGGCCTCTGATTATGGAGCGGACTATATTGATCTCCCTTCTACAAAATGCAAATCCTTTCTGAGTCCCCTTCTGATATTGGCACTAACCTTTCCCTCAAGGACTGATCCTCCCTTCCCTTCCTGCCCATCAATCCAACTTATTTTCCTTTCTGCTACCCGAGTTTCTCTAAGGAATCCTCTTCAAATCACCCTGCCCTTAGCTGCACCTGCCTTACAAATCCAAACTTAGGGAAACCCCCCTAGAGTTGGAGAAGAGCTAGCCTGAAGTTAGGAGAGAGAAGGTGTGGTGACATTGGCCTCTCTCTCGAGAAGTTGTTGCCAGGCCAGTGCACCTGCAGTTTGGTCTTTCGGCACCTGCATGCCATTTTCGGGAGACAATAAGTTCAACTTGGAATTCAATGTCATGGGGGATTGCTTGAGCCCATACAATGGTTTCCTCAACTTGCATGTTAATAATGAATCATCACTGTACCCATTAGGTTGTTCTATGTAGATTTATTCTGCCAATTTACCATATAGAAAGGTACAATTTTCTCTTCTTTCTGGAGGAAAAGAGACATGATCCAATGTCTCATTGTTCTTCAATGAATCATATTATTTATCCATGGATTCTTGTCTTGGTGAATCAAGGAAATCCACTTTGTAAAACTATTGATTAGACCTCACCATCATGTAGCATCTCTCTGGTATTTTATATCACCTCTTTGGGAGAAGTGGATTTGTATGACATAGTACAAGGTTCTCATCTTGAAAGTGATATTTGTTCTCCTTTTGTCAGATGAATCTCCAACCATGTTCCCAAACCTTAATGAATTTTTGAGCCCATTTAGGCCTATGATTGGGAGTAGGGACTGTATCTGGATATGGATCTAATTGAAATTCATCCTCAATTCCAAAAATTGATTCAAATTGGTCCTCAAATTTAAATTTTGAATCATCATAAGAAACATCATCATATGCAAATGGTTTAAGTAGAATGAATTTACCTTCCCTTTTAACTGGCTGTAGAGATTTCATTGGATTTGAGTATGGAAAAAAATGTGAGAAATCATATGCCTTGGAGGTATGGTTTGCAACACCTTTTGCTATCAGCTTCCCAGTAGAGATATCTGAGATGTCAACTGAGTCAGGATCAAATACAGCTCGCTTTGGTGATCCTGTATGATCATATGATATACATCCAATAGATTTGTTGCTAAGGAGGGAACATATAAGACATTTTTGAACACTCCATGACCCAATTTTATTGTACCCTTCCCTTCAGCTTGGATTTGAGTATCATCTCCCATGTGAATACTGGGACTATAAAATAAATTTAATGAAGATAATGATTCTTTGGAGGAAACCATGTGGTTGGAGGCTCTTGAATCAATGACCAAGGCTTGCGATTTTTAAAATCCATCCTTCAGTACATGAAATATTTCATGATATTTAGTATTTCCTCCATAATGAACCTTCCTTGTGCCTTTAGGGAGGAAAACATTGTGTTGTTCAAGAAGTATTGACATATGATCTATGGTTTTCTTCATACAACTTTTCTCTGAATGGTTTCCTTTCTTACAGTAGGAACACTTGGCCTTTAAAAACCTCTTTTGTTTTTCTGTCTTAGAACTTGAGGCTCCATCCGATGGATCAAACTCCTCCTTAGGTTTTATATCATAGTTCTTTTTATCCTTCCCTTTTGGTTTCCCTTTGGCTTGCGCATTCTTGGTATCCCCATCCAAGAGAGCTTGATTCTTGGAATCTTTGAGGGGTCCCATCTGGATCGACTTATATTGTTCTTGAATAAGAGATTCAGTGAATGTGTCAAGTGAGGGAATTTTCTAGTTTGGGGTTGTGAGTTTCCTGGAGTGGAATGTGGACACAAATACTGAAAATTATGGGCCAAGCTTGCTCAGAATGGAGAGAACCAATTTGTCATCCTTCTTTTCAATTTCACACTGCTTGCACTACATGACCAAAGACTTGAACTTGGAGAATAATTGCTAGATTGTTTCAAAATTGCTGGTTTGAAGAGCAATCAGTTCATTCTCCACAATATGTCCTTTCAGCTCATCCTACTTTCCAAACAATGATTCGATCTTTTTATATACTTCCATTGTATTCTTTAATCCACCAAGGTGGAAGAGTAAATCCCTAGATATAGGAATGCACACGAAACCAAAGTCTTCATCCAATTTGTTCAGATACTTTGATTTATCTAGAGGCTCCGAGGGTTCGACCTCCTTTCCCATAGTGACCCTATACAGACCCTTGTTGCATAATACAATATGCATATCTTCCCTCCAATCCACATAATTGAAGGGTGTGAGGACCCTTTGTGTCAAGGATGTTGAATTCTCCATTATAGCTTTAGGAGAAACACAATTCTTCAATTTACCTACAAAAAATCTTTCAATTCGAAGGAAAACTAGTTCAATCACTCTCTACTTCAACATGTGCACATTTACAGGGCAATTCACACTAGGAATTATGTGGAACCTAGTTGCTTTTGGTGCATCAATGGAAGTTTTTGAGGATTGAAATTGGCCTGGTCGCCTGCTCTAATACCATGTTAAATTTATGAAATATATAGGATCATCAGGATGGATTTAACGTTACTATGAAAGAAGAATGAATGAGGAAGAATAATTTCACTGTTAGAATGATAAAACAATCATGGCGAAATTATTCATACAAGAGGAGAAAATTTGTTAGCATAACCATAATTTCATAATCATTAACCTATAGGTAATACATCCATGATACAATAAAGAGAATTCAAATCCACTAGGTGTGATTCGAATTCCATGACTTGGACTGACTTCAGAGATCACTAACAGTGGGGAAATCACTACTAGAGACTCACTAGTGTAAATCTAGACAATAGAATCAGTTCACAATCAGTTAAGTGAATATGAACTAAATGATGCCGATCAGAGCATAACTCAACAAATACTAGGGTGAACTGATGGTGGGACTCCCATGACTTAGTGTGGGTTCCTAAATTATAGGGATTGGCCTCTGGAGCTCCTAAAATCATGGATACCTATGCACCAAGTGGTAGACGGGCCCCATATAAATTCCCCATGGAACTAATGAAGAGGAAATATACTTCTAAGCATAGGAAACTCACATTTAGACTATGGTGGATAAGGGAGGATTATAATAATCCTAACATTTCAAAACAATTTGCAATTCATATATAGGTCAAGATCCATGAGGTGGAAATGTCCCCGAATGAAGATATAGAAAGAGAAACTTAGAAGAAGAAAAATCCATACAAAAGAATATGAATTATCATTTGAAAGGTGGCACTTCAATGAAAATTTTAATTTCTTGATAAAGGTGGCATTCCTTGGATTCATCTGCCACTACAAAAAGTAAATGTCATTCATTTTTCTTGCAATCCATTAAATTTGTTCTCAACTGATTATGGGTCTATACTAAAGACTTCCATTTAAAACCAAATATTTACTTAACAAGGAAAGATAGTTCCCACAGTAGGATAATTACTTCACACTTGAGAAAGTACAGTACAAGTTTCCTCACTTATTGGGCAATGCACTAAAAATTTCTTCAACAAAGAATTTTAATGTAATGGACACCTCCACTACTATCAACAATGGGACTAGGACCATTTCTTCTTGGGATGATTATTGATATGTGCATTAGTTTTATTTGTTATATTTTTATCATTCAAGCTAGCATTATGATATTAGGATCTTTAACTAAGAGAATAACATGCACAGCAATAAAACACAAGAGACAAGAGACACAAAGAATTTTCCTCTGGGAAACCATAAAGAAGAAAACCCCACAACTTTCTCAAAGATAGAATCAGAACCAAAAGTAAAACCCGAAAACATAAAGATGATCTCCCAACAATAGTAGTCTCTCTCTCTGATCCCAAAAACTTCTCTCTCACTCATGCGCCCCAATGAGTGAGTGTGTGTGATAAATAGAGAGGCTCACTCTCTATTTATATTCTTTTGTTCACCTGAAACCCACTCCAACATGTCGGTCTCACTTAATAATTACTTACTAGAGCCGACATCTCTAGGAGTGTCTAATAACCCTAGTGCCCCACAACTTGTGGGGACTTTGTCTCCTCCAACCAACAAGGAGGGTTATCCTTAACACAACAGTGGGGAATATTTCCCCAACTTATAATGACTCACCTAGGCTCAACTTCTCTAGGATAGTCTAATAACCCTAGGGCCCCACAACTATGGGAAATTTAACCCTTGACCAATAGGAGGGTTACCCACAATGACTTGACTTGACTTGTTTACATGATAGAACCTCATGATAGGAACATCGGGGCATGACATGACTCAAATACATTACAGACACATCCCAGAATAAACATTGGGGTACAATACATAAGATATACAGATGAATACATTCTAAAGTTACAGATACATCAACACTCCCTCTTAACTAGGAAGGTATTCTCTCGACACAATTTATCAGCATAGGTCTTCTTCTCTGTATCATCTAGATCATCATTGAGTTCTCATCATATTCATCTTCAAGTCATCTTCATCTGCAATTCATATTCATCTTCAAGTCATCTTCATCATCAGATCTGGATCATCACTCGATCTAGATCATCATCACTGGATCTATATCATCACTGGGTCTGGATCATCATCACTAGATCTAGATCATCACTCAATCTAGATCATCACTGGATCTGGATCATCACTTGATCTGGATCATCACTGGACATCATCACTGGATCTGGATCATCACTGAACATCATCACTAGATCTGAATCATCACTGGATCTAGATCATCACTGGATCTGGATCATCACTGCTGGATCATAATCACTAGATCATTATTCTTCTTCTCATCGTAGGAATTTCTACAGATCCAACCCTTTTTCATGTTGGTTGTAGGCCTAGCCTCCATGTAGGTCTTCTTTAGCGCTTATATCTAACCCTAATTCAGAATGGCCCTCCCAACACTTACATCTGACCATGAGAGGAACACATCCAACACCATGTAAGAAAGGCATGCCCAACACTCACATCTATCCATGCGAGAACACATCCCACAACCCTATCAAAAAGTCCCATCACTCACATTCACCAGGATGATAGGACACAACTATTATCATCTGTGAAAAGGCTCGGCACTTACAACCACTAGCATGATAGGTCACAACTACTATCATCTGTGGAAAGGTACATCACTCACATCCATGAGCATGATAGGACATGCCTACTATCATCTGTGGAAAGGCTTAGCACTTACATCCACCAGCATGGTAGGACACACCTACTACCATCTGTGGAAAGGCACAGCACTTACAATCACTAGCATGGTAGGACACACCTACTACCATCTATGAAAAGGAACAATGCTTACATCTAACCATGGAAGGAACTTAATCCTCTAACCATGTCAGAAGGGCACTTAGTCCCAGACTGAGGGTTCCTGGTAACTGACCAGGTGCCTCCATTCTCCTAGAGAATGGAAACAACCCTTATATCTGATCAAGTGGGAACACATCCCTCAATCACATCAGAATGGCCATGCACTCATATTTGATCATGTAAGAACACATCCCATAGTCATATCAGAATGGCCCTCAGTCCCAAACTGAGCTTTCCTGGTAACTGACCAGGTACCTCCATTCAAAGAATGGCAATAGCCCTTATATCTGATCAAGTGGGAACACATCCCTCAATCACATCAGAATGGCCATGTGCTCACATCTGATCATGTGAAAACACATCTCACAAACATATCAGAATGGCCCTCAGTCCTAGACCGAGTATTCTTGGTAACTGACTAGGCACCTATGATTCCAAGAATGACAATAGCCCTTATATCTGATCATGTAGGAACCAATACTATAGTCATATCATAATGGCTCAGCACTCATTTCTGACATGGAAGGAACCAATCCTCTCACCATGAAAGAATGGCTCAGCCCTTAAATCTGACCATGGAAGGAACCAATCCTCTCACCATGTCAGAATGGCTCACGGACTCATCACTTCCCCTTGGAAGGAACCTCGATCTGAAGAACAAGAAGCTTCTCCTTGATGTACTCAAACATCACTCTAGCCAATGGATTTGTCAACACATCAGCTATCTGTTCATCCGTTCCAACATACTAAGGCTTCAATTCTCCCCTCTGCACCATATCCCTTATATAGTGATACTTGATCTCTATATGCTTCGACTTGTCATGGAACACCGGGTTCTTCGACAACATCACACAACTTTGGTTGTCGCAATATATACAAGTAGCATCTAACATGAGATCAAATAAATTAGACAATAGCTTCCTTAGCCATACTACCTCATAACTAGCTGCACAAGTTATGACATACTCTGCTTCAACTCTACTCAGTGCCACGCAAGATTTCTTCCTGCTAAACCAAGAGATCACACATGATCCCATACCGAAACAAATCCCTGAAGTGATCTTCCTATCAATGGCACTTCCTGCCCAATTTGAATCAACATAACCCTCCAGGTTAATATTCTGATTTGCCTCATACTTGATCCCATAATTGACTGTACCCTTCAGGTACCTCAGAATATGCTTTGCAGTAATCAAGTGAACATGTCCCGGATCTGTTAAGAACTGGCTCAAGGTGTTCACAACAAAGCAAATATCTGGTCTTGTGTTCGTCAGGTACATCAAGGACCCAATCATCTGACAATACATCATGGAATCAACCATATATGATGAAGCATCACTCAATAGCTTCATGTTCGATGCCATAGGTGTGGTCATGGACTTGCAGTATGTCATGTCCCCTCAAATTGACCATTAAAAAGTGTTGACCATGCTAAGTTCCTAGGGGCTCAAAATTGATATTAATTATTCCTCATAGAAAAAATTTTGCTAATAATTGTTTCAAGGCATGTATTTAATTTTATCTCAGCAATTTTATTTATTATGCACAATAATGATGTGGAATTAAGGCTTCCATGTCAGGAGGGCACAATGGGGAAAGCTAGTCAACTTGCCTTGGTAAAAATAAGAAAGTCCATGACAAAAGCAAATAGGAGAATAAATGGAAGTTGCCTAAAAGCAGTAAAAAGCTGACAGAGGTAAAAGCAAGAAAGTATTTCAAAAGGGAGGGCATAGTTTCCTCTTATGGATCTTATAAAAGTTGTAAGAGAAAAGCAGGAACGTTTTTGAAGGAAAGAAAAAGTTTCCTTATGACCCAGGAAAAGCAGAAAATTGTTATAACTCAAAAGAGGCATATTTTGACTAAGGGAGGGCAGAGTTTCTGATTTTGAAGGATGATTTGGACTTGGAAACAATTCCACGTGGTCCTACTTGCCTAATTGCCTAAAGGGGGTGCTTTTGTGGCTAGGGTTAGGTCACCCATGGGGTTGACTTGCTCTCACAGGTCACCATTGGCCTCAACTTACTAAGCAGGTCATCAAAAATTCTATAAAAGGTGAATTAAATCCCATTGATTTAGTTTGGTTGATTATTTGATTTCTGAATTCTTATGTGATCATTACTTCTGAGTGTTGTGTCTCAGACTATTGGGAGATGAGCCCCAGCCTTCCATTCCCCTCTCCTTCCACCCCCTTCTCTTCCATTGCAAGTGTGGAGTGCTATATTGCAGAAATTGAAGGATAATCAGAGTTATTTTCATCCTCCATCAATTTCAGGTCGAGCTCTAGTGAAGCTCATGCTTCACCTATGCTCACAGCCCCTTGCTAGTCATGATCCAAGCCTCCTGCCCCTCATTTTTGGAGCATCCTTGTAATGTTCAGTCCATGATGTAATTTTTGTTCTTTAGTTTCATAATATTCTGAAAATTATAGTTATCAGGTCGAAATATCCCTACCCATAAAGAATCTTGTCTTAGTTTTCCCTAAAAGGGCCTACTTTATCAATGTATGGGGGAAAATGAACAAATATGAGTGCTATAAGAAATATGTCATGCTTGAGAACTGATTTAAGTGGTTTTACATGTTCATAAAACTAATATTTAACTCTTTTATAATTTTAATGTTTTACAGAAACTGATTTTACTTGATTTAACTACTTTCATTAGACCCTATCTAGATTACTAGCTTTTAGTGACTAGTTTTGCTAAATATGATTTAAAATGAGTTATGTAAACAAATATGAGTGCTATAAGAAATATGCCATTCTTGAGAACTGATTTAAGTGGTTTTACATGTTCATAAAACTAATATTTAACTCTTTTATAATTTGAATGTTTTACAAAACTGATTTTACTTGATTTAACTACTTTCTTTAGACCCTATCTAGATTACTAGCTTTTAGTGACTAGTTTTGCTAAATCTGATTTAAAATGAGTTATGTAAACTAAAACTAAGCCCTTTTAGTTCTTGTGGGTCACTGAAATACCCAAATACCCATACCCAGCTCCATAACCATTTTTCATTGAGATCATACCACTTTTTTGGATCCTCCTCTGTCCAGGGTTTCCCTTGGCCAAAATTGTCGAAAAACTCAAATTCTTCGAAAAATTATCAGAACACCCAAGAAATTATGAAAGGTGTTTTTACCTATTATTTATATTATATTCCTTCTGTAACAACCCTTTTCAATTTTCCATAATCCCCTGGTTGAAACAGGCTGAACTACTCTTCCTAGTTTCACGGTTTGGCTCTCTAGAAGCGTGGAAGTAGGTTTTCGCGGTGAGGATTCTGAAACCTAAATGGAACCATATATAAATGTTTTAGGGAAGAGGAAATTCAATGTATTAACTTTATTTTATTGCTTCCCACTGATCACTTCCTTTCCTGTAAAATTTCCGAGAAGAATTCCCCAATTTGCCCTCTCCAAGAAGGTTCTTTGTGGAGTAATTCAAATTCAAAATATTTAATTTAAATTAAATAACTAACAGAGTGTTCAGGTATGTACACCAGACTTATGAAATTACTATGGTATCAGGTCTCTTTCCTTGGATCATCCTGTGGAAATAAATCTCTCACTGAATAAATTTCCAGCCATGTCATACTATGAGGATGACTATGATGAGCAGTATGAAGAATACTATAGAAGATATGAAGAAGAAGAAATCCTCTATGTTGATGGAGGCATACTAAAACATGAATATGATGAAAAATATTAGACATCAGATGGGGAAGATATCAGATCTGATTGTCCAATGGTTAAGAAAAACTTGACAGAGATTATTGAAGCATGTGAGGACATGTCTCACTACTATGAGGACTATCTAGCGTTGGGTAGGAATATTTGTGCAAACCTTTCTTTTGGAGATTATATTTATTTCAAGTATGGATTCTTGCCCAAGCATGATTATGAGAATTATTTCAAGAGCAACAAGCTATCCAAAGAGGAACCACTTTGTTACAACTCTCTGACAAAAGAAGAAGAAGATAGAACCAAAGTTGAATATTCCTCCAAGCCATCAACATGTTCAGGACTTAAGATTTTGTTTGGTTTTCCTTAAAAAAGGTGCTTCTAAATATTGTGACCTGAGTACCACTAAATATGAAAAAGTCACAAGTTTCTTGGAGGAGAATAGAAATGAAGTGGACACATATATCCATGAGGTGAAGTGCAAATCACCACAAGTTGGTTGCATAAGAGAAGAAGTTGAAGAGGAATGCACTTCAAATTTCTTAGTGGGTGATCTCCAGATCACTGCTCAAGGTTTTGGATCATGTATGGGTGGTGAGTCATCTTTTGGATAAGATCCAAAAGAGGTATACATATCATATTTATAGTCACCTCCTGAGCCATAGAATGAACATGAAAACAAGGCCACACTGCTTAGGTGTGAGAAAGAAATATTGGTGGAAAAGCAGGCCACCATAGTATCCGTACAGGAAGATGGTAATGTTAAGAACATGGATAATAAAAGTTCTGATTTTTGTAGCAGACCTGTACACCTACAACCTGTTATCCAAATTTTTGTACCGCCGTTGGGTTACTTGAGGAGCCGTCAGTTGACAGACATGTTCAATGTCTAATTCCAGTGTATCAGTTGATCCGTCTTCATGTCTAGCCAATATTGGCTAGCCGGTTTTTCATTTGAATAATTTTGACCATGGCCCCGTGGGGTTTGTAATAAAATGTGCTAGTAGGATATTTTTGAGTGGTTCAGTCTCCTGAGACGTAGAATCTCAAATAGGGTATTCCAGGGAGTTTTTTGCCCTTGACAATTATGCTTTGCCTTCAGCCGAGTATAATTAACGAGGTTTTCTCCTGCTTCCTCCAAAGATGGAATGCCTGATGCCCAACTGAGTGTTATAATCCTACTAGACATTATTTAGATAGATCATGGTCATGTCCTAAGTCATCTGGACACATAAAAAAATTTCAAAAAAATATTTTTCGAACAGTGAAAAATTATTTTTTAATTACTTTTCCTAAGTTTTTTGGGTTAATTTTTCCATTAACTAAATGGAAAAAACCCATTCGTGGTAAATAAGTCATCCGGACTCAGAATTTAGTGATGAATTCTCTAACCTTAAGACAAAAATCATTATTGATCAGCCAGCCAGTCAGAAATAACTTTCAGATCAGCAATCAGACACATAATGCCTTTTTACTCAAAAAAGTTAGTTTTGAGTAAAAAAATTATTTTGAGTAAAAAAATGATTTTTAGTTAAAAAATGATTTTATTAAAAAATGATTTTTATTAAAAAAATGATTATTTTGAAGAAAACTAAAACTCTCCAAATTAATCCAAATTCAATAAAATAAAAGGCTAAATGACATCTCATGGAACACTTATGATGATTGAGAAATTAATTTATTATTAGTTATTAGACATGTCATCTCCAGCTAAAGATGAGATGGAGAGCTCTCATTGGTCCGGTGATCTGATTGAGGTGAAGACCGAAGCTTACACCATCAGTAGGCTTCCCAGACCTAACAAAGTAGGTTTCCAGACCTAGCAGGAAGCATTCCCATGCAGCAGGGTTGGTTTTTTGGTTTTAGGGTTTTAACACTCTCTCATTTGTTAAATAGAGGCTCTTTCAGCTCTATTGAGGGTGGATGATTGATGTAAAGAACCTCTGGTAAAATATTGTAATGCTTGTTTCTCTCATGCAACCTATTTTGTAATACAGAAAAGCTTTGGAGGCTCATGCTGTGTGGATCTTGGGTGCATATGTTCCTGCTAATGAGGTGAAAGTTTTCTATTTTCTTTACTTTTGATAGTGCGTGGGTATTAATACATGATTTAGAGGGATTCTATAAGCATGTAGGAATAGGTATTTGTAGCTTCAAGTTACCTATTTATTTCATTTACTTTCAAAAAGCCTCAAAGAGCATTGTTTTATTCAGCTGTATTTCATGCTTTTGAGATTTGATTAGTAAATAATACATGTTTTAAGCCCCATGTTGCCAAGTGTATAAGATTGTTTTGTAGATCACTTCATTGTAGCAAGTAAGAGGCTGAGCTGAGTTGCATCTACTCTTCTTGGAGCAAAGCATATGCACCTAGTAGTTGCATGCCATTGGGATCCAAAGTGATTTCAAGGATTCAAGATCCAAGTGGATCATCTTCTCCATTCACCCTAAAGTCAAATTTTCTCATTATTTTACTTTATGTTGCAAGTAGTATATTGATCTATAAAGTAAATCTTTTGCATCTACTTGCTTCCATTTCTAGATCTAGGAAGTGTTCTTTCTCTTAGATCTAGTTGGTATTTGAAGCAGCACAAGATTCGTATATTTTTCTCAAATGCTAGGTGTATTTTTGTAGTATTATCTATTGTTTAACCCATCATTTTGTAGGTAAATAGCTCGCTGGTTTTTTCTCTCTTCATGACAGGTTAAGCGGGAAAAATTGACAAAAAACTTAAAGAATTAAGCTGCAAAAATAATCCCATTGTTCCTCTTCTTAATACCTTTTCTTCAGGTTTCTTTGTTTTGTTTCTTTTACCTCTTCTTCATCACTTCCCTGTTAGTACCTTTTTATCAGCCCTCTTTCTCTTTTTGGATAGCCCTAGTGTGCCCTAGCTTTCTTCTCTTGTTTGCCTCTTTTTGCCCTAGTTTTTGGGCTTCCTTTAACCTTGTTTTTTTCCATTTCTTTTACTTTTTGTTCACTGTCCCGTTTTGCACTTTTTATGACAGCCACTTAGTTCATGGTTCGCTGTCCCATTTTGCACCTTTTATTACAGCCACTTATTTCATTGTTCGCTGTCTCGTTTTCTTCAATTTTGTTCATCCCTTAGCTTCTTAGTTGGCTGCCCTATTCTCCCCTTTTTTTTGTTTTGATCCTTGCTTAGTTTGTTTACCTTCCTTCTCTCATCTTCTATTGTTTCAGCCCCCTTTCCTTTTGTTCTTTTCACTCTCTTCAAACTTCTTCCCTTTACCCTTTTCAAAGTTTAATAAAAGATCTCAAAAGTAAAAATACAAGGCACTCTCCTTTTTACAGGTTATAATTTTTGTAGAGTTAGTTTGCCTTTATCTGAAAAGTCCTTTCAAGGATCAGGTTCCTTAAGGCACATTGTATAAATTTTAATAAAAGATCTCTGTTTGAGTAGGCTTTTTTAAGTCTCCACTCTCTTCCTCCCCCATTTGGGGAGAATTGTGTTGTGTGTATGCTTTGAGTAGTGCTAGTTTTCATCATTCATTACATCTCATGCTTAGATCACTAATTGTTAATTCATCACTTTTAAGTTGATTATTCAATTTAAATTGTTTATCTTTCTAAGATTAATCAACTACTTGAATCTCTTGAATCTCACCATAAGGTGGATCAAGAGTGCTCTCTATCGGAGAGTTTAAGCAACTAATATCATCTTGTGCTTGTTTATTAAATTAATAATCCATAAGTAAGACTCTTGAACTTGAAAGAACACAAGTCAAGAGCACTCTCTATCAGAGAGCATTTTAGATTTGCATAATCCTTGCATTAGCTTCATATATATTAGCTAAGTCTCTTGAACCACGGTCATAAGACGAGGTCAAGAGCACTCTCTATCAGAGAGTTTTAATTAATTAACTTAATAAAATTCGCAACTCACACCCCTTTTAATTAATTAAACCCCTTTCCTCCTTGCTGAAGTATGATCTGACCGATCCTACATCAGAATACCTAGAAACGACATTGGATCTCTAAACCCCACAAGAGGAACTTAACTAAAACTTTTCCCCATAACCAACGCACCGACGTTGTTTGATAAATACCGAGGCATGTGGGAAAATTCCAAGTGTGGGAATCGGGCTACCTAATCTGGACACTGGTAGTTAAGTTATTGAACACTTACCTTTGACCCCAGATACATCCATCATGTCTTCGAATGGAGCCATTGAAGTTATTACTGGTTAGGACATCCAGCTACCATAAGCAAAGATCACTAGTAAAAACTCTTACAACTTACCAAGAGCACTTGTAAAACCTCACATTCACTGGCATCTTTTGGGATTCACATCGTATTTACATTCAAAGCATCTCTGATAAGTTGACTCCATAGGCACTAGTCCTATGTTTTACACATTGTTGATAATATAGCCATTTGTCCATCGAATGTTTGATTATAGATCATATATGTGAATGCTTTATCTATTTCATGAAGTTATCAAATATTTGTCTATCCTTCAATTCCAGTGATAGCAACATGGATTGCTTTGTCTTGTGCTCAATTCATCACATTAATCATTTTAAATCACAATAACTCCTAAACAACACCCATCCGCATCCGAAACATCTAAAAATTAACTTAAAACATTGAACCATAGAAAAATATTTGTTAGGGAATACCCCCCTTGGATTCATTACGAGTTAGCCTAAACAGAGGAGCTAGCCTAAACAGAGGAGCTAGGAGTAGGTGACAGTACCTAGCTCTGTGCTTGCCCCCAAGGTCACACCTCTCCCACTTTCTCAAGTGAGGAGACAGCTTTTGGAAGATTTCTGCTACTAGTGTGCAATCGGCAGACAACAAAACCATCTAATCCATGTAAAGATAAAAAGTCTTCACTTTCATTTGAGGACTACAAAAGGAAGGCCAATTGTGAAGGAGATAAATTCAGTACTATTTTCCTTGTTGGTGATCACACAATCAATGCAAAGAAGGGTGATATTGTCAATGATGATAATATGGTGAAGGAATATTTTGGATTAGATCCAAAAGAAGAGGAAATATCAGATCTGAATTCATTATTTGAATTTCCCAATGAAGTGGAAGACAAGCCCCCACCGGCTAGGTGTGAACTAGGAAATCTGAAGGAGAAAAATATGGTGCAAAGGGATGCAAAAAGTTATGAATTTTGGACTCTCTTGCAGCATGATGAAGTTGCATCAACATCAGAGGAGAGGCTTGAACTCATTGATAATCCCAACCCCACTATCACCATTGTGGAGATCTATGAACCATATAGTCTTGTAAATGGGAAAGCAGAAAGAAAGATTCATAAAGAGAAGTACAAGTCACAGCAAGAAAATTGCCGAAAAGAAGAAGGGGGTGATTTTGCTCAAGAGCCCCACTCATTTCCTTGGCCTTTGAAAATTTATGAAAATAATATTCAAAAGGATTTACACCTTCTCTAAGACACACATTCTTCAGTGGCACACTAGTGTTGGATAGATGCTTCATTGGAAGATCAATCTTCTCTTGAATCCAAGGAGGAGACGCAAAAGGCATTGTCTACAATACAAGGAGAATTCTTAAACTTGCTTTATGATAGAGATGATTTGATTGAGGTTGCTGATGTTTTTCATGGAGCATCCTTAAAGGATGGAGAAGAAATTTTCAAGCTCACACAAGATTTATTGACCATCCAAGATTCCTTGAAGAGCACTCAATGTGCACTCCAAGAATACAAGATGGAGATAGAGAAACTTCATGAGAAGTTGAAAATGTATTACCTACCCTCCTACACACCATTCATCCATATTCACAAGGATGATTGCATTCTTGAATAGAGGGAGGAATCTCATGAGATGGTGGATCGTGAGATGCACTTAGATTTGCAGGTGCTTGTGAAAACCTATGAGGAAGAGAATATTAGCCAAGCACTCATTGAGGTTGAGAGGAAGGATGAAATGTTCTTGTATACCATAAATATGGCTAATCACATTAGTTATGGATCAGAAAATAAAATTCCTTATTCATCCATTGATTGGGTGGATAGAGATACCTTTAAAGTGAAGAAGGTGGGAGATGAAGAATTTAATTTCTGCAATAAATTTTTTGTTGTGACCGACATTGCCTTGGCATGTGGGAAGCCACAAGGATTTAAATTGAAGCAATTGGATACATTACATACAAATGCACATGAGGTGCATTCTAATTTTTTTGTGCTTGATGATTGTATAGACAAGTTGGATGAGAACCAAGCACTTGGTCTTTTCTAGAAAAAATTGGGATTGTTTCTTGAAAAGAATCTCTTCCCCATGGGAGATTCATATGAGGATGAAGATGGGGAAGCCATAAGTTGGTTGGATAAGTATTGTAGAGATATGATTCACAGTTCTACCCATACTTCTATTTCACCCTCATCAAAAGAGAATGAAATTTGGAAGAAGGAATTTTCCTTGGTGATGCAACAGGAAGAGCTAGAGGCTTTCCTAGGTGTTCGTGATGAATTGTGGAATGCACCATCACCCTCACATCAGCCACATAGGAACATATTGCTGTCACTTTCTTCCATTCAACCACATGTGGATTGGGTGGAAGATTACATGTCACACATGGAGTCTTCTTGCAGAAAAATTTATGCTCATGAATAGTGGAAGGCACCTGAGCAATCAAACTGTCAAGAGGAATTGATGAGAAAAACATATTGCATCAAGTGGTATTGGAGGAGGAAATACACACAGTTGGATGGATTCTTGTACCCTATGACCAGTGGCAGAGAGTTGAGCCATTGGAAGTGTTCACATGGAAATTTTGGTTGGAGTGTCAGTACCCTCTCATATTGGATGATGGGACACTTATTTATTTTTCTTGCTTGCATTTGTGGAGATAATTCTGATGCATCATCTTATTGTGAGCTATTTGGGCATCCTTGTTTCTTTAATGATGGATATACTCATTGGAGTTGGACATGGGACTCACACCTATGTATTTTCAGAAACATAATTGTGAGATTCAATGCTGATGTGCATCAAGCACATAAGGAACTTTATGTTGGGTGGGGAAGTCTGACAGATTTCCAACTTTGCATTGAGAATTTCCATTTTTCAGTGCAGTGGTATGATTTCCACAGCATGAATGTCATTTCCTGTGATGATAAATTTGTATGGTGGATTCTAATGTTTGGATACTTACAACCGAGGAAATGGGATCTAGGAATAAATTCGCCTGATAAGTTGTGTGGGAAGGCATTCTCACTGAAGGGGGTGGAATGCAAGCAATGGGACCCTGGCATTGCTTGTTTTGGAGAAAATTTAGAAGATGGATTGATGGAGAAAGTCAACCTTTTTGAAAAATTCATTCATGATCCATTTATCCTACATGATGAACAAATTTGCAGCACTATGGAGTGCTTCTGCTTGAGGACAAGTAGATTTGGGAGGGGAGGACTGTCATGTCCCCTCAAATTGACCATTAAAAAGTGTTGACCATGCTAAGTTCCTAGGGGCTCAAAATTGATATTAATTATTTCTCATAGGATAAATTTTTCTAATAATTGTTTTAAGGCATGTATTAAATTTTATCTCAACAATTTTATTTATTATGCACAATAATGATGTGGTATTAAGGCTACCATGTCAGGAGGGCACAATGGGGAAAGCTAGTCAACTTTCGTTGGTAAAAATAAGAAAGTCCATGACAAAAGAAAACAGGAGAATAAATGGAAGTTGCCTAAAAGCAGTAAAAAGTAGACAGAGGTAAAAGCAGGAAAGTATTTCAAAAGGGAGGGCGCAGTTTCCTCTTATGGATCTCAGAAAAGCTGTAAGAGAAAAGCAAGAAATTTTTTGAAGGAAATAAAAAGTTTCCTTATGACCCAGGAAAAGCAGAAAGTTGTCATAACTCAAAAGAGGCATCTTTTGACTAAGGGAGGGTGCAGTTTCTAATTGTGAAGGATGATTTGGACTTGGAAACAATTCCACATGGTAATACTTGCCTAATTTCCTAAAGGGGGTGCTTTTGTGGCTAGGGTTAGGTCATCCATGGGGTTGACTTACTCTCACAGGTCAACATTGGCCTTGTTAACCCAAAAATCCCCCACATAGCTCTCAATGGCCTACACCACCAAAGGAAACCATCTCACAACACTCATTTCACTCCATAAGACCTTCCATTTGACCCTCACACCTCCAAAAGAGCCCAAGGATGAATAAAAGGGATAAAAACCCCAAAAAGGAGACCAAAATAGCCCCCTAGGAGCTAAAGCCCTCAAAAAGGGGCTAAAACCCTAAAAGGGGCTAAAGTTAGGGTGGAAGGGGCTAAAGCCTTGAACAAGGGCTTAAAACCCTAAAATCCCTTGGAAAAACTATAAAAGGAGGATGGGGGGTCACTCTCAAAACGCTCCCCCCTTTCTTATTGTTATGCTGCCCGCGGATGCTTTGAGACCTTTGCCTCTCAAACCACCCACACTCCCTCTCCTCCATCTCCATCCCATTGAGCCATTGCTCCCCAACCAAGAGAGCTGCTCCCATGAGCTAGGGAATGGTGGCCCATTTCCACTCAAGAGAGTATAATGTTTCTTTACATGTTTGTTTAGTTGTTTTTGCTTTCTAACCTTGTTTTCTAGTTGTAGGTTTTATTATTGACATTGTTTTGCAGGTTTTCCATGATAGCTTAGGTTTGTTTGCAACGTTTAAGGAGGTGGAACCCTAACCCATTTTATGCAAAGGAGTTCACAAAGGATTCATCTCCCTCCTTCCTTTCTGCTATTAGATCTAGTTTACAGTTGTTTCCATTTGCTTATTCTTGTTTAGATTAGCTTTGTTTAAATTAGTATTCTGTTTATGCTATTTTCCATTTCGTTTTTCATGTTTTCCAACAGCAGGAACCTACCCTTATGCCCTATAGGCACAAGGGAGCCATTGCTACTCTTGCAGTGAGGATAAATCCTCACTATAGCTTTGGCAACCATACCAGGTCGATCCCATAGGATCCCTGGTCCAAAAATTTCAAGTTTTCAAGTTTTTTCAATTTTACCCTAGTTTTCAAAAATATTATGTTAGATTTGTCTTAAATCTTGTTTATTTCTTATTTTTGTCAGTGCCAAAGCCTCTACTAGGTCAATCCGAGTTAGACTGACCCCAATACTAGTTACTGTCATCCAGATTTGACCCTGCCTCACCAAAAACCCCTTTCCGAAGCAAGGCGCTTTTATCGGGGCAAAAGGTGAGACTGGGGTGCTCTTAATGAGAAAATAGGCACGCCCAGGGTGCACTTAATCCCCAGACAAGTGTGACTTTAGCCCAGAAACTCTGGTTGTAGTTGTTTTTTCTTTCTGTGCGACCCCCTCACTCATTTCTGGAAAAATCTTGCGGCCCCCTCTCTAGATTTGGTCAGAATTGTGCGGCCTGTCACACAGAAGTTGAATTTTAAGTTTAATTGACAGGTAATTTTCAGTTTCAGAGGACTGTTAGTGTGTCCCAGCCGCCTCTCTCCACCATTGCAGGTCTTTTTTAGTTCCAGTTTTTATTTTCTGCAAATCAATCCATGAACAATGTGTAAATGTTAAATCAATCATTAAGGCTTAATAAAATGAACTAGTCTAACTAAAAGTAACTTAAAAATAACCATCTTGTTTCCCCCTTCCTCCTCTACCCATTCATCACCCTTCGGGGTATTCTGGGGTACGACGAAGGGTAAGCTTGTATAGATCTAGGCACTCCATGGTATTTTTCCCAAACCACTAAAACGGGGTGACTTGGAAGGTAGAGGGGGTAGAGAAGGAGGGCTTCTCACAGCGCTAAGTGTCCTCCTTGTTGACCAACCTAGCATCTGGGAGGTGACTTGAGGATCTACGGATGGGATTAGTTCCATTGTGTTGAGATACCAACACCTTCTCTTGGTTTGAAGAAGAATATCACTAAGAGGTAGACATTTAGTTAGGCCAGCAATCCAGGGTTAATCACTGTACTTGCTTACAAATTTTTATTTATGTTTTCCTTCAAAACCATGATATGAACTCTACCATGAATTGATAAACCATATTTCAACAACCAAACACCATAACAAACAAGCAAACCATCACACCATACCAAATAATTAACCCAACTCAGTTCATGATGCTGAGTAAGCCTTAAAATTTACCAAATTTACACTAAGTTCAATCAATTCTATAGTCTTTGAGGACATAATTCCCTGACTGCTTTAAGTGTGGGAAGTACTTGGGCTTTGCCCATAAACTCATTGTGAGGAGTACCATAGGAACCCCAAAGTAGCTAGCCGCTGAGAGAAATTGCCAAGCGAAACAGACAACGACCCCTTTCGATTGAGTAGAAGCACCCATGAGGAACAAGCCAAGTGCTATCTTCTGGCAGTCTTGGTGGCTGAGAGACCACCTTCAGCCAATAGGAAGCCATTGAAAATGGGGTCCAAATTTCATACCCACTAGTTTCAGACACAAAAGTGAACACAATTGATCCTCCACGATCTTCCTCATGCCTGAGAGGAAAACCACCACCATTTGGAACACTTGATCGACACCGTTGAGGCCACTCTCAGTGATCTCCCACACCATCATAGGGCCACACATCCTCTGATTCTGATTTAGACCCATATCATTATGAACCAAACCTCCACACCGCACCATCAAGCCCCATGGCTAGTGCAAATCCAGATCCATTTTTCAGCCTAACCTTAGCAAGTGGACCCATGTCCACATCACAACCTGTCACCCAAAATTTGGCAAGTGGCCCAAGCACAATCATGCAGACTATCATTAGCCAATTGCCACCACCCATAGTGACCAGCCAAGCTGGCCCAGTGGTAACACATGGGGGTAGTGGCCCCTCCACACACACTGTCCCTCCTGCCACATAGGGGGGCAGTGCATCATCCACCTACATTTCCCCTACTGTAATACATGGGGGCAATGCCCCTGCTACCCATACCATCCCACCCACAACACTTGGGGGCATTGGCCCATCCACCATGGTGCCACCAGAAGCACCCCCAGCCATGGAGATGCATTATGCACCTGCAAACCCCACCCCCATTGCAGCCCCATCCCACATCAACTTGGGGTCAAATATGCCCTTCACGACTCATTTGAACTTGCATGAATTGGCTAGATTAACAAATGATCCCATCTTCCACCAAGGTTTCTGGCCACCCATGCCAACTAAGTTGCCATCAGACATCCCGAAGTTTGAAGACAAAGCCAGGGAATGTCCCCAAAATCACATAATAACATTCCATCTATGGTGTAGCTCATCCAATAGCATCGTAGATGACTCCATTAGGCTGAGGATGTTCCAACGCACCCTTACAGGTGTTGCGGCCAAGTGGTACATTGAGTTACCACAAGCCAAGTACCCCAACTTCAACTCCCTAGCCTTCATGTTCCTACAGTATTTTAAACTCCCTGTCAGATATGACGAGGGGGTGGAGATCCTATTATCCTATTACCAAAGCACCGCCACTCACATAACTGACCATATCCATGAGTGGCGGTGACATCGTAGCTTATGCAAAATCCAACTAGACGACAGGATCTTCTTGGATTGGTTCCTTAAGACTTTTCTCCCACCCATCACAAAGGACATCGCATTTGAACATCCCAAATCTGAAGAAGAGTACATACTGAAGGTCCAATAATTTGACTTGATCTACTCTAAGTTTGGATACTTGTACACTGTCATTCTAGATGCTCCTTGTCCCAGTACCTCCTACCATGATGCACCGGGGGCATCCCATGCTGCGGATGGCATCATAGGGTTAGTCTCCCAACAACCACAGCCTTGATCGACACCACCTACTGTTGCACCACAACCAAGCAACACTGCTAATGTTGCTTACCAAAACCAAGCTCTAGACTATGTTAGAATGATTTCCCAGTCTATAGAAACAATCTCTTATGTACAACCTGCGCCACCGCAGCAGGATCAGGACATGGCTTGGCCAACACAACAATATCTAGGGAAAATTCTCACATTTGTGGCACCACCACCCCCACAAATATACTATGCACCACCACTGTAACAAGTTCAATCCCCCGCCCCCACTCCACCCGCTCCGTTGGGACAAGTGTTCGCACAACAAAACTGTCCCAACTAGCCTGCCCCCAAAAATCAACAAGGGCAAGATAGAAACAACCATCCCTACAACTAAGGAAATAACCAACCACAGGGAGGCAGTCAGCAACCGAATCCTCCCAATAATACTGTGGCTAACTGGCCAGCCCAAAACCCCCCACAACAGAATGCACCAAGACACAACGCTCCATTGCGCACAAACCAACCATGTACACTTTGTGATGTTTATGGGCATTACATGTTCAAGTGTCCCTTCATGGTTTGAGCTATGCAGGCCATTCATAACAAAGCCCAACAGGCTGCCAATGCTACAAACCAAGTACAACCCAACCTGGCACCTCAAGGACCTCCCCCCATGGTGCTTCAAAACCAACTTCCAGTCCAAGGATTGGTGGCAACTGCTCCCCCTCCCCAAGCCAATCCCAACGCTCCGGGTGGACCTCCCATGACCGAAACAGGTGTTCACCACCTGCTAGCCATGACCACTAAAGAGGTCAATTTACAAATTTGACAGAATCAGTACGGTACCACCACTAAACCTGTTGACTCATCAGCACCATCCACGTCTAAGACAGTCAATCTACCTCTTCAGTTACCCCCATTTCTGCACCCCCCCCATACGTAGAATCGCTAATAATGCCACAACTAGAGCTGTAGTCAGCTATAGCATTATGGATGATTTGGCCCAAACACCAACTTCCATGTCCGCTCTTGAGTTACTTAAAACGTTCCCAACACAGCGGAGAGCCTTACTAGCCGCTCTAGGGGTAGTAGACCCCTCCAACTACAAGTTAATCACATTTGACACAGAGAATGGAGAGCCACGCATGCCCTACACTATCGCCTTCCAAATCTCATTGTCCATCTGAAACTTGGTTGTGCATCGATGCATAGTGGATGAGGGGGCATCCACGTGCATCATGTCTACCTTGGTTTGGTAGAAGCTTGGATCACCAATTCTACAATCATCCTCCATGACTCTGTGGGCTTATGATGGACATCCCACTAAATCCCAAAAAATCCTTGCCCATGTCCCCATCACGTTAGCTGGGAAGACAGTCCTAATTGACATCGAAGTTGTCAATGCTCAACTGGAATACAACCTCCTCCTTGGAAGGAGTTACATGTATGCCATGCGATCCATCGCATCAACTATATTTTTCCTCATGATGTACCCCCACGAAGGGAATATTATGACGGTTGACTAGCTCACCTACCATGATCCGCAAGGGTTAATAGTGCTTGCCAATGTTATCCCTACCATCACCACCATTGAGCCGGAAGGGGCGACCGCACACGCTAACATCATCCTTGTAACCAACACTGTGGTTGAAAACACACCAGCCTCCCCACCATTGAATTTGGGCCCTGGGTTGTTTATCGATCCCACCATGATGACTCCTTTCTCGTTGGTGTCACCAGCATTGACAAAAAAGCAAACTTTGAACTTGTGCATGGTCTCATCAAGCACCACTACACCCAAATAGCAACCACAACTACATCCCCAACCACAACCACAACATTGTCCACAAGCGTAATGCCAATAGTATCCGCAACATCACCCACAGTAGCAGCATTATGCGTAGCCACAACCACAACCTCACCCCCACATGCAACTAGCTGGGAGTTATGTGGGCTCATCTCCTATCCATACAATTCCCTTCCTCTTTCCCCCACCTAGTGTCATGAGCAAGACGGTCATGGCCACCTTAATCCTACCCAACTTTACATTGGGAATCTCAGTGTGGTATCTAGATCCACCAGCTCAACCAGTAATGTCCCAGGTTGTGTTAAGTCCAGTGCAACCTATTGCGGTTGAGTCTCACCCCCACCCAGTCCACATAACCCAACCACTACACCCGCAACTGCGCCACCCCAACCCAAAAGGGCTACAGGAAAGAACACCAAAGCCATCGCAGAACCATGTCAAGTCCTCCCTTGTGCCATCTGTGAACAATAGGGCCATCCAACTTAGAATTGCCCTGAAATTATAGTGATCCATACACATCTGGATGCCATGGATATGAAAACATACCTATGGTTGAACTCCCAACCGCGCCACTAGTAAGGAACAAGGCATTGAGGAAAAACCATGCTTGCACCCTTTGCGGCTTGTATGGACATTACTCCCACCATTTCCAAGACTTGCACGAATTTCAAATGGCTCTTACTGACCTCCACCACCATTCCCTTGAGTCTGAGATCACCTTGATCGAAGAAGTTCACCCACCACCACATTCTTCATACACCATGTCCATCTACATGATGTCCAGTTCCCATGACCAGCTCATCCCCATCTCCAACCACAGTCCATCAGACCTGTCTCTTCATTGCTTCAGCAACGATGAGAAGATACTTGAAGCTCTGACCACCCCAGAATACCCATGGGATGACATGCACCATCGCTCGTTATTCCTCCCGGAAGAACTCGTGTCGCAGTCTAACCAGTTTTCCATGGAGACCAAAGATTTCATCCATGGGAAGGTTGACTGGGTCAAGAACCCAATCCCATCACCTGATGCCTTCGAAGAAGGGAACATGGTGAACATTTCACCAACAACTAAAATTGACATCTCAACCAACTCTGAGATCGTTGAAGAAATCATGTTAGGGGCATCTTGCTCCCCGGAAGAGGTCAATGCCTACACCGCTCTCTTCTAAGAATTCCATGACATCTTTGCCTAGTCATACATTGAAATGCCCAGCTTAGATCCATCCATCATGGAACACCACATCAACACATGTCCTAATGTGGCACCTGTCCACCAGGGATAATTTTAGGGGCGAATTTTAGCCCAGTGGGCTATTTTTCCATGTTTTTCTCCCAAAAAAGATTCACCATTTTGCATTTTTTGAAGCCCTCTTTCGCCCAATTTTTATGGGGTAAAACGTTTTCACCCTAGAAATCACCAAATTATTATATAAATGATATAAAATCCTTGAAAATTAAAATATTTTTTGAAAAATATAGCCAATCATTTTACAGTTGTTGTTTTAAGAATTGGTAATAATCGCCAAAAGTTATACACTTTTAAATAAGTATGGTTCCTTAAAATCATCCCTGCTATCCGCCAGAAGTAATGGCCCATCCATCCATCCAAAGTGGCTGTGGTGAAAGCTGAGATAGAGAAGCTGCGCATAACCGGCTTCATTTATCCCATTGCATACACAACTTGGGTTTCTAATCCTATTCCTGTGAATAAAAAATAGGGTACCATTCATGTTTGCACAGACTTCCATGATCTCAATGGGGCATTTCCCAAAGACAACTTCCCTGCACTATTCAATGACCAGATCATCGACGCATGCGCTGAACATGAGGCCTTCTCCTTCATGGACAGATTTTTCAGTTACAACCAAATCCAAATCCGCAAAGAAGACCATTACAATATGGCATTCACAACCCAATGGGGCACATTCGCCTACCGAGTCATGCCCTTTGGCCTCAAAAATGCTGGAGCCACCTTCCAGTGTACCATGATGCACTACTTCCGTGATCTCATCCACATAATGTTGGTTTGTTTCAACAACCTCATTACGTGGTCGCAAAACCACACACAACACATAGATGACTTGCGACAAATCCTAATGCGATGTCACAAGTAGAGGATCCACTTGAACCCATCCAATTGTGTTTTTTGTGTCCCCACGGGTCGTCTCCAAGGATTCATCGTGTCACACAAAGGAATGACCGCTGATCCTATGAAAGTCCAAACGACTTTCCCCCTAATGTCACCCCTTTGAGTGATAGCATTATAAATTGTATTATAGTCTTTCCATTTTTTGTTTTACACATTTTTTCCTGATTGAGTCTTATGTATCGTTTCCCCTCATTGCTTCAGATGGAGCACACCTCAGATCAGTATATGGGATTCGCAAATGGAGCAAGAAAATTGTACCTGAACCTCGCCTCGGCTGCATGGGTAATCTACTCCCTATCGCACGAGTTGATCCACATCAGCGGAATATGCATGGGCACCGCAACCAACAACCAGGTGGAGTATGATGGTGTCAATGGCCTCTTGGCTGCCGCTCTACAATTAGGAATTCATCATATTGATGTATTCTTAGACTCCCAGCTGCTTGTTTCTCAACTTAACAACCACTACCAAGTTTGTGATCCCCACCTCTTTAGAAAGTACCTTCGCACTTAACAGATGATTAGAACATTTGAATCCATCAAATTCACACATGTTCCCAAAAACCTCAATAGTGTATCAGATCAAATGGCTAATGATATTCTAAATTGGCATATTCACAACTGCATATAAGAAACATACAACCATAACATCATGCATAACTATGTCCAAAAATGCACACACAAGTGTAATAATACATCACTTAGACATTTTTATTCCACATCATCATAAAAATACTCACATAATAAAAGCGCATCCATGTGCGTCAAAAATATATATAGATAAATAGATAAGTCGCATGTCCAAAACATGTCCAATACAAAATGAGAAGCCACATATGCTTTCTCAATAGGATATACATAGCGACACAAAAACTCCTAAGTGCACCAATGCACTAGGGGCAGAACCATCAGATGCTAATTCAAAGTCACCCGGAACCGGTTCGAGACACCTCTCACACCTCTGGGCTCAAATTCATTTCCTTATGAGACCATCATCTCACATTTTATAAATCAAATTTGGTACCATTTCCCACAAGTCACCTCGATTTACGAGCCATGACATGATGATGCGAGTCTCTACAGACCGGTACTCATATCACATTTCCCAACCGCTACTCATGCAAGCTGTCGAGCCACCGCTCGTTAAGGATTATACTATAATTTTACTTTTTGTATTTATAATTTTCTTTTTTCACCGCACCTTACGCAGACATCTGGACCATCGTCCACAAAACCCTTTTTTTTTCTTCCATGTATTTGACATATAAGTGTCCTCGGGCCGCCGCTCAGTAAGAACTGTACTTTTACTTTTTGTATTTATAGTTGTCTTTTCCATTCACCGCACCTTACCTGGACATCTGGACCATTGTCCACAAAACCCTTTGTTTTTCTTCCATGTATTTGATATATAAGTGTCCTCGGGCCACCGCCCGTAAAGGAATGTAATTTTATCTTTTATTTTGCATTTTTAACACATAGATTATCTTTTCTTTTTACCGCACCTAACACAGACCTCTGGACCACTGACCACAAAATGATTTATTTTATTGCACGTATTTGGCATATAAATGCCCCTGGACTTGCACTCACATCAGATGTAGTCAAGTTCATCCACCGCAACACAAACACACACTCTCTTGACCTCTGTCTGAGAGCCACCTCAGCTTGCATGCCTCTACCGCACCGACTCGCAGCCCTCTGCCGTGATCTATCCCATGCATGTATTGGTATGTTTGAGAGCCTTCTATTCCATCCATAGTGCGTGGATGACCTTTGGACCCCTTTCCATTGTCCTGACATGGGGCACCACTCGTGCCACCGCAGTTGGTTGACCACATTGGAGTTTTGTTTAAGCTCTTTTCTAACTCCTTAAAACAATGAAAAGATTGCCGAGCGCAGCTGCTTCCTTTCTCACTCGCTAAAGTATAGGAAAGGGCGTCTACATCGTCTCGTTTACCTCCTTTTTCTAACCATGTAGACCATCAATTGAAAAGGACCTCCTTGGCACACTCAAGCCAAGACCATTCCCCTCTACATACTTTTATGCTTTCTTGGGCAGAGGGGCCACATTTTACGAAAAATATCACCACCGGTTATCGTTAAGCTCTTTTCCAGCCATCTCAACAAGAAACGATCGCCGAGCAAACTTGGTTTCGTTCATGCTCGTAAAAGTATTTGAATGACTGTCCAGTCAATATAGGTTTAACCTTTTCCATCCTAATTAGACTACCAATGGTAAAGAAGTCTCTCATCCCCTCTATGATGGGAGAGCTCTCCTATGTATACTTTTATCCTTTTTTGGGTACAAGAGACTACCAATGAAAAAGAGCCCCCACTAGAGTCTTCTTCATGCTTTCAGACTCTCTAAAATTGAAAGCACCATCGAGCATTTACCTTCTCGGGCTCACCAAAAATACATGATATCGTACCACAACAGTGTCCCTAGACACCACCCCACAGAAAATAGTTTGGCAGCATTCCCACATTGGGTTTCCTTTGTTCAGAGTACTCTTCCATGTGTCTTCCTTAGATCCCATCAGTATCAAAGTGTCCACCTTCTCCAAGTATTTCCCATCTGCAGCGATATTCCCAGTATTACAGCTATGATCCCATTCCCTTGAGTCAGTTGCATTTGCTGCCTGGTCCACCTTGTCGTCATACTCTGAACAAAGGAAGGTTGAGTCTCCCACTCCCCCTGCCCCTGATCAATTTTTTCCCTTCCCTCCCCTCCCCCTCAATTCAATGAGTCAGTCTGCAGATTGCTTCACACCTTTCGGTTATCCCTCGTGCTCCTGGTCAAGGAAACATCATTTCCTTGACTAGGGGTAGGTCTCCCTCTGTTGACGCCAACACACATTCTAGAGGATAGACCCATAGGTATCTATACCTTGGTTTCATTTACATCATTGATGAGTTCCTTGGACCACTTAAGAGGAGTCCTTAGTGCCTCTTAGGATGGTTGTTTCTCACGTGCTCGACTTCAACTCCATCATCGTACAGTTGAGATTCGTATAGGGTTTGTTCCACATAGTACTTGGCCGAAGACCCCAGATGTCACCCGACTCTAGCACATTGGTGAGTCCTATCGAGGGACCTAAACAGGTTATGTCCCTTGTGATTTTTGGGTTGCGTTGGAGACAGTGATCTAAAGCCCCAATAGTGCTTCGATATACCTTTATGATTGATGCTGCACACTTGTACCATAGAGACTCTGACTCTCAATCAACGAGTCCACACAGCTATGTACCAGATCCAGCAGATCATCAGTCATGAAGATATAGCATTCCATGAGAATTCCATGGGTCCAATGAACCATATCAGTATTGTATTCAGCCTCACATAGAGGCAACCAGCATTGTAACCTCAGTTGTATATGATTGGCTCTTGTATTTTAGAGCATAGATCAAATAATTATTTTGACATTGTCATGAGCATGAGAATTCCCGCCTCGTCCATATACATGTCACACATTTATTGTATCTCACACATTGATGGGAACCATTTTAATACAAAAAACAAAAGCCACCATGCCCTAGCCCTGAAAGCAACACCTCTCTCCAGTAAATCCTATGATGTCCGTCGGCCATATGTTGAGCTCCTGCCCGCACACATCATGGGGAAATCTGTTAACCCAAAAAATCCCCCACATAGCTCTCAATGGACTACACCACCCAAGGACACCATCTCACAACACTCATTTCACTCCATAAAACCTTCCATTTGACCTCCACACCTCCAAAAGAGCCCAAGGATGAAGAAAAGGGCTAAAAACCCCAAAAAGGAGCCTAAAATAGCCCCCTAGGAGCTAAAGCCCTCAAACAGGGGATAAAACCCTAAAATGGGCTAACTTTAGGGCAAAAGGGGCTAAAGGCCCCAAAAAGGGGCTAAAGCTCTGACTAAGGGCTTAAAACCCTAAAATCCCTTGGAAAAACTATAAAAGGAGGGTGGGGGGTCACTCTCAAAACAATCCTCCCTTGCCTATTGTTATGCTTCCCATGGATGCTTTGAGACCTTTTCCTCTCAAACCACCCACACTCCCTCTCCTCCATCTCCATCCCATTGATCCATTGCTCCCCAACCAAGAGAGGTGCTCCCATGAGCTAGGGCATGGTGGCCCATTTCCACCCAAGAGAGGTATAATGTTTCTTTACATGTTTGTTTAGTTGTTTTTGCTTTCTAACCTTGTTTTCTAGTTGCAAGTTTTATTATTGGCATTGTTTTGCAGGTTTTCCATGATAGCTTAGGTTTGTTTGCATGGTTTAAGGAGGCGGAACCCTAACCCGTTTTCTACAGAGGGGTTCACAAGGGCTTCATCTCCCTCTTTCCTTTCTGCTATTAGATCTAGTTTACAGTTGTTCCCATTTGATTATTCTTGTTTAGATTAGCTTAGTTTAATTTACTATTCTGTTTATTCTATTTTCCATTTCATTTTTCATGTTTTCCAACAGCAGGAACCTACCCTTGTGCCCTATAGGCACAAGGGAGCCATTCCTACTCCTGCAGTGAGGAGAAATCCTCACTACATGCCTCAACTTACTAAGCAGGTCATCCAAAATTCTATAAAAGGTGAATTCGATCCCATTGATTCAGTTTGGTTGATTATTTGATTGTTGAATGCTTATGTGAGCATTACTTCTGAGTGTTGTGCCTCAGACTACTGGGAGATGAGCCCCAGCCTTCCATTCCCCTCTCCTTCCATCCCCTTCTCTTCCATTTCAGGTGTGGAGCACTATATTGCAGACATTGAAGGATAATCAGATTTATTTTCAGCCTCCATAAATTTTAGGTTGAGCTCCAATGAAGCTCATGCGTCACCTATGCTCACAACCCCTTGTTGGTCATGATTAGGGCCTCCTGCCCCTCATTTTTGGAGCATCCTTGTAATGGTCAGTCCATGATGGATTTTTTTTTCTATAGTTTCATAATATTCTGAAAATCATAGTTATCAGGTCGAAATATCCCTACCCATAAAGAATCTTTTCTCAGTTTTCCCTAAAAGGTCCTACTTTATCAATATATGGGGGAAAATGAACAAATATGAGTGCTATCAGGAATATGTCATGCTGGGGAACTGATTTAAGTGGTTTTACATGTTAATAAAACTAATATTTACCTCTTTTATAATTTTCATTTTTTTACAAAAACCGATTTCACTTGATTTAACTACTTTCTTTAGACCCTAGCTAGATTACTAGCTTTTAGTGACTAGTTTTGCTAAATCTAATATAAAATGAGTTCTATAAAATCAAACTAATACCTGTTAGTTCCTGTTGGTTAGTAAAATTCCCACCTCCCCATACCCAGCTCCAGAACCATTTTTAATTGGGATCATACCACTTTTTTGGATCCTCCTCTGCGCAGGGTTTCCCTTGGCCAAAACTGTCGAAAAAACTCAAATTCATCCAAAAATTATCAGAACACCCAAGAAATTATGAAAGGTGTTTTTACCTATTATTTATTTTATATTACTTCTATAACAACCCTATGCAAGTTTCCATATGCCCCTATTTGAAACGAGTTGAACTACTCTTCCTAGTTTCACGGTTTGGCTGCCCAAAAGTGTGGAAGTAGGTTTCCGCGGTGTATATTATGAAACAGAAATGGAACCAGATATAAATGTGTTAGGGAAGAATAAATTCAATGTCTAAAATTTCTTTGATTTCTACCCACTGATCACTTCCTTTCTTGTAAAATTTCCCATAAGAATTCCCCAATTTTCCCACTCCAAGAAGGTTTTTTGTGGAGTAATTCAAATTCAAAATATTTAATTTAAATTAAATAACTAATAGACTATTCAGGTCTGTACACTAGACTTAGGACATTACACAGTCCCCATCATGAACCTCTTCAACATCTCTACTAGATACTTCCCTTGTCCGAGGAAGATTCTGTCTGCATTCTGCCACACCTCCATGCCTAGAAAATAGTGCATCGACAAATAATAGGAGCATCACTGGTCTTCCACCTTCAACCTTGAAGAAAAGGTTGGAATTCACTTTACTCTCAGTAAAGCCTAGAGTCATTAGTAATCTATCCATCCTGTCATACCATGTCGAACCTTGGGATCTTCTGCAGTTACTCCCTGTGAAGCATCATACTCCCTCTGTCTTCTGTACTCTATGCACTAAAACATTTTTTACTGGAGTGAAAAGTAGCTTCCTCATCTACTGGTATTCTATGTATCCATCTAGGGTCACTGGATACCAAGATCCTCTATCTTTGAAAGTGTTCTTATCTCACCCATCTGTGAGCTTGTCATCCTTTATCAACCTTGTAGCAAAGGTTCAGATATTCATCAAGCTCCTCATGTATGTGTTATCCCATGGGTGTCTTCTGAGCTCATACAAGTCCTTCTTTCATTTGCACACATGATTCTGCCTGTCATGTGTCTCAACTCCTACTGGCTGCAAATGTCTCTTCGTAGTTTATGCCTTCTTTTCATGCTACGAATCTTGCCTTGTATCCCACGATGTTTCAGATTCGTATAGATCATATGATTCCATGCTTGGAAGTTGTCAACTTCATCAAGCTGATGTGATATATCACTTTGAAATGAGAACCTCAAATGAAAATAGCAAAAGATTAGATCTTACCAATTTGAGGTGTCCGTCCTGGTTCTGGAGCTGGTTGATCTAGGGTTTGTCAGAGAAACCCTAATTTTAAAAAATTGGAATCTTTCATATCTGATTGGATAGAAGGATATATATCTTCAAGGAAATCTTTCCAATGTACTCCTTTTTCTGAAAACAGTGAAAGTAAGCTACCAGAATAGGAAGCCCTAGTTTTCCAATTTATTCTATAGAAATACGTGATACTGTTTCTATGATGTCTCTGAAATTACTACTCCTGTATGTCTAAAACTTTGCAATAAGGTATCCGCACATGTTCTTGTTCCAACACCACAACTTTCATTAGAATTGGTTTCACCAATTGGGACATATGAGCATTTTCCCAAGGTGACATGTTACAGGAATGTTCAGAACAAAGAAGTTGTACGGACTACCACGTGTCACTGTTTCATCATCTAGGCCTGAATATTGGACCACATAAATTAAAGTCTGTGCCCTTTTTGGAACATTTTGAGAAATTTGATTTGGACCTTTGTAGCCCAATATATAGCAATTATCCCTAGGTGTCATGTTTAGGAATTAATCCTGGAAGAGGCTGGAACCCTAATGTGGAGGGACCATATCTCCCAGAATATATCGAATATGAGGCTGAAGTTAGGACACATTGTAAATAAGGATTGTACCTTCATCCTGTGAAATTTTCAGCTCCTGATCCTTCTCCAATCCTAATATATCAAAAATTATCAGTTTTAGTATTTTAGTGTTTTTCCAACTCGGGGTCAAACTAGGGTTTGACTTTCCTAGAGTTTCACCCAACCAAAAATATTGATCCAGGTCTCTAAAATTTGATTTTGATGAGGAGAGAAATCCTATGCTGGGCTCACTAAAAAATTCCTCTTCTGTAAGAAGCCCTAATTTCCTGCATAAAAAACCGAAAATGTCTAGAATTGAATTCTGCTTCGATAGAAAGATGCACCCTTCAATGGAGAGTCAACCTAGCATACTTTTGCTGATGGATTCTAGAGAGAGACCCAAAAAGTAATAAGTCCTAGCTTCTTCAGTTTCACAATGTATTCTTCTCAGGTTAGCTCTGATACCATGTTATATTTTTATCATTCAAGCTAGCATTATGATCTTAGGATCTTTAACTGAGAGAATAACATGCACAACAATAAAACAAAAGAGACAAAAGACACAAAGAATTTTCCTCGGGGAAACCATAAATGAGAAAACCCCGCAACTTCCTCAGAGATAGAATAAACACCAAAAGTAAAACCCGAAAACATAAAGATGATCTCCTGATAGCAGTAGTCTCTTTCTCTGATCCCAGCAACTTCTCTCTCACTCATTTGCCCCAATGAGTGAGTGTGTGTGATAAATAGAGAGGCTCACTCTCTATTTATATTCTTTCATTCACTTGAAACCCACTCCAACATGTCGGTCTCACTTAACAATTACTTACTAGAGCCGTCTCTAGGAGTGTCTAATAACCCTAGTGCCCCACAACTTGTGGGGACTTTGCCTCCTCTGACCAACAAGGAGGGTTATCCTTAACACAACAGTGGGGACTATTGCCCCAACTTACAATGACTCAGCTAGGGTCAAATTCTCTAGGATATTCTAATAACCCTAGGGCCCCACAACTGTGGGGCCTTTAACCCTTGACCAATAGGAGGGTTACCCAGAATGACTTGACATGACTTGTTTACATTATAGAACATCCTGATATGAACATCGGGGCATGACATGACTCAAATAAATTACAGAAACATCCCAGAATAAACATTGGGGTACAATACATAAGATATATGTATGAATACATTCCAAAGTTACAAATACATCAACATTCTTTTGGTCTATGGTAAATCCAATCAACCTTAAATACATACACTTGACATTTTATTAAAGCCTCATCATGCTTAGTACCTTCCATGATATTAGCCATTATATTGCATCAATATCACTTATGCTTATACAACCATAATTTGTTCTTTATCTAAGTTATACCTCTTAATCTTTCATTAACATGTTATACACATAGTTCTTCTTAATGATCAAAACTCAACTAAATTCCAAATTTATACCACCATAGATATTTTATAATTGAAAATAATAATTGGTCTCATCATTTTAAAGATAAATAAAAAATAACACAATCTATGTTGATCATCAACATGCCTCACTAAGTAATTCCAAATATCCTAAAATTTGATTTCCTCGTTTAAATAATTCAAGGAAAGTTGACATTGTTACCATATGAGCAAGTACATTTAATCTATAAATTTAAGACTATTATATTAAATGCATTCACATATTATATATGTGACTATTAAACGTATTCACATATGTAGACCTTATCCCAATAAAATATTAAATATATTCACATACATATATAAATCGTAGCCCAATAGGAATCTTTGTTCCAATGCCTACAATTGTTTTAAAATTGAGGCATAAAAAACCATAATATAACTTGCTTCATCATATGCCTAAGTGAATTATATTCACAACAACTTCTTATTGGTTTATAAAGAAAACCTTTCTGAACACCATGGATAGAATTGGTTAAGCATTCACTAAAGAAACATTAAAGATACACTCGTCTCTCCACTTCCCTTCCAGATGGATGGAGAATGCATTCTAGCCAGTGTCTCTTGGAATTTCATTACACAAGAAAGGGTATGATAATCAGGCCTGGAATTTCAAATTTTCTCTGTTCATCAAAAGGAAATTTGATGACAGTCTTCTATTTTTCATGGCTTTTAGTTTACGTTCTATGCAAATTCATGAATGTCAAATTGCTTTTCATTTTTATATAAGATGATTATTCTAAACACCATATTCGCAGGAAAAGTACACACAAGTTTAGGATTTTTTAGCACTAACATTAATACGCATGATTTTGAGTATCTACCTTGTAAATTTCATGGTGCTATCTTGTGGCGGCCGAGCATATTGGATTGGTTTGGTTTCTATAGATCATATAGTTAACGATATTTTCATTGATTTGAGGTTATGTAGGTGGAATGCTCTTCGAAATGAGTACACTTTTTCAGATTTGAGTCTTAAACTTGCAGACTACTTAGTGCTGCTTATAGCTACCAAACTCAATGACCACACTCCAAATAATTAAATCCAACATATTATGGTACCATATTATTTCTCTTCGACTTTAAGAACCCTATCATACCTTGCCAAGTGCCAAAGTACTAGAATTTATGATGGGTTATGGACAAAACCATAAGTTAATTTGATAATTCTCATTTTCCCATACAAGTAGACATTGACCTATGAGCAGTAGTTTTAGATGTCAAATATGTTTAAATTTGAAAAATACATCCTCTAGGACGTCAAATTCCAGGCCTAATGGTAGTCAACCTACCTTTTACCTACTTAAGAAAAACAAATTAATATAAAAAATCCTACAACTATAGGATTAACACATGGACATAAGCATAAAAACACATTTAGCCTTATGCAATACGACATAGAAAGTCAGAGAAAGTATACACAATGAACATGTGGCATTTGATTGCTGTTTAGAATTCCCACATATCCTGCGAGGAATTTGGAGAAATAAAAAACAAAGATGTTTTTCTACACCAAGAGGCAATCGACTCCTTCGAAAAAGAATCCCCGTGAACAGTCAAACACACACACACACATGAATTGTGCAATGTTATTCACTACATTTTTAAATTTTCATAGAGTTGTAATTTGAACTCAGAGAATCGACATTCTATTGGCATTATTGGCATTCTGTGAAACTCAAATCCAACTTTTCCTATGAAACATGTTCAATTTGTTTTTTCTATGACATATATGATTTCAGAAGTTGCAATAAATCAAGGAATGTCTCACTCTGTACCCTATGCCAATCCATATAGACACTGATGTTACAACTATTTGCATATGATTTGGACAGGTAACTCTAAATATCATTAGCACTATTTGCATATTTTTTGGATAGGTAATTGTAAATATTGTTTTTTTTTATTATATTAGAGAGCCCATTGCTCTTGGAATTAAGAGACTGTAATAATTTATATGCTTCACATAAATTTTGTTTTTTCCATCTCTTGTTTTTGTCTTTTTTTCTATAAACACAATCTATTTGCGAGAAATTTAGGATTTAATTCTTAGCTTTTTTGTTTAAATATTTACTCTAGTAGAGAAATTAAGATGTTAATTGTCACCTTTTACTTCAACTTTTAGCGAGAAACTGAAGTAATAACTATTGATTGTATCAAGTAGTAGAGAAAATTGAATTAGATAGAATTATTTCGATTTCATCAGTATTTATTGCTTTCCTAAAAGAATATTTAACTTAGTTTTTGTTCAAATGATAATTTTGAATATTTGTAATGGAAATCTATAATAGAAGAAAAAAATGGAAATTCATCATTATCTTTCTAGGCAGAACATGCATAATTTTATTTTTAAGTTAGATACATGAATTTCTTCACACTATTTATGGTACATTATGTCCAGGGTATGCATTGTCATAGTTACCATATAAAAAGATGAAAATGAGAGTTACCGGTCTGAATTATGGTTTCATGAAGTATTTAGACGTGTATTAAGAAATATGGACATTTTATGGACTCACTATGATGAAGGGATGGACACAAACAATAACATTTAATATCATAAATCATGTGCTGATCCAAAATTTTTGTGGATGGATTCATTACATACCTCTAGGAATAAGAAAAATAAAAATCCATAGGGGTTTTACATTGCATGCAGGTAAAACCCATGAAATCCAGATACCTCATGCATTGAAGAACAATGATTATTATCATGGAAATGCAAGGAAAAGAAAAAGAAAGATCATTATGCATGATTCAACTACGAGAGAATTTACATAAAATCATTGTACAAACTTAGATCCTTCAATGCACTTGTTGAGAAAATTATTACAACAAAATCCTTGATGAATGCAATTATGAAATGAAGAATTGTGTATCTATATATTTTCCATGGGATGAGAGGAACGGGGAAAATAACATCTACACCAATATTTGGTGTGGAAAGGAATTGTTCATCTTGCAATAGGAAATCAAGACCATGTTGGGAATGTAGAGAATGCTCACTTTTCCAGTTTGAATAAATTCCTCTTGTCACAGAGCCATATGGAAAAAGCAATAATGACATTGAAAAATTGATATTCTATCTTTATAATATTGAGTTCTCTTAATAAAGTTCTGAGTAAAAGGTTTTTATCACAGATAAATGTCATGAATTGAATCATGAAGCATTTAATACATTGTTGAAATCGGTGAAAAATCCTAATAGTTGCATGGTAGGCACAATATTTCTTTTGTTCGAATTAATGCCATTGTTGTGGGTTAAGAATACTAGATCTTGGTTATTTCTGTTTTGAATGTTTCAAGTGGTGGGACTACTTAGTGTATACACCTCACAGGATTCGTGCTCATGTTCACCTTTAACAATGATGCTGGAAATACCATTCCTATGGGTGAGTTCTTCATCATAGAACAAGCTTTTCCCTGCACAATCCTTGCACTCAATAGCTACAGTGGAACCTTAAAATCACTAGTACTATAAATATGAATAACCTAACATTGGCCTCAATGTACTTTCTACATAAGCTACAATACACTAAAAAAATCCCATATATGAGAGAAATATTTATATTAAAGAAGAACATTGAAAAATATTAAAGAAATGTGATCACAAGAACAAAAAAGGAAGTCTATTTCCCACGTAAAAAAATCTATCTAGAGACAATACCATCATGGAAAATGAGAAGATATGCTTGAGACAGTCCCATCAAGGAAAATAAGAAGATCGTCAAAGCTTCAAAATGTGACTTTTCTTAAACTGTTCCTTTCCACACCAAGTTTGAATAGAGGTGTAGATCTAGTTGGAGTTGCAAAAATTATGGAGGAAACCTAGCTTCAAAGGTTGTCTAAAGGAGTGATGTACTAGAAGAGTCCTTAAGAAGATTAGGGTAGTTACTCTATTGTTGGTATGGGGAATTTCATTGTCTAGGAATGCTCACATTGTTTAATAAAAAAAACTCTATCCTTCCAAATTATCATTGAAGTAGACTCATTACTTCAGTTCTACAAAGAAGTTTCAAAGTTGAAACTTATTAGATGCTTGGAGTTGATAATTAGAAAATCCATTGCATGAGGATTATTTGATGCAGCATACCAATTCGCTAGCCAAATATGATGTTGGGCGCATCTTCCACATTTCAAATTATCCTTAGTTACATGTTAAGGAAAACTTAGGGAGAAGAACAAACAATGTGGGGGGATTAACAACATTATTAATTTTGCTCCAAAATGATAGAGGAACATTTCAAATAAGTGGGCTTGTACTAAATTTGATCATTGTACAAGAGGACAAATAATAGCAATATTGTGAAATATTGTAGTTATTAACTTATTTCATCTTCATGATTAAATGTAGGATGCAGGATTGTAGAAGAGAATTCATGACACTTTCTTGCAGTAGTTTTGTGAGAAAATTTTGGGTTTCTTCATGCTAGAATCTTAACTATTGATGTTTTTGATGACCTGTACATGTGATAGATTTGAGGACTATTAAATTACCACACAACTTGTATCTATAATAGCAACGTCCTTTTGTTTTCTAGATATGATTTTGTGGGTTCCTGACTTGATTCAAATATGAAATGTGGAATGGATGAATATATTTTGTAGCAGATGTTGTCATCATAAATGGAGGTATCCCAAATCTCATTTGTAAAGGAATTGAAACTTCCGATGGGTAAGTGAAGTCAAGGAATTTTTTTACTAGATAGAAAATAGGTTAAACTAGTCTCTAATTAGAAAGGGTTCATCTAATCACAAATTCTTTACTAGATGCAAGAGCACAATAAATAGGATGTCATTAGACTTTGCAAGCAAAATAGATAAAGGTCATGAAGAAATTGTAGTGGTTGCTGAAGTTGCTATTAATACAAGTGATGTTGCATGTTCTAGGCTGTTTTGGAAGGAAATGGAACATTAATTTTCCAAAGATGATGTATATTACCTAAGGAAATATCATGGAAATATGGTGATTTTGTTTGTAAGGAAATGGAAATGTGCCAAAATCCATAATTTTCAGGCCAACCCACATGCTTGTCAAATAAGAATTGAATAATGATGCTATGAGCATTAAATTCAAAATGCATAGTTGGTAAGTCGCATGACAAATTGTCACCATTACATGTTTCATTATGTTTATATCTCTAAATTATCATGTTTTGAAATGGAGTTCACCATGGGTTCAAATCTTCTAGTAGAAGTATTTAAACACAGTTGGAATCACATATATCATGTGCTAAAAGGTTAATGTACACTCTATGTCAAATCTATCCATATGGTAAGATTATTGGGGTTACCAAAATCTAATGCTCCAACAACATTTTCAGTTTGTGCACCAAATAGACCTGGCAGGCCTCCAATTGATTGGTGGTTGCAAAAGCAATTTCTAGAGAGGCCATCTGTGGAATATTGGTGTCACCCATCATGGAGGAGGAGAATGCTCCATATTCAAAGAGTGATCTAAGGACAAGGATAAATGGGAGAGGATGCTACAAAAACTAGCAACATTATTTTTTGTCATAAATATCAAATGAAGAAGGATATTGTTATATGTTGGGGGTTTTATTGACAACCTAACTCGTTGGAAAGAAATCCTTAAATTTGGGAATACCTATAACTTCCTAGCATAGTTTTTAGGGTTCCTTACTTTATGAACACATTTCATAAAGTCAAATTAGATTGCTGGGAGTTGGCTTCCTTCTACATACACATTCTAAGTGTGGTTCATTACTTGATTTGGGCTAATTTTTTTGTTCACTACTTACGTATTTGGAATAATGCTTTCGTCAAACACTTTAATGATTATTGTTGAGAGACTACTAATTACTTGAATATGATGTTGACATAAATTATTATTTATAGTTGATGGGTTTAGTATATCTCTAGTTTTAGTTTTTTGTAAAACTGTTTGCATACACAAAATTTTGGCATCCAAGAATAATATATTGCACCCAATCATCAAAACAAAGATTACATGTCAAGAAAATAGCATAAATAATTCTAGAATTTTATGATAGCCTTTAAAAACTTAGAATTAACTATATGATTTGTTGTATGGTCTAACCTTTAGGTTACTATTAATACCCAATGCCTATTTCAGCTATAGAGTTCTCCTTATAGTTCAATTTTTCTTGTTATTGTAGCTAGCAAATCATGGGGGAAAGAGAACGGCCCCAAAAATATTTATTAGTCCATTTGTCAACAAATAGCAGCGGTATATAATTATTTTTGTGGATGTCTTTAGCATAGTGGAATGTTAGATTTTAATGGTTATACCAGATCTAAAAACACCTAGCATAATAACATCATAACTATAATCAAAGGATCACTGAAATAAAGACAAATGAAGCAAAACAAGAGAACACAAATATTTTCCTCGGGGAAACCACAAGGGATAAAACCTTAGAAAACTTCGTCAGTATAGAATTAGACCAAGACAGTGTAAAACCCTAGCAACAAGAATAATTTCTCATCTTCCACTGTATCCTCTTTCTCTTTCTCTTTCTCCAGTGCAATAATTGAGTGTAAGATATGTGTGAATGAAAGAGGTTGCTCACACATTTATATTCATTAGGAGAGTGTCTCAAATAACTAACTAGGTTGGCCATATTCCCTAATTAGGGGTGACCTACCTTGGGAGACTCAAAATACATTTTATATATTACTTATGTGGGTACTATTTCCCTCACTTACAATGGAGGGTTTACGTCATGACTTTCACATGACCAATTACATCAAGGACATCTCTGAATGGAGGAATAACATCTCCAAAGGAGAATACAACAAAAGTACAATAGAATATCTTCCAAAGTCACAATATTTTAACACCCCCTCTTAACTAGGAAGGTATTCTACATCAACAACAACCATCATTACAACTATACAACTGAATGGTGAATCTATATATGTCATAGGAAGTTTTGGAACATCATCATACATCTTCATCATTGATTTTAGCTGGATCATCTTCCACATTTCAGTATGTAAATACTGAATCATATTCTGTATGTGCTGAATCATCTTCTATCAGAATATAAGTACTGAATCATATTCTAGACCATCTTCTGTAGTGTCAGTATGTGGATACTGAATCATCTTCTCTAGCATCAGTATGTAAATACTAAATCATCTTTTATCCCATCACTATATGAATACTAAATCATCTTATGAATACTAAACCTTCTTCTGTAACATCAGCATGTGAACACTGAATCATCTTCTGCCACATCAGTATGTGAATATTGAATCATCTACTTGCCATCATTAGTGTGTAAATACTAAACCATCATCTGTAATATCAACATCTTCTGAATCATCTACTTGCTAATATCAGTGTGGAAACACCGAATCATCATCTGAACTATCATCATCTGCATCTTCAGTATGTGAATACTGAACTATCATCATCTGTATCTCTAGTATGTAAATACTGAAAGCATCACCATCTACATCATAAGTATCATCATTTTCTTCTTCAGTATGGGAATACTGAAACATCATCATCTATATCTTCAGTATAGAAATACTGAATCATCATCATCTGCATATTCAGTATGCAAATACTGAAACAACATCTATATCTTCAGTATGAGAATGATGAAACATCATCATCTGTATCTTTATTATAGAAATACTGAAACATCATCATCTGCATAAACTGTATATAAATATTGAAACAATCAACAATATCATTAGCAAGTTAGTGCTAAAAACCAAATCATTTGGAGTTCTAGATCATCATCTACATTACTAGCATAGATATGATGGGACAACATCATCACCATCAACATAGAAATGTTGAAACAACAACATCATCATCAACAAAAAGTGATGTGACTTCAACTACATCAACATTAACAACACAGGGTGCTGGTACCACAATCATATCAGCAACAACACAAGGTGTTGGGACCAAAACCATATCAACATCATCAACACAAGGTGTTGGGACCATAACCACATCATCAGCATCATCATACAAATGTTGAAGCAACAACATCATCAATATCAGTATGGAAATACTGAAATTACCTCACCATCATCAGTATAGAAATACTAAAATTATCTTATCAACATCAGTATAAAAATACTGAACTTTCTGCATCAATAGAATAATACTAAAACTATAAATCATCTCATCAATCAACAATCATTAGTATGAGAATAATGAACCTGCTACATCAGTATAAAAATCCTAAAAATTTCAATCAATCAACAATTATCAGTATGAGAATATTGAACTTGCTTCATCAGTATAGAAATACTGAAAACTATCTCAACAATCATCAATGTGACAACACTGAGAACATCTCAACAATTATCTCAACAATCATCAATCATCAGTGTAGCAACACTGAAACTATCACAATCAAACATATCAACAATCAACCATCATCAGTGTGATAACAATGAAGCAATCATCTCAACAATCAGTGTAATAACACTGAAACTATCATCCCAACAGTATAACAATATTGAAGCACACATCTCATCAATCATCAGTATAACAATACTGAAACCGTCATCAGTATAATAATACTGAATCAACCATCTCAACAATCAACATATCAATGTTGAACCAATCATCTCAGAAACCATTAGTATAACAATACTAAACTACACATCTCAACATATCAATTCTGAAATAATCATCTCAACAACCATCATTATAACAATACTGAGCTAAACAGTCATCAGTATAATAATACTGAACTACACATCTCAGCAGCCATCAGTATAACAATACTGAGCTAAACAGTCACCAGTATAATCATACTGAACTACACGTCTCAATAGCATAGCAATAATATAACAACCATCCTGCCCTATAACTATCTCAGAGTTGCATCACAGTGAGTTCTCTGGTAGATCCACCTGGACATTTTTTCTAACTTAATAACCCTTTCAAGCCAACAAGCCTTGTTAGACATATTGATCTTCCTGGGGAACAACAAGCCTTGTCCTAGCTTACAAACCCACTTGGGATAAACTGATCGAGACAGACATACTAATCCCCCTAGGATCAACAGGCCTCATCTGACTAACCCTTTCAGGCCAAACTTTCCTAGCCAAACTTACCCTACTCTAGACTGAGCTACTCACCACTGCATCCTTCTTCCATCTACTGTCACTCCCTCTTTCGAGAGAGGTCCTTTCGAACTACACCAAGCATGTATCAAAACTATTCAAACTTTACATGAGCCAGAGGCTTAGTTAACACATCTGCCACTTGTTCCTTTGTAGGAACATACTTGAGCTTTACAGCTCCTTTCTGAAACTTGTTCTTTAACATTCTCTTTGTGTACATTCACAACTACATTTACAATTTGCATCATTCTTCCTTTTTACACTCGCAATGGTATTGTGCATTCACAACTTGCATCATTATTCTTTTGTGCACCTATAACTGCATCATTCTTCTCTTGTACATCCACAATGGTATTGTACATTTGTAACTTGCATCATTCTTATTTTGTGCATCTATAACTGCATCATTCTTCTCTTGTACATCCGCAATGGTATCGTACATTCACAACTTTCACCATTCTTCTTTTGTGGGTGATTGCATACAATCCTTCCTAAAAATAACATGCAATTGTATGATTAGAAACATATGAAATACATAAAGGTATATGTCATATAGCCATGCAACTATTTTTGCTAATGCAATAAACATCTATATACAGTAGCTTTCTATATTTCTTCCATATTTCCAAGACATTATTTCATAAGTATCAATCGAACGTTGTACAACAACATAAGCCACTTACCAATCACCTGCATATTAGTAGTATACTACAAATATTCTAGTATGCATAATACATTTCTTGAATCTAGAAACATATCTATGTACACTATGACAATTCAAATACTTATCTTTGTTTTTTTTCCCCAGAAGACTCCTTCTTGATCTCTATCTTTTGGAGTCTCTTCCAATGTGTTCACCTTCATCATATGATTTTGAGGACCTATTCCTATCTTGCTTATGATCGAAAATACTGAACGAGTCTTATTACACCATAGATCATATAGAACTGTGTCTGTGTTTCCTACCAGTGCATCCCTTCTTATCCAATGATGGAATGGAAAAGAGTATAATCTTTATCTTCATTGGTATAATTCTGCTGGATCATATACCTCATTATTTGAGGAATCTTTACTGCTTTCTTATTAGCTACAATATACTCATCCTTTGTTGCATTGAGAGAAACAGTACTCTACTTTCTACAACATGTTCGAGTAAGTAGTACTACTAACTCAATCAAAGTCATCATACCTTTGTAGTACCCTTTAGATACCACACCATTTGCTCTGCATATTTTACTTGGCTAAGTAAAATGTATTTTGGATTTAATCATGCTTCTAATATCAAGAATCATGTCAAGATTATAAAACTTTGAGATCTACCGGAATCACTCCCTCTTAGCTGGAGCACCATCCTCCCTCTGCATCTGTATTAGGACATTGGGGTGACAGGTAGTCTCCTTTGTTGTTATTCTTCCTTGTATCCATCGATGTCACTAGATATCAGGATCCTTCATCTAGAACTTTGTTGCAAGTTTTCTCGTGTCCTTTATAGGATTCTATATTCAACCTTGTAGTAAAGGTTGGGATCTCCATCACTCTAGTTGATCCTTAAGTTTCTCATGTGACTGTATGTGCTATCCCATGGGTGCATATTTTAACTTGTACAAATCCTTCTGTGCATAGGTGTGTTGGAGCAGGGTCCCACAGCTACAGAAGAAGCTGCTAGTTTTGGCGGAAAGATATAAGTTTTGGAAGAAAGATATAAGTTTTGGCGGAAAGAGGACAAGGCAGAGCTACGACGCCGTAGCACGTTTCCAGTTGGAGAGCAGAGCCGGAAACCATGAATTTTGGGATAGAAAAGTAAAGAAGGCAACAATACCTGAGCGGACGAGAGAAGAAAGCTCAACCACTGCATTGAAGGCAGCGGCGGAAGACGGGAGGGCTCAGCAACCCTCATAAAGAAGAAGGAGCAACGAGGCTCAAGCATTGAAGGCGAAGGACAGAAAGCAGAGAAGCGGTGCATAGTACCCATGGTCAGTGCCGGGAAGCATGGAAGACTGCAGAGAGCTGTGGTGTGATGGGAAGCGGCTACCTCAAGGACAGAGAGGACCAACTGTCACTATTTAGGGTTTGGGTTTACTGTTGGGACAGGCCCATAGTGTTGTAATGGAGAGACCTTCGGGCCACCTATAAAAGCTTTCATTTTGTATTGTAAAGGGTTAGCTAATCAGTTAGTTAGCCAGTTGGTTGGTTCATAGGATGAGTCGTTAGTCGGCCAGTAGATTATTTTGAGGTAGACTCAGGAGTCAGTCAGACAGACTGTGTTGTAACGATCCAGACACCTAGCTTGTCTGTGAGTCATTTGAGTCTGTATGTAACCATCCATAGAGAGGAAAGAGAGGGAAGGATGTATTGAAAGAAAGGCAATATAGAGATAGAAATAGGCCAGAGATCTAGAAGAGATCTCGCACTGCATATGCAGTGCAACAGACTGTGCTAACTTCCCTCAAGATATATAATAGAAGCATAGTTTGGTGGACGTAACTCCCATCCTGGGGGCGAACCACGTTAAGTCTGCGTGTTATGTGTTGTATGAATGTGATTGTATGTGCTTATTGTTTCTAGTTATCATGCATATAATGTTAGTTGCAGTAAGTGAATGTATGTATTGTTCAGCTCATGGTAATGCAAGATGATAGAGATAAGTTGAAGTATTTTAGTAACCCGCTTAAAGACTCCTTTACGTCTGTTTCTAACGACCATTTACTCAAAATATAACTTCTGGGAAGTAGAGTTTGGCACCGTGACACAGTCAACGCTAAGAGTGCAAAGTCGTAGTGGTAAGATATCGCAGAGAGGCGATATCGCACCGGCAGAGGAGCTGCGGTGCGCGATTCTGCGAGCTGAGGGCTTAGCGTTGAGGAGAGGCTGGGTGACCCACGGTGCGCAGAGATGTGATAAGGTTGGGGATATTGTGAGTAAGTGGAAGTTGTGCGACGCGGGAAGAAACCGTGCGACTTGCGCGTGGATAGGAATCGCAAGGCTAAAAGTGCTGCGAGTAGAAGGGGATGTGCGATGCGCAGATATAGCTGACCTTGTGACTCACAGGGGTAAGAAGAGAGAAGTAGGATGCTCAGAACCTGGTCCAAGACACTTGAGTCTTGGCCAACCCATTAGATTCACTTTGGGTGAGACTTCAGATCGCTTCACGGTCTGTCGCCGAAAGGGCCAGTGAGTTAGGGGTGTTGTTGATTGATTATAGTAAACTCGGGTCTGCCCGTGCAATCAACAAATGGTTCCATTGCCAGTTTAAACGACTGGGAGTCAATGTTCTATTGGCATCCTACCAGAGAAGAGTTTAACCAGTGGCTGGATTCATACTTAAGGGAGTTCGCTAAGAAAGAAAATAGGAGTCCGAGACTAAGCACAGAGGCCTGGTTAGAAAAGCATATCGCTTCAGACATACACGCTATATTTTTTGCAACCTACGGAAATGAGCTTTTCAACTGGTTATCTATGTTGACAGGTGAGAATACATTCAAGAAGAAAAAACACATTGTCTAGACACCGGAGCTGATTTAGACCGTGTAGAACCTCGACAATCCGATTACGAGAGCAGTAGACTTCTGGCTGACAAGTGTGCTAGAAGGCTTTGTTACGGAATTTGCAGTTGACCAGAGAAAGAGCTTCAGTGCAGCTGAACAATACTTCTTCCGAGGATATCATGGTAAGTACCTAAGATCTCTAAACTTGTCCCTTAAGATGCTGTTATATGAAAAAGGAACAATGGACCTACTTTCAGATGAATAAGTAAAGATAGTAATGTCACAAGAGTTTGAAAGTGATTTTGATGACATTGGACGAACACGTAGTGGAAAGAAGTATAAAGTAGATTTTAGTTCTCCTGTATTTGAAGACAGTTCAGACAGTATTAGACAACAGAGCCCTAGCACCACAGAAGAACCAGAGGGGGGTATCCCTTACCACCCCTACACTCCACAGAAACAGACAGGGACTCAGAATAACCCCGTCGGTACTCCATCTAGTAGCTCACAGTGAGTACCTACTCCCGCTACAGCACCTTCACCTACACCGCTGAGTGGTAGTACCCCAGTAAGTCAGAACCCACCACAGAGAAATAGAATGGGAGACAACATGAAGCTACCTATTTTTAAAGGTACAGGAGCAGAGGACCTGGAACAACATTGGTTCCTATGCGAAGCCATGTGGACCATTAAAACAATCAACGATGATAACCTTAAACTTGTACAATTGGTCACCACACTCAGAGACAGAGCCTTGACGTGGTACATAAAGTATACTACATTACCCAAGATGCTTGCCCAGGTCAAGAACGCCATGATTAAAGAATTTAAGAAACCTAAGTCTGAGTCTTAGTGCATTACAGAGCTTAAGGATATTAAGCAGCTACCATCAGAGTCAGTATGGGACTTTGACCAGAAATTCAAAGCTCTTATAGACCAAGTAAGTTTTGAGTTTGCGCCGGAGCAGCATAAGGAATGGTTTATTGCAGCACTGCTCCCTCATATCAGAATGCCACTAATGCAGCAGAAACTTACTACTCAAGATGAAGCGCTGGAGATGGCAATGAAACTAGAGGCTTCACCTTTAGCAGAAACCAGTACAGGCATGACAACTTTATAGACCCAGTTGGCCAATCTTATGTTATAGATACACGAACTTAAAAAAGGGAAAGAGGTTATGCAGGACATATGGTACATAAAGTGTAGAGCATAAGGCCATAGTAAAGATAACTGTCTAGTCTTTGCAGAATATTTAGCGTCAGGGGCTCCTAACCCCTTACCATGAACACAAGGGCCATGGTGTGAAATATGTAAAACACAAGGACATCCACCTCAGCAATGCCCTTTGCTTCAAAAGTATGTACAGACACCTAAAAACCTATATTGTATCTTCTGCAAATCCATCGGGCATGATCAACAAGACTGCCAAGCTTATGATCTCATGTCAGAAAGAACACATGATGTGTACAGAGTCCAAGCAGACACACAGGGTCCAGCAACAGGACCACAGCCGGATCAGATGTATGGAGGCCGTAGAGGAGGATTTAGAGGATGAGGCCATGGAGGAGGCTTCTCACGAGGAGAAGGCTTTGGCCGAGGAGGATTTTTTGGCCAAGTTCGCAGACCAGTCACTTGTTATAATTGTGGAATCACAGGACACTATGCTAGGGACTGTCAGAATGCCACTACTACTTGTAACTACTGTAAATCTTATGATCATACCATAGAGGAGTGTCCTATATTGATAGCTAAGATCAGAGACCCTAAGCCCGCAGCACAGCAGAACATCCAGCTTATTGCTGCTGAACCTAAGGAACCAGAACTAGCAGTTAACATTGTGACTCGGAGCGGTGCTTCCACCAGAGGCACATCGCAGGAGACCGGAAAGAACACAAGTCAGGGGTGGGTGCACAGAGCTCCTACTAAAGCAATAGCACTCGAACTACAGAAGAATAAAGAGACCTTTCATGAATCCAAGGCTTCCTTTGATGAACCTACACCATCAGGACTGCAGGTACCACCATCTAGGAGCGCACCGCAGCAAGTACCTTGTAGCGATAGCCCTGAGCAGGCACCGTAGGCTACCACATCCGGAAGATGTGATGAGGATGAATCGACAGGAAGTGTACAAGCCTTCTTGCACAGCTGCTTGAAACTCCTGAGAAATGATAAATCTTTCGGTGAGCTACATCGCATGATAGATCAGTATCAGCAACCCTCTCTCTTGGGCAGTGCACACCGCGCTGTCCATAATATTACGAGACATACAAGGACAGGAAGAGAGATGAAATTCACAGCGCAGATTGGTGAATTTGAAATGGATGAAGTTGTCTTAGATCTAGGATCAGAGGTGAATGTTCTAACTAAGCAGACATGGGAACAGATGGGTAGCCCTCAGTTAGCCCTATCACCTATCCACCTGAGATTAGCTAATCAGCAGCGAGTATCACCATTGGGTCGACTACCGCAGGTACCAGTTGATATTGACGGAGTTCGTACTCTTGTGGAATTCAAGGTTATAGAAATCATGGGTGACAGTCGACCATATCCAACACTATTAAGTATTGATTGGGCAATTGGAAACAAAGCTGTCATTGACCTAAAGAAACGACAAATGACCTTTGAGGATGCGCAGATCCGGATCATCGCACCGTTGGATCCTTACCAAGGTCCTAGATATATTGAACCCATCCGAGCAGAGGAAGAGGCACATAACATCGATAGTCTCTACTAGATGACTGGAAACCAGAATGATTACATCAATCCAACCGCAGAAAGGAACATTAGTTGGCGATGCGACAGCTCATGCACATCGGATTCAGATGTTGGTCTCAAAAACTAGCAGAACAGACTTTACGAAGTCTCATCACGCAGATGTGCATTTATAAGTAAGTCGCTGCGATGGATTGGCGCCGAGATCGCGGAGAATCCATCATACCATGGTCTGACGGATATTCAGGATTTTTTTGAACAGTTTGAACAACAAATTCCTCATGAGCAGAGGATCGCAGCTATGGACCTTGCAGTTCGAGCCACACCTGCAAGATGGTGGTATGCGCATAAAGAGAGTATCGCATCATGGGATAATATAAAAAGAATGATGGCAATTAGATTTTCTGACGACAGAGAGTATGTTCAGCAGAAATACACAGGAGAAACTGACCCCAGGATACACATTTAGACATGTGAACAGAACTGGTCGGACATTCCAGAGGATGAATGGGTTCATAGATTCATTCACACATTGGACACAATTCCAAGGAATTGGTATACAGAGACCGAGCTGTGCAAAGGAACAACCACATGGTCACTTATGACGGACAAATTCCTACTCACCTTTGCGTTTGAGTCAGAACATCCAAGTGTTGCTCAGGCCCTAGACATAATCAAGACAAAGATTTTTGAGGAGCGCACCATCTCAGTACCAGTCCAACCTGAGTGGACTATCTAGCTAGAAGAGGCGTTGGAATGCTATAATTTTGCATCAGAATTAGAGGAGGCAGATGAGAATCCTCGCAATACCAACATTCCCGAATCAGAAGGCACTCACGATGTGGAGGGACCACAGTTAGAGATTCCAGCGATCACCGAGCCCATCAAGATTAAAAAGATCAATATTGGCACAGACGCAGAACCTAAGTTTGCCTCTATTGGAGACTACTAGAATGATGAAACAGTCGGCCACATTTCAGATCTGTTACATGACTATCAGGACCTATTTCCCACCAAGTTCACAGAGATGAAGGGAATAGTTGGAGACCTGAGACCTGGGAGTCATGAGGATACCAATGAAGGAGGATGCTAGACCAGTTAAGCAGCGCCCATACAGATTGAATCCGCGCTAAAAAGAAAAAGTAAAGGACGAAATTGATAAAATGCTAGTAGCAGGCATCATCGAGCAAGTTGAGGAAAGCGAATGGGTTATTCCTATGGTAGTGCAAGAGAAGAAAACAAAAGGGGACATCAAGATCTGTGTTGATCTGCGAAAACTCAACGATGCATCACTTCATGATCCATTTCCAACACCGTTCACTGATGAAGTGTTAGACAACGTGGGAGGACAAGAGGTTTACTCCTTCACCGATGGGTTTTCAGGTTACCATCAGATCAGAATACATCCAGAAGATCGATCCAAGACCACCTTTGCAACAGAATGGGGCTCGTTCCAGTATACAGTAATGCCCTTTGGCCTTAAGAATGCACCAGCTATATTTTCTAGAGTAGTAGTTGATGTATTTAAAGAATACATTCATAAATTCTTGGAAGTATATTTTGATGATTGGACTGTATTTGGGCTAATTGATAAGCACGTAGGTGATCTCAGACTGATGTTAGAGAAATGTAGGCAGTACCAGATTTCTCTAAACTTGAAAAAATGTATATTCTGTGCACCATTTGGTATCTTGTTGGGTCACATTGTTTGCAGACAAGGCTTGATGGTAGACCCCGCCAAGATCACTATCATTGTAAACCTTCCAGTACCCAACTCAGTCAAGCAACTGCGGATAGTACTTGGTCATACCGGGTACTACAGAAAGTTCATCAAGGGCTACGCAAAGATTACAACGCCGATGGAGAAATTGCTCAAGAAGGATGTAAAATTCCTATGGAACGAGGAATGCCAGCAGAGTATACAGCAAGTAGAGAACACTGCAGCGGCCATGAAAGAAGAAATCAAGAGCCTAGCAGCTCTTCAGAAGATGAGAAAGACGAAGGAGATCAACCAATTACAGCAAGAGGTGCAGCAGTTAAGAACAAAGGAGCTGCACATTACTGACCTGCTTCAACCTTTTCAGGAGCAAATCATAGAATTAGTTGAAGTGGTTGAGCAGAAGGTGAAGGAATTCACGGCGACCAGAGAGAAAATTGAAGGAACAGAGGACTCCAAGATTGATCAAGCATTGCTTGATTCGGCGAAACAGTGCATCGAGGAGATGAAGAATGAAGTCGCAGGACTTCAACGCCGGTTACAGTGCACTTCGCAGGAGGCGAAGGATAAGTTGCAGCAGGAGAAGCCTGTTGCAGGTGGCTCGAGGATGAGCCACAAGTAAGTGTTAGGGGACTGTTGGAGCAGGGTCCCGCAGCTACAGAAGAAGCTGCTAGTTTTGGAGGAAAGATATAAGTTTTGGCGGAAAGAGGACAAGGCAGAGCTACGACGCCGTAGCACGTTTCCAGCTGGAAAGCAGAGCCGGAAACCATGACTTTTGGGATATAAAAGTCAAGAAGGCAACGGTACCTGAGCGGCCGAGAGAAGAAAGCTCAACCACTACATTGAAGGCAGCGGCGGAAGACGGGAGGGCTCAGCGACCCTCATAAAGAAGAAGGAGCAACGAGGCTCAAGCATTGAAGGCGAAGGACAGAAAGTAGAGAAGCGGTGCATAGTACCCATGGTCAGTGTTGGGAAGCATGGAAGACTGCAGAGAGCTGTGGTGTGACGGGAAGCGGCTACCTCAAGGACAGAGAGGACCGACTGTCACTATTTAGGGTTTGGGTTTACTGTTGGGATAGGCCCACAGTGTTGTAATGGAGAGACCTTCGGGCCGCCTATAAAAGCTTGCATTTTGTATTGTAAAGGGTTAGCTAATCAGTCGGTTAGCCAGTTGGTTGGTTCATAGGATGAGTCATTAGTCGGCCAGTAGATTATTTTGAGGTAGACTCAGGAGTCAGTCAGACAGACTATGTTGTAACGATCCAGACACCTAGCTTGTTTGTGAGTCATTTGAGTCTGTATGTAACCATCCACAGAGAGGAAAGAGAGGTAAGGATGTATTGAAAGAAAGGCAATATAGAGATAGAAATAGGCCAGATATCTAGAAGATATCTCGCGCTGCATATGCAGTGCAACAGACTGTGCTAACTTCCCTCAAGATATATAATAGAAGCATAGTTTGGTGGACGTAACTCCCATCCTGGGGGCGAACCACGTTAAATCTGCGTGTTATGTGTTGTATGAATGTGATTGTATGTGCTTATTGTTTCTAGTTATCATGCATATAATGTTAGTTGCAGTAAGTGAATGTATGTATTGTTCAGCTCATGGTAATGTAAGATGATAGAGATAAGTTGAAGTATTTTAGTAACCCGCTTAAAGACTCCTTTACGTCTGTTTCTAACAACCATTTACTCACAATATAACTTCTGGGAAGTAGAGTTTCGCATCGTGACACAGTCAACGCTAAGAGTGCAAAGTCGTAGTGGTAAGATATCGCAGAGAGGCGATATCGCACCGACAGAGGAGCTGCGGTGTGCGATACTGCGAGCTGAGGGCTTAGCATTGAGGAGAGGCTGGGTGACCCGTGGTGCACAAAGATGCGATAAGGTTGGGGATATTGTGAGTCAGTGGAAGTCGTGCGACGCGGGAAGAAACCGTGCAACTTGCGCGTGGATAGGAATCGCAAGGCTAAAAGTGCTGTGAGTAGAAGGGGATGTGCGATGCGTAAATATAGCTGACCTTGTGACTCACAGGGGTAAGAAGAGAGAAGTAGGATGATCAGAACCTGGTCCAAGACACTTGAGTCTTGTCCAACCCATTAAATTCACTTCGGGTGAGACTTCAGATCGCTTCGCGGTCTGTCGCCGAAAGGGCCAGTGAGTTAGGGGTGTTGTTGATTGATTATAGTAAACCCGGGTCTGCCCAAGCAATCAACAAGGTGGTTCCCTGTAGAGAGTCTCAAACCATATAGGTTGTTTGATTTGTTCGTCTACTTTGGTTACACCAATTATCTAGTCTAATATCTACTACTGAAGGGGTGTGTCTAGTTCCTATAATCGACTATCTCTGTTGATAGAAACCATGAAACTTACTTCATATATTTTGATACTTCTATCGGCGGTGTACTTGATCTTCTTCATAAAAATTCCCTTCATGTCTTGAGCTCATATCCAAACATCATTCTGTATGGTATACTAGTACTTCTAGAACATATCATCCTTCTATTCTTCCTTCTTGGGACATTCTTTCACAAAGTGTCCTTTCACATCACAACTGAACTATTGAGTTGTGAGATGTCCTTCTATTCTTGGCAGGAATGTTCTTCATTATTGTTCTTTCTCTTCTTGGCCTTAGTTGTTAGGGCTTGATTCTCATCTATTCTTCAATCAATCATACATTTATCCATATGTGATCTTCCTACTAGAACAATTATTTTGACTAAAATTGGAAGACCATTCAGAGTTATAAGTTATGCTTCTGCTTCTTTGACATTGTCTTCGACGATTACTAATTGCTCCTTGATATGAGATCTTCTTGTGAAGTAATCATTGAATGTTTTCTGACATTGCACCTTCACATTCTTGAGTTGATTTCTCAAGGTCATCTTTGTACATGTTGATAATTTCATCGGGCATATCCTTAGGGGTCTTCAAGGATGATACATGTGAGATCCAATGGAGATGAAAATACTCATCTTTGTTTTTTATTAGGTCTTTCTTTTGCTTTGCTTTGACTTCATCTATGTCTGGATCTGCAAATATTTCTTTGACAAAGTTCTTTATGCTTCTTCAAGTATGGTAAACACTCTATAATTCCATGCTTATAAGTTCCTGACTCTTTCAAGCTTGTCCTCAAGCTTGGTACTATTTGTCACTGTGATAAAAATGAGAACCTCAAATGGAAATAGAGAGGATGAAACTTACTAGTGAGAATGATTCAACTTGATGATTTCCTTTTGAAAGATTGCCTCTAGTGGAAATAGGGTTTTATAAAGAAACCCTAATTTTTCAACTTAGGTATATTTCATATGATTCTATATAAAGATGCGCCTCCTCAAGGAAAGCTGAGTAGTATACTTATTTTCCCAAAACTATGGATAGAGCTGCAAAATATTTGATGCCCTAGTTTTCTTTGGCAGCAGTGTTAGGTCAAAAAATGAAAGTTCATACAATCATAAACTTATTATATAGAGATATGTACCTTCCTAGGGAAAATTTTATGGTCCTCCTTTTTCAACTGATTGGTGGAGGGAAGTGCCAAGAACAGGAAGCCCTAGTTTTTTTTTGGTTTCTTCTGTAGAAATGACTATTCTTTTTTCTACAATATCTATGAAAGCACTACTCCTTTGTGTCTAAAACTTATCACTAAGGTATCCTCTCCTATCCTCTTTTAATAACCGCAGGTTAGAGCAGAAATAGTTTCACCAATTGGTACTATTGCAAATTTTCCCAAGGTGACTTATTTCAGGACTATTCATCATATTGAACTTCTTTGGACTACCACCTGTCACTAGTTCACCTTCAGGGTCTGAAACATTTACAACGGAAACTAAATTTTTTTCCCTTTCTATAATATCTTACGAAATTTCATTTGGATCTTCCTAGCCTGAGATATAGCGATTCTCCCTAAGTCACCTATTTAAGGATGAATACTGGGAGAGGTTGGAACCACAAATTGGAGGATTTGTATCTTTTAGAATATAGAGAATATAAGGATGAAACATTTACACATGGTACATCAAGAATTTATATTCATCATGTAAATGTTTTGGCTCATTAGACTTCTCCAATCTCGAGATATAGTGAAAGTCCCAAAATTACTAGTTTTGGTCTTTTAGGGTTTTCAAGCATGAAACCCTAATCTTCAATAGCTGTAGTTGGAGCACTATTTCAATTGCACAAAGACTTCTTTCAGGGTAGGTATGATACCATGTTATATTTTAATGGTTATACCATATCTAAAGAACATTTAGCATAGTAAAATCATAACCATAAGCAAAGGATCATTGAAAGAAACACAAATGCAGCAAGACAAGAGAACACAAAGATTTTCCTTGAGGAAACCACAAGGGAGAAAACCTCACAAAACTTCCTCAGTATAGAATTCAATCAAGACAGTGTAAAACCCCAGCAACATGAATAGTTTCTCATCTTCCACAATATCCTCTTTCACTTTCTCTCTCTCTAGCACAATAATTGAGTGTAAGATATGTGTGGATGAGAGAGGCACCTCACCTATTTATATTCATTAGGTGAGTGTCTCAAATAACCAACTAGGTCATCCAGGTTCCCTAATTAGGGTCGGCCTACCTTGGGAGACTCAAAATACATTTTATATATTACTTTTGTGGGTACTATTGCCTTGAATTACAATGGAGGGCTTACCTCATGACTTTTACATGACCAATTTCATCAAGGACATCTCTGAATGGAGGAATAACATATCCAAAGGAGAATACAACAAAACTAAAATAGACTATATTCCAAAGTTACAATATTTTAACATGGAATGCACCCCCTTGGCCACAATATCTCTGTAATTATTTAGATATTATTTAACCAAGGTCATGATCTAGATGCCATAGACTTGGGTTCTATGCCCCCTCTAAATTCTCAGAACATTCCCTCCTAGCAATGGATAATCCCTCCTCAAAGTCCAATCATGAATATGAAGTGAAAGTGTAGCGGTTTTTTCACCCTTGGTATGTGCAAAAGCACCTCCCTTATGTCAATGGGACAGTAGGGTAGATTTCATGGAAGAAAGCTACAACAATAAACAATATTAGTAAAACAAAATCAATAAACTAATACGGCTAAACTAAATAAAAACAAATACATGACAAATATAACTTCTTTCTCTTGAAAATGGGCCACTATGCCCGTTCTCGAAAATGGACTGCCTCTCCAAAGGCTGGTTGGTACAAAGAATGTATCAACATACCGAATGGGGATGGTAAGGAAATGAAATGATGGAAAAAATGGTGTGAATACTTTGAGAATAATGGTTTCTCACTGTACTCACAGAATAGAACAATGGAAAAGGGATAAGAATCTTTTGGTAGAGACCTTCACACTATTTTTATAATATGTTTTTAGGATTTTTGACCTTTTCTCTCTTTTAGGGTTTTGGAACCCTAGTTAGGGTTTTAATCCTTATTTAGGTTTTTTATCCATTTTTGGGTTTTTGTCCTTTTGTGGGTTTTTTGTCATTTTTGAGAGAGAATGAAGGTAAACCATAGTTGTGAAGGTCAAAAGTAAGGGAAATATGGTAGGAAAAAATGACACATGTATGTGATTTAGACCATGTAGAGCTAGGTGAGCAATATTTTGCATTAAAATATTGCCCCTTGATGTGTGAGAGTAGGAGCTCATGGGGAGAGTGGAGAGACTGGAGAGGCCTATGGAGAAGCAGCCCTTCCTCATTCGAACCACTGTGGCTTTTGGTTTTGTATTAATGGTTCCTAACAATGGGTGAGATACATATATTGTGTGACATGTATATGGACGAGGCAGATATACCCATGATCGTAACAATGTCCAAAGAATAAATAATGGGATCGAGTCTAAAAAATATGGTAGCCAATTAATATATATACAACTGATGTTACATAATAGTGGCCTCAATGAGAGGTTGAATACACTACTAATATTAGGAACTGATACATAGGAACAATGACATTCTCTTGGAATGCAATATCTTCATAACTGATGCTCTGTTGAATTTTGAAGTGTACATAGTTGGAGGGATTCCATGAAAGGGACTCAGAATCTCTGTGGTGCAATATGTCACATCGATACTGGAGCTACATAGAAGCACTACTCTGGGGCTTCTGAATATTGTTCCCAACACAACCTAGAAATCATGAGGGACATGAACCTATATGGATCCCATATTAGACTCACCAATGTGCTAGAGCCAGGTGACAACTGGGCTATTCAATCAAATAACACATGGACAAATACCCTGTATGAATCTCAATGGTGCGATAATGTAGTTGGAGTCGAGCATGTGAGACACAACCACCTTGAGAGGCACTAATGAATCCTCTCAAGTGGTCCAAGGACCTCATCAATAAGGTGAATGAAACCAGGATACAGGGGCCTCTGGGTCTATCCTTTGGAATAGATTTGTTGATGTTGATAGAGGGAGACCTGTAACTAATCAAGTCAATAATGTTTCCTTGATGAGAAGCATGAGGGGGATAATCAAAGGTGTGGGACAATTTGGGGACTGAAACATTGAATGGGGGAACAGGGGTAGGGGAGTAGGTTTGAATTAAAATTCCTTTCTTTAGAGTAATGATGACAGGGATGACCTAGAAGCAAATGGAACTGACTCATGGGAGAGGGATCATAGCTGTATTATCGAGAAAATAACTACAAATGGGAACTACTGAGGGAGGTAATTGGACTAGTGATATCAATGGGATTTAAGGAAGACTCATCGTAGAATACTCTGAACAAAGGCGAATCAAAGGGAGAAAGCTACCAAACTGTAATATATAGGGTGGTGCCAAAAGGCATCGTTATGACATGATCTCTTGGATTTTTAGTGAGCCCGAGAAAGTAAATGCTCGATGGTGTTTTCATTTTTAGAGAGTCTGAAAATAGGAAGAAGATTCTAGTGTGGTCTCTTTTTCGTATGTAGTCTCCTGAGTTCAAAAAAGGATAAAAGTGTGTGCAGGAGAGATCTCCCAACCTTTGGGGAAGGAATACTTCTTTACCATTTGTAGTCCAATCAGGCCAAAAAAGGTTAAACCTATACTGAATTGATGGTCATTCAAATACTTTTACGAGCATGAACGAAATCAAGTTTGCTCGATAATATTTTCTTGATGAAAAGGATAGAAAATAGCTTAAAGGCAATCCATGATAATATTTTTTTTTTAAGTTCGGTCCCACTACCCGAGAAAGCATAAAAGGAAGCAAAGGGAAATGTTCCTGGCATGAATGCGCCAAGGTGGTAATTTTCTTATGATAGTCTACATAGTCTGAAAAAGGAGGTAAAAGAGTCTACATAGATTCCCTTTCCAATACTTTAATGAGCGTTAAAGGAAGCAAACGTGCTTGATGATATTTTCATTCTTTTAAGAGTCAGAAAAGAGCTTAACATAAACTCCATAATGTTCAATTAAGCAAGCGGGAAGTGTCCGATGTATGGAAAGAGGTTATGTTGTGAACATGGATGATGGGAATAATTACATAACAATTGTGGGGCCCCCTTGTAGGATGATGGACAGTGGTAAAATATGGAAACTTGTGCATTATGGATGGAGCGGACGACTCATGAACATGCCAATAAATACAAAGGGATATTCACGTGATGGCACACAAATCATGGTAACTTCTGGGAAATGGCCTAGAGAAGCATATTGAGAGCATGAGACAAGGGTCTCATCAAAAGATAGAGGATAGAAAATCAAACTTGGTGGTGTGAATGACATCTTAGACAAACTCTGAATGACTCTAACTAGCAACTAGTGATGTTGTCCCTAGTGCAGCGGTGCACGGGTAAAAACTAGAGCAAATGGAGGCCTATGGGTACGGAGCTAGCTCAATGTACAAAGTTTGATTCACATGGTGGCATGAAAATCGACATGACTTTAGGAAATGACCCCAAGAATCTGTAAGGAGGAAGGCATTCTATAAGATCATTTCTCGACTCAGGAGATTTTTGCACAATGGTGGCAACTTCCTATCCTTGTAGAGGATGATCCATATGTGGGCATGAAATAACAGGGAGATATGGAGAGGCCTAGACCTATAATATAGGTCTTGGGACCTGACGCTATGTTATAATAGTGGTAGCTAGATCATATGTGCAACATACTCTGTGCATGTGCAGATGTCAGACTGCACCCTCCAGTGGGATACCAGCGAAGCAGGAGTAGGGGTTATATCCACCTGGTCACATGCAAATCATGTGACAAAGTTCTACAATGGACTCACTATGACTAGATGTGGAGAAAATACTAGAGGGGGTCACTGAATAGAACTAAAAATGATGTAAAACAAAAAATAAAAATTATGCCCCAAGTGTTGCATGGTGAGCGACTCAGGCATAGGACGTCCAGCGAAGGAAATTGGCCTTGCCTTGTAGACTCTGTAATTGGCGCAAAGTATGTAGGGAAGGAATCTGGCATTCAATGGTAATAATAGACCCCAAGCCATGGGATAAGTGAAATGGGGTAAAATTGGTGCTGTTTTTGAGGATCTCTCCATTGTCGTGAAAGTGGTGTCGAGATAGATTAGGTGGATCTTCCACGATCGAGGACGAGAAAGTGCTAATGGAAGTAGAGATCATGTAAATGGTGATGGTGTTCAAGGAGGAAGCTGGAGGGTGAATTTACTTGATTGAATTTCCTCAATTACAGTGATTTTGAACTCTCGAGAGTGCTTCGAAAGGTCACGAAGGACTGACCAATACTCGGCCAAATCTAGGAAATAGTGAGAATAGTGGCCATACAAGCCGCAAATTTTGCATGGATGGTTTTTCCTCAATGATTTGTTATTGATTGTTGGCAGAGCTAGGATGATGACTACTAGAGTACCATCGCATTAGAGAAAATTTCAACTCAAAATGAGCCTTTTAACTCTAATTCAAATTCCATGTCATCATGTGTTAGCCAATGAAATTGATTTAAATTTGAAATACCATATAGGTCCGAAACACTTTTTTATTATAAAATTGGGGATAGGTATCATAAAAAAAACTACTTTTTTGTTTGTATTTTTGACGTATCTCCCTGTGTGTTTACTGAAATTTCAATCGGGAGAGTTTGTTGGATGCAGAATTTAATTCCACATCCAACGAGCTCTCCCAATCAAAATTTGAGTAAAAACATGGGGATATATGTCAAAAATACAAACAAAAAAGTAGTTCTTTTTTTCTTTTCTTCCTCCAAAATTAATAAATATTATTTTATTATTTTAACTATTTTTTATTAATTTTTTTTAGGAGGCCCATTTTGAGTTGAAATTTCCTCTAATGATTGTATCCATGGCATCTATGTGTGTGCAAAGGATAGGTATCTCTGGAATTTTTTACGTTGCATGACCTTGGACGTCGCACAAAGCACAAGGTTGAGTCGAACGAGGCTCGACTGTTGTTTTGGTGGGATTTCCCCCAACCTTCTTTAGGATAGGAGGGGAAAGATTGGGAATGGAAGGCCTATTCAATGGGCTAGGGGGAGGGCATGACTCTACCTTAATAGGTTGGATGAGAGTCAACACAACCTGGGGCATCAGAGGTGGGGTTGGTGGTCCAAGATACCACACGGGAATTCCCAATGTAAACTTAGGTAAATTAAGAGTAGCCATTACAAGATTGCTCACGATACCATATGGTGGAAATAGGAAGGGAATCATGTTGATCAGGAATGAACCCCAATAATTATAGGGTGACAGTGGTTGGGGTTGCGAATTTTGTTGTGTTGTGGTCACGATGGTACTGGATGTGATCATACACAAATATGTTGTGCCAATCGGCGTAAAGGGAGGTGGTAAGGATGGGAAGGTGTTTGTCATAGGCGCATCAATAAATAATCTTGGGCCCATAGCAGATAAAGAGGGGATGGATAAGTTGTCAATGGGAATGACGTGTTTCGGTGTGGCTGACCCCTGTGGATCCTAGTAAGTGAATTGGTTGACCATCGTGATCTTTCCATCATGAGGAAACATCAGGAGTCTAAAGACAGTGGAATCCAAGACTCTCATGGCATACATGTAGCTACGTTCAAGGAGGAGGTTATAATCAAGTTGGGTGTTAATAACCTTGATGATAATCAAAACCATTTTACTGGCTAATGAAATAGGACCATTCGGAAGAATGCCCCAGGTCTTTGTAGAGCGACCATCATAGGCGCGGAGGGAGGTAGTGGATGGTTGGAGGGTAGGGGACTCAAGTTTCTGCTAAACAAAATTCAACATAACATAGGTGGATTCCCCTTCATCAATGATACATCGATGTATGACCAAATTCTGGATTGAGTTCGAAACATTGAAGGTGATGGTGGATGGAGTTCTAGGTTCTCCTTGATATAGATCAAACTCGATCAACCTAGAATCAAAGGGATCCATGAAAACTAGTGCAGATAACAATTATTTCCGCTGTGTCGGGCAAGTTTTGAGCACTTCTAGAGTGGAAATGGTTGTAGGTGATTGGGAAAAGTCATCAACGATGCTATAATTTAGGGAAACTCGAGCAGTCGCATTGTTAGCGATACGTCGAATAGGAATCTCATGTTCCCATTTTGATAGCACCATGAAGTAGATCAAACCCCATTGATCCTAGTGGCAGATTGAATTAAATAATTAATGGGGTGTTAAGATGAGGCAATTAATTAATTAGGAGTGTGCATTTAAATTTATCCATATTTGCTACCCACTTGGAATAAATAATTATGTAGCATTTAATATTATTGATGCAATTAATATTTTTATTTGTTATGCTGAATAAATGGAGAAATTGGCCCACTAATTCAAATTAGTGGATAAGGTTGGAGGAATCACTTGGAGTAGAAGTCAAGTAAGCACTAGAGTCCAAAAATGATGCCAAAAATGAGAAAAGAGGAATATTTTAGGAAAAGCAGCATAAATCCGAAAAGCAGGATAAAACAGGAAAGTATGAAAAGTAGGAAACTTTAGAAAAGAAGGAATTTCAGAAAAGAGGAAAAAGAAGGAAAGCCAAAGCAAGGCAAAGCAATGAAAGTATGTCCACTCATGGGTGACCTATTCTCACAGGTCACCAAGCCAAGTAACTTGCTCAATAGGTTATCCAGAATGCTATTAAAGGATATTTAGAGCCCATTGCTTCAGTTTGGTTGTTGTGTATGTTGAGCTATGCTTATATGAGCATTCCTTCTGAGTGTCGTGCCTTAGACTACTGGAAAATGAGCCCCAACCTTCCCTTCCCCTCTCCTTCCATCCCCTTCTATTATATTGTAGGTATGGAGAACTATATTTAAGACATTGAAGTATTATTAGAGTCATTTTCAGCCCCCATCACATTCAGGTTGAGCTCCAGGGAATCCCATGCTTCACTTATTCTCTTATCCCCTTTTGCTGGTCATGTTCTAGGATTCCTGCCCCTTATTTTGGAGTCTCCTTGTAATGGTCAGTATATTATATGATTTATGATATGTAAAAATATTAGTATGTAATTTATCTTTATCAAGTAGAAACATCTATTTCCATAAATAATTATGTCTTCAGTTTCACCAAAAAATATTATTTTATCACTGTATGGGGGAAATTGATCAATCTAAGTGCTATAAGAAATATGAAAGGTTGGGTGAATGTTTTATGAGAGTTTATATTTTCAGTGAGATTTTATTTATCTCTTTTATAGTTCATATGTATCTCAGAAATCAATTTGACATGAATTAACTGTTTAAATTTAGACCCTAGCTAGATTGCTAGCTTTTAGTGACTAGTATTTCCAAATTTGATGTAAAATGAGTTATGCTAACTCAAGATGAGCCATTTAAGTTCTCATGGGTCACTGATAGACACAAATTCCCAGACATATCTCCATAACCATTTTTTGTTGGGCCTGTGCTTCCTTTTTGGATCCTCCACTGCGCAGGGTTTCACTAGGCCAAAACTGCTGAAAACCCCCAAATTCCTCCAAAAATCCTCAGTTTTTTCCAAAAATTATGAAAAATGTCCAAACCCAATTATTATGTTATATGAATGATGTATCAAACCTATACAAGTTTCTAAAATCCCATGGTTGAAAAAGACTGAACTACTCTTCCTAGTTTCACGGTTTGGCTACCTAGAAGCATGGTAGTAGGTTTCTGCGGAGCGGATTCTAAACCCTAAATGGAACCCGATATAAATGTGTTAGGGAAGAGGAAATTATATGTCTGAAATATATTTGGTTGCTTCCCACTGCCCTCTCCCTTTGTCTGTAATTTATTCCAGTAAAATACCTTAATTTCCCAGTTAGCAATTTACTGAATGTTTGCAAGAGTGTTATCATAAATTTTAATTTAAAAATTGTAGAAAGTTAATATTCTGATATGTACATCAGATCAGGGATATTACAAGGAAACCATGGAAATTCGGTTTCCCCATCAGTGGGGGGTGTAGGTAAGTAAAGTGGCATGTTGAAAGTGTTAGAGGTAGATGTCGCTGATGGGTCAACAGTTTATGTGGTGGATCCATACTGGTTGCATCGAGTCTGTAGGTTGAATTATTCAGTTGGCATTATCATCAGGTGATGGACACCAGTATTTGTAGGTCAGGCCGCGATGGGAGTAGGTGGGGACAAGGTTGTGGTTGAAACCATTCCTTAGTGTGGGAAGGGGTTTTGGAGCACTATCGACGGAGGACCTGGTGGTGCTAGGTTGGGCTGAGCCTGGGCCACCACATTGGTATTACATTGAGATTATTTCTGGAGAAGCTGTCAGACATGATCATATGAGGGAACATATGGTTGTAATGACTATAGGTTTGGCATAAAACACAGATGATTATTTCGTAACTGAGGGTTATTTCTCTGTCAATCAGGATGTTGGCGGTTCTGTGCTGAAGGGTTAGCATCATTGTTTTTGGGAGGGTTAGGATTTTGGCCACCTCCTTGTGGCTAATTATTACCTCGGTTCCTTCCTTGATTTTTCTTTCCTTGCCCCTTTTTGTTGTTGCGGGCGGGTTGGTTGGGAAGGTTTTGCTGAGTGAAATCTTGTCCCATGGAAACTGGAGGGGATGGGGCTGGAGCCAAAGTGTGTTGCATTGGTGGTGCCTAATAGATAGGAGGAGCTGGAGGGGCTGCAAATTCAACCATTTGGCCTGAATATGATTGTTCCAGCCATGTCATCCCATGGGTGTGTTGATTTTTCATGGGATCATGCATAGGAGGAGGTGGCTCCGAACTGAGCCATCATCCATGAGTAATCGAGGATATGGTTTGGTTGTGCAACACTATGGGTGTTTCTTGGGTGTGGTGGCATCATAGGGGGTGCTACATAGTACTGAGGGTGTTGTGTGATAGATCCAATGAAACCATCTGCAGCATGGGATTCCCCCAGCATATCACGGTGGGAGGTTCTGACATGGAGAGAATCTAGTATGATGGTATATAAATAGCTAGACTAGGCATAGAATATGTTGAACTGTTGAGCCTTTAATATGGCCTCCTCCTCATATTGGGGTTGCTCATAGGCGATGTCCTTGGCTATGTGTGGGAGTAAAATCTTTAAAAACCAATCAAGGAAGATCCCGTCATCTAGTTAGATCTTGTTACCACCTAAGTTGTACTTAGTGGTTTCTTATCAAGTGAGCCTAGTGAACCGGACAAGGATAACTTGTTCGGACTTAACAAGACCTTTGGAAGTACTTCTGGGAAGTGTTATATCACATGTCCATCCCCCATGGGGGAATTGTAATAAATGTTCTAGCATGATACTGTCTATAAAAGACTCGGTCTCTTAGAATTTATTTTCCAATCCGATCAGCCCAAGGTGTTTTTTCCCTTGGTTATTATTGGTTGTTGAATAAACAACTGATAATTTCTGAGTTTTTCACTCCATACCTCCAAAGTTGGGGTGGTCGGCTTGGGATTTAGGCCTATTGAGGTTATTAGAGTCTATGTGTCAATGTATAAACATGCTAGACATCATGGTTGATTCATATGAACATGTTTAAGTCCCCCTAGGTTTTTTCAATTTTTCAATTTTTTAGTTTTTTCAGTGTTTTTTATTAAAATTTAATTTTTCCAAAACTTAGGCTATTTTTTAATAGTTTAATTGGAAAAATTGATTTTGTAATAAAAGTGGGCCAAATAATCAGTTTCAGTCATGTAGGTGCTCATTTTTAAGCTAAGAGCACCACATAAACCCATGGACCCACTATTTCCTAGTTTTGAGTGATTTTCTATCACTCGGGTCAGAAAGCCCCAAAAATCAATTATTGATTATTTTAATTAATAAATTGATGAATAATGGAGAATATCCAAAATCATAGATCAGTGGATTCTCAGCCGATTTGATTGAAATGAGTCAGATCTAAACCAGATTGACTGGATCTGACAAATCCTTGACAGAAAGAGGTGATCAAATCAGATCTAGAGTTGATCTTCAGCAATCTTTATGGGGAATTTCACCCTCCCTCTCTCCTCCACACATTTGGGCTCCTCTGGATTAGTTTTGGTTGATGTGTTAGTCTGTGGGTTGATGTGTTAGCTCAATCAGCCCCCCCGATTGACGAGTAGGCTCAGTCGAAGCTCAGTTCAGCTTCATATCTACATTGATTGACTCTCCATCAGTTTATTTGGTCTATCTCCTTGGGATTTTCACCCCCCCTGGGCTAGATCTCCTAGTTTTTGTATAAATCAAAGCACAAGCTACCCCTTCCAAGCTAGTTAGAGTTGGATTGAAGGGCTTGCTATTGTAATACTATTGTAATATTTTGATTGTTTAAATAAAGAAGCTTTGGAGGCCAAATGGTGTAATGCTCTCATATGTGTGGATTAAGCACTGTCTTACGGCCATGGATGTTGCCAGCTTTTCTCTCAATTTCTGCATCTGAAACCTATCTGGCTTGAATGATTCAGCTGAGTCAATAGGAGTATAGTTGGGCAAGTAAGGTTACTTTTTTTTCTTATATCTCATAGCATATATGTTAGAATATCTAGATTATACATGTTTAATAAGTTTATTTGCATGTAATTCTTGTCTCTTTTTCATATATATAGATCTCATGAGGTTTCATGCAGGATTGTGTGCTTAGCTTTCAGGTAGCAAGGATTGGATGAGATGTGGATCTAGTTTTTCTCCACTATACATCCAAAATCTTTGTGAATACATTGTTCCTCTGTATTCCACTAACAAGTTTCCATTGCAGATTTGCTTCAGCAACAAGCACTTCTCTTCTCCTTTTCCTCCTTCAAAATCACTATTGTTTACCTGGTTACTTTGTTCATAGCTTTTATATTGTTTAGATATATTATATTAAAGTAAATTTAACATAGATATATCTCCTCAAAGCCCATAATCTAGATCTTGTTCTTAAAAGGTTTCATAAGCATTCTAGATCTAGCTTTAGGGAAATCATCCTTTTTGCATGGAATTTTAAAGAGAATTTGTAACTTGCATGCATTAGATTTATATTTTCTGTTATAAAAGATAAATATAGCAATCATTGCACATCATATTGGCTTCCTAAAAGGCAGTAAAAGATCCCAAGGAAAGCTTGCTTTCCTTGGTTCCTTTTTTACCTATTTTAACTAGTTTTAACTTAGCTTTTTTTGGTTAAAAGTAAGCTGACCCAAAGGTACTTTCAAAGTGATTTTGGGCATATTTCAGTATAATAATACTGCTGGTTTTTAGTGGGTATAACAGAAAATAGGATGAGCTTCTGTTCGAAAGTGACTTTTGGGCCTTCTGAATCCCCCCAAGGGTCTCCCTTTTTGATTGAAATCTTTAATTTTTGCACTTTGTAAGCTCTTGGTTTCATTCTATATAAGAATAAAGAGGAATCATATCATTTTTCTGATATTGTAACCACTGGTAATAAAAATAATTCTAAATAGGCTCTTTCGAGCCCATTCCCCATCCCCCCTGGGGGAATTTGCGTCCGTGTCATTTTTTGCTTTTCGTTCATCTTTTTTCAATCTAGCGTAGTACTAATATGCAGGGTAGTATACTTTGACTTAAAATCATTCCATATTCCATTTGTATTGGTTTCAAATTAACTTTAATAGTTACCCCACGAGCCTCCTTTTGAGTCGAAAGGTGAAAAAAGGTTTGTGGTAGTCTAAATAGAAAATTGTGGTTTGATTATATTTTTATGTTTCATTTGATATCATCATTTGTTTTAGTAACCATAATAAAATCAACCCCTCCTTGATTCCCCGATTGAGGTCCACTTGGACCGAAAGAGGTTCCTGGAGGGTTTTCTTTTTAATAAGAACATCCATCTCAAAATTTACTAAAATTGACAAGACTCCGGTGTGTATGCTCTGCACTTGGCTGCAGTTCATCTAATCAGTCAAGTTGTATCAAAAGCACTTGAGTGACTAGTATAATTAGGATTCACTCTCCCAAATTGACAAACCATCAGGTGAAAATCCAACACCTAGATCAAACCATTACGGTGGCAAAATACCCAATGGAAGCGGGAACTTCTGAAAAGTGACCTCAGGGCGTCGATCTCTATCACAACCAAATAGATGCATTATGAACAATAACCCCAGAGACTCCATTCAGCCCACATATTCCTTGCGAGTAGCCGTGAAGATTTAATTTTGGACATACTCCAAGTACTCTCGAGTATATCTGGAGTCCACCCCTTCGCCTAATTTTAATCAACTCATATTTCACATTAATTTAAAACATACCAAGAGGCAATTGCAAAACATTCACTCCAAGCACATGCAAGTACATTTCTTTCCTTTTGACTCCATTTTAAGGCACTAGTTATTTTCTTGCTATATATATATATATATTGTGTCTCAGCATTTTTCTTTCATGCACTCATTTTGTATCTTGTCATCTATGGTTGTTTATGGTTAAATTTCAAACTCTTTAGTAATTCATTCAGTTTAACATCACCATACTAAGTAATTAGCCTTAGTAACTTAATATGGTCTACCCCCCTTGGCTTCGTTAGGAGTTGAGCCTAAATGGAGGAGTCAAGAACAAGGTGACATCCTTGACTCAAGACTTGCCCCCAAGGACACACCAAGTGGCTTGAAGATTTCTGCCACGTGACCCAGGTGTGTGAAAGGTGGCAACACTTTTTGGCACCGTTTCCGGGGATAAATCTTTTTATTCTCGAGTACGACTTAGCTTAACTTTTTTCTAAACAACTAAAAAGATAAAAACTTTTGATTGATCTCATCTTTAAAAAACATAAAAATTAAAAGTCGATCCATCTGGTGACTCCGCTGTCTAACATCCCTCCAATAATTTCTACGCGAAGAAACTGCCATCAATTATTCCACCCTCTCCCTGATCCCAAAAGGTTTATTAGGGAAAGATTGAATAGTTAGACTTCTCGTAGAAACCTTGAAGATTTAGTAGACCAATCCCTCTCAGATATCCATCACATATTTGTAGAGAGTCATGTTCACTAATCTCAATAAATGACAGAATTATTCAAACCCCTTGACTTTTCTCAGATAGCAGGTGCTCCCCATGCCATTCCAAAAGATGCTATCAAGAAGCTCCCCATATTTTAGGGCAATAATGCCATCACTGCCAAGTCTTACCTTCAAAAGTTTGAAAAGCACCTGGTCAGTTATTGCAATGATGATTCCCATGACCATGATGATGTCAAAATGAATCTCTTTGCTTTATCCTTGGAAGATGATGCTGAAGAATGGTACTTCAACCTAGATGATGATTCATATAAAACTCTTAGTGAATTCCTATAGGGTTTTAAGAAGAAATGGGGGGAAAAGAAAGAACCAAGACATCTGCTTGCTGCCCTTCATAACATTAAGAAGATGGAGAATGAAACCATGGATGAATTTAACACTAAGTTCATGAATGTGGTTGCAGACCTCCCTAACAAAATCAAGCCAAAGGATGCCTCCATCCTCATATCTTACATCGAAGCTTTCACTGGTGATTTGAGGTACCAGTTAAGAGACAAAGAGCCGTCCAATCTAAAAACTGCTCAGGAATTGGCCGAGAAAATAGAAAAGAATATGCAGTCTTCAGGAAAATTCAACATTCTAGGTTATAGTAGGGGAAAGACTTCATACAACAAAGAAAAGGGAAAAGCCTTTGAATCAAAAGAAAAAGGAGCCTCTAAAGATCCCATGGAAAAGGTAACAGACATGATAAAAGACTTGGTTACTAGTCAAAACCAACTTATGGCAAATCAGTCTACACATTTGAATATTATGCACAATAGAATAATCACAATGGAAAGAAATAATGGACCTAGGAACTTTCAGCCTAGGCAGAATCAAATGTATCAAAAGAAGTTTCCTCAACAAGAGCCTAGGAATCCAAACCAATTAGACTCAGCTAACATGGTAGAAGAAGTAATTCCATGGTGTAGACCCTGTGAACAATTCCACCAGGAAAGCACTTGTTATGTTGCAAATCAAGTCATGGAACATGGACTTCCCGAGGTCAGTAATCATGAAACAAATTCAAGCAAGCCTGATCATATATACATGGTAGGCCAGGCCTACCCTTTGTCACCATCTAAAAAGTACAAGCCTGAGGATGAAACCATTACAAAATCTTATAGTGAAACTTATGATGAAAACTGTAATATACATGATGGGACTCCTATGTGTTCTCCATATAATGATGATAGTATGGAAGGTTTACTACCTTGTGACCTTTTCTCTGAAGAAGATGAGTATGAAAATGAGGACAACTATATCTTGGAGCATGATACAAGTGATGAAGACTCCCTTATCCCCAACAAATATGTTGATGAGGAGTCCTAGACATTCATCGAAAATCCAGTCTATGACATGAATAAAAAGGAAAATTATGAACCAGAAACTTTTGATGGTTTTGTTGATTTTTATATCTATGGCATATCTAGAGGAGAGAGCATGGACCATGTGGCCTTGGGAAACTTTGATATGAAAAAGGAGCATGCATTTTATCCAGATGATCAGTCTGAGACATATATCAGTATTAGTAATGAAGACAAAGAGAACTCAATATCAGAACCTGATATCAACAATGGGGAATCCATCACATCTAACATAGATGATGGTGATGACTATTGGGATTTTTTTGGATATCTTATTAAGAATCCTATCTATTCTATATCCAGCAAGGGGAGTGTCTATTTAGAAATTTGTCGAAGTCCAATCTACTATACTTCCATAGAGGGAAGCATGGATCTGGAGACCTTGGAAAATCCTAGTATGGAAAAGCAGTATTCAAAACTCTTATATGATCATTCAGAGTCATATCATGTAGAGCCATACAAAGGTATCAATAATGAAGACATGGAGAAGCAGTGTTGTGAAAATACATATGTGATGCAGTTAGTAGAATATCAGTCTCAACTATCATCTTCACATATAGAGTTTCCTCATGATTTGGAGCTGCTTGGGGCTTATACAGTGAATTATCATCCGGTAAGCCTTGATGAGTAGTATGATGGTGTAGTCAATCTGCCTCGTCATTTCAATTTGTACATCAAATCTATCCAATCATGGATAGAAATAGCCTGCACAAGCACTTACCAGTTTGCGAGGAATTTTGACTACATTATTTATGCCTATGATTTCCCATCCATCCCGCCCTTTCCAGATCATCATGCAAGTTTGCATTTTCTGAATAAAGTATCCTTACTTTGGCTGGTAACCAAAGACAAGGAGAATTTTTTTATGTTAATAAAATGCTTAGGTGGTTAAATTGGATTTGTGATTACACTTAACCCTTTTTATATCATGCTTAAACTAGGAAAATAAGCTCCTTGAAAGAGAGCATTTATTTTCTACATTTCTATTTTATACTTAGCTATAATAAAACTTTGCTTCTTTTAGTTAGTTACATTTATTTGGTTTAAATAAATCAGCTTAATGGTTCATTTGGGTTTTTATAAAACTTGTGTTACTGAGGCTTTTCTTGTCAACTTGAGATGTTTTTACAAGGTATATAAACCAGAGATTCTGGTGTTCTCATATCCTCTCCTTTCCTTAAAGACCAGATCGAGCATACGTCCCACAGTTGGAGCGAGAATGTTACCACCTAAGTTGTACTTAGTGTTTTTTTATCAAGTGAGCTTGGTGAATTGGACAAGGATAACTTGTTCGGACTTAAGAAGACCTTTGGAAGTGCTTGTTGTACTATATCACATGTTCATACCCCATGGGGGAATTATAATAATTGTTCTAGCATGATAGTGTCTATAAAAGAATCAGTCTCTTAGGTTTTATTTGTCAATCTGATCAACACAGGGTGTTTTTTCCCTTGGTTATTATTGGTTGTTGAATAAACGACTGACAATTTCTGAGTTTTTCACTCCATACCTCCAAAGTTGGGGTGGTTGGCTTGTAATTTAGGCCTATTGAGGTTATTAGAGTCTATGTGTCAATGTATAAACATGCTAGACATCATGGTCGAGTCATATGAACATGTCTAATTCCCCCTAGGTTTTTTCAATTTTTCAATTTTTTAGTTTTTTCAGTGTTTTTTATTAAAATTTAATTTTTCCAAAACTTAGGCTATTTTTTAATAGTTTAATTGGAAAAATTGATTTTGTAATAAAATCGGGTCAAAGAATCAGTTTCAGTCATGTAGGTGCTCATTTTCAAGCTAAGAGCACCATGTAAACCCATGGACCCACTATTTCCTAATTTTGAGTGATTTTCCATCACTCAGGTCAGAAAGCCCCAAAAATCAATTATTGATTATTTTAATTAATAAATTGATGAATAATGGAGCAAATCCAAAATCATAGATCAGTGGATTCTCAGCCGATTTGATTGAAATGAGTCAGATCTGAACCAGATTGACTGGATCTGACAAATCCTTGACTGAACGAGGTGATCAAATGAGATCTAGAGTTGATCTTCAGTAATATTTATGGGGAATTTCACCCTCCCTCTCTCCTCCACACGTTTGGGATCCTCTGGATCAGTTTTGGTTGATGTGTCAGTCTGTGGGTTGATGTGTCAGCTCAATCAGCCCCCCGATTGACAAGCAGGCTCAATGGAAGCTCAGTTCAGCTTCAGATATCCATTGATTGACTCTCTATCAGTTGATTTGGTCTGTCTCCTTGGGATTTGTGCCCCCACTGCGCTAGATCTCCTGGTTTTTGTATAAATCAAAGCACAAGCTGCCTCTTCCAAGCTAGTTAGAGTTGGATTGAAGGGCTTGCTATTGTAATACTTTTTTAATCTTTTGATTGTTGAAATAAAGAATATTTGGATGCCAAATGGTTTAATTCTCTCATATGTGTGGATTAAACATTATCTTACAGCCATGGATGTTGCCGGCTTTTCTCTCAATTTCTGCATCTGAACCCTGTCTGGCTTGAAGGATTCAGCTGAATCAATAGGAGTATAGTTGGGAAAGTAAGGTTACTTGTTTTTCTTATATATAATAGCATATATGTTAGAATATCTAGATTATACATGTTTAATAAGTTTAGTTGCATGTAATTCTTGTCTCTTTTTCATATATATATCAAGATCTCATGAGGTTTCGTGTAGGATTGTGTGTTTAGCTTTCAGGTAGCAAGGATTGAATGAGCTATGGATCTAGTTTGAATCCACTATACATCCAAAATATTTGTGAAGACATTGCCCCTCTGTATTCCACTAAAAAGTTTCCATTGCAGATCTGTTTCAGCAACAAGCACTTCTCTTCTTTTTTTCCTCCTTCAAAATCAATTTTTTTACCTGGTTACTTTGTTCATATCTTTGATATTGTTTAGATCTATTATATTGAAGTAAATTTAACATATATATATCTCCTCAAATCCCATAATCTAGATCTTGTTCTTAAAAGGTTTCATAAGCATTCTAGATCTAGCTTTAGGGAAATCATCCTTTTTGCATGGAGTTTTAAAAAGAATTTGTAGCTTGCATGCATTATATTTCTATTTTCTATTATGAAATATAAGTATAGAAATCAGTGCACATCATATTGGTTTTCTAAAATGCAAGACAATATCCCAAGGAAAGCTTGCTTTCCTTGGTTCCTTTTTACCTTTTTTAACTAGTTTTAACTTAGCTTTTTTGGTTAAAAGTAAGAAGACCCAAAGGTACTTTCAGAGTGCTTTTGGGCATATTTCAGTCTAATAAGATTTTTGGTTTTTAGTGGGTATAACATAAAATAGGAGGAGCTTCTGTTAGAAAGTGACTTTTGGGCCTTCTGAATCCCCCCAGGGGTCTCCCTTTTTGACTGAAATCTTTAATTTTTGCACTTTGTAAGCTCTTGGTTTCATTCTATATAAGAATCAAGAGGAATCATATAATTTTTTTGATATTTTAACCACTGGTAATAAAAATAATTCTGAATAGGCTCTTTCGAGCCCATTCACCATCCCCCCTGGGGGGATTTGCATCCGTGTCATTTCTTGCTATTCGTTCATCTTTATTCAATATAGCATAGTAATAATATACAGGGTAGTATACTTTGACTTAAAATCATTTCCATATTCCATTTCTATTGGTTTCAAAGTAACTTTAATACTTACCCCACGAGCCTCCTAATTTTGAGCCAAAAGGTGAAGAAAGGTTCGTGGTAGTCTAATTAGAAAATTGTGGTTTGCTTATCTTTTTATGTTTCATTTGTTATCATAATTTTTTTCAGTAACCATAATAAAATCTACCCCTCCTTGATTCCCCGATTGAGGTCCTCTTGGACCGAAAGAGGTCCCTAGAGGGTTTTCTTTTTAACAAGAACATCCATCTCAAAATTTACTAAAATTGACAAGACTCCAGTGTGTATGCTCTGCACTTGGCTGCGGTTCATCCAATCAGTCAAGCTATATCAAAATAACTTGAGTGACTAGTATAATTAGGATTCAGTCTCCCAAATTGACAAACCATCAGGTGAAAATCCAACACCTAGATCAAACCATTACGGTGGAAAAATACCCAAAGGAAGCGGGAACTTCTGAAAAGTGACCTCGGGGTGTCGATCTCTGTCACACCCTAATGGGTGCATTATGAGCAATAGCCCCAGAGACTCCATTCATCCCACATATTCCTTGCAGGTAGCCATGAAGGTTTAGTTTTGGATATACTCCAAGTACTCTTGGGTATATCTAGAGTCCACCCCTTCACCTAATTTTAATCAACTCATATTTCACATTAACTTAAAATGTACCAAGAGGCAATTGCAAAACATTCACTCCAAGCACATGCAAGTACATTGATTTCCTTTTGACTCAATTTTAAGGCATTGGTTATTTTCTTCCTATATATATATTGTGTCTCAGCATTGTGCTTTCATGCGCTCATTTTGTATCTTGTCATCTATGGTTGTTTATGGTTAAATTTCAAACTCCTAAGTAATTCATTTAGTTTAACATCACCATACTAAGTAATTAGCCTTAGTAACTTAATAGGGTTTACCCCCCTTGGCTTCATTAGGAGTTGAGCCTAAATGGAGGAGTCAAGAACAAGGTGACAGCCTTGACTCGAGACTTTCCCCCAAGGAAACACCGAGTGGCTTGAATATTTCTGCCACGTGACCCAGGTGTATGAAAGTTGGCAACAAATATTTCATAGGCTATGTCATCGCCTCTACTCATGGATGTGGTCTATGATGTGGGTAGCTATATTTTGATGGTAGGATAGAAGGATCTCCACTCCCTCATCATATAAGATGGGTAGTTGAAAGTACTTGACGAACATGGAGGCAAGTGAAAAGAAATCGAATTAAGAGCAATGTAGTGGCTCAATGTACCATTTTGCAGCAACACCCGTAAGTGTGCATTGTAATAGACTCAGTTTAACGGAGTCATCTACAATGTTGTTTCATGAACACCATAAATGGAAAGATGTGATATGGTTTTGGGGGTCCTCTACGCCTTTCCCTCAAACTTTTGGGTGTTTGAAAGAAGCTTGGTCGGCATGGGAGGCCAATGAGGTTGATGATTGATGAGGTCATTCATTAACCTTGCCAAATCTAGCAATTTAAGACGAGCCATAAAGGGTAGGATAGACCCGAGGTTGGCTCGAGATGGACCGAAAATGGCACCGGATTTTGTAGGAGTATGATGTCCATGCATTGCTAGGGGTATATGGGGTTGACTTCCCATAGTAGGGATAGTCAAAATGGTCGTGGAAGGACCACTGCCCTGATGTATATAAGGTGGTACAATAGGAATTGTGGTAGTTGGTGTGGGGCCTCTACTAGTGGATAACATACCTATGATAGCGTGCACAGTGGTGCTAGGACCACTGGCAGGGATACTGGTAATGATGGGTGATAAGGAAGTAGGTCCTCCACCAACTATCCCTCGATGGAAGGGGTCAGGATGTATGCCAACCATGGGGATAGATAGGGCAGTAAACAAATTAGGCTTGGATTGGTAAGAATCTAAATCAGATTTAGAGGCTGTGTGTCCTTTTGAAGGTGAAGAGGGTTTTCAAAGATGGACGATGGTCTAAAGAGCCAAACTGAGGGGAGTGCCCCCTAATTTGAGAGGAATAATGTGGTGGAACAATGACGCCTTATAGTAGTAACTGGACATGAATTTGGACCTCAGCTTAAATTGGCTTCCTATTGGCTCAAAAGGAGTCACTTGACCACCAAGGATGTCTGAAGGCTTGTGTATTAGGGAAGTACCCCTCACTCCATGGCATAGGTAAAACTGATAACCTCTTGGCCACAAACGACAACGCTTTGGTTTTCCTCACAAGTGGGAATCTAGTCAGTCCAGTGGGGGTCATTTCCCTTTTAGCTTTGTAGGTCCTCTCAATGGCCATATACTTTGGGGTTCTTGTGGTACTCCTCACAATGAATTTTAGGGAAAATCCAAAGTACTTCCCACAGTTGTGGCGAATGGGACTTATGTCCCAAACCGAATGTTATTATGTAAATTTGATTAATTTTAAGGTCTTGCTCGAGGTCATGAATTGAGTTTGTTATATTAATAGTGTCAGTGTGTGTGCACTTGTGTATGAAACTTTTCCTTCCAAATATGAAATAAAATAAACAACAACAAACTTCTCTACAAGAAACAAGCAAAGGACTGTACCAAAGTAGGCGTGAACAAGAAAAGCATATATGGACTAAGTGTAGGACATACAAGGGTCTAAAATAGGTTCAAGAAATTGACTGTTAATTGATAGTCACATCTATTAGTGGAATAGACATGATCTGGGTCGCACAAAGTAGGAAAATAGAAGTGATCGGATCAGAAATAGATAGGTTGCACTTAACATGTTGATAGCCGACACTGGGTCGCTCAAACAGGCATAACAGAGGTGACTGGGTCAGTCAAACAAAAACAATAGGCGTGACTATGCCATGTGAGGCAATTCATGCTTTATGGGGATAAGGCTGCGACCTGGATCATTCCTAATAGGAGAAATTGTGCGACTGGGTCACGGATTCTAGCTCGAATGGTGCAACTTGGGTTGAACAGGAGAAAATAAAATAAATAAAACCAATAGGGGCCAATGGGGGTAGGTACTGGTGCTGTAAAGGTTCGGATCGGCCTCCCAGGGTTTGATTGGTGACAGTTGTGGGTAAAAACAAAAGAAACACCTACAAAACACAGGATCCAAGAGGATCAACCAACAGAGTCACCAAAAATGTAGCACAGTTTTCACCCCTATTACGTCTAAAATAACCTCCCTTCTATCAATGGGACAGTAATGTAGAGTTCATGGAATAAATCTACAACAATAAACAATATTAGTAAAACGAAATCAATAAAAAAATATGGCTAAACTTAATAAAAGCAAATACATGACAAATATACCTTCTTTCTCTTGAAAACGGGCCACCGTGCCTGTTCTCGGAAATGGACCGAGTCTCCACAGGATGGTTGGTATGGAGAATGTCTCAACGTAAAAAATGGGGATGGTAGGGCAATGGAATGATGGAAAAAATGGTGTGAATACTTTGAGAATAATGGTTCCTCACCGTACTCACAAAATAAAATAATGGAAAAAAGGGATAAGAATATTTTGATAGAGACCTTCACACTATTTTTATAATATGTTTTTAGGATATTTTATTTTTTCTCTTTTAGTGTTTTGGAACCATAGTTAGGGTTTTAAGCCCTATTTAGGTATTTTAGCCCTTTTTTGGGTTTTTTGGCCTTTTTGTGGGGTTTTTGGGATTTTTTGAGAGATAGTGAAGGTAAACCATAGTTGTGAAGGTCAAAAGTAAGGGAATTATGGTAGTAAAATGATGTATGTATGTGGTTTAGACCATGTGGAGCTAGGTGGGCATTTTTTGTATTAACAAAAATTTCTCCCTCCAATGGCCCTTGCCAACTCTGAAGATGCCCTCTTCCTAGCTTCTTTTAGCGATCATTTTTGCAATAAAAAATATTATATATGAAGTCCTTAGTACACTATTTTTTAACAGAAATACCAAGCACTAAGATCAGCTCTCTTCTTGCTAAGAATTGACAGTGAACATAGTTATCGTTGGACCTAGTGTCCAAGCTTCTCCACAAAGGGGTTGCGTCCTTCCCAAATGGAAAATTCCCTCTATAGCAGCCACAAGTTACTTTGAATATGATACAAAATCCCTATTTCTCAGATAAATAATTTGACTAGTGGAAGTGAGAGTTGTGCCCTCCTTCATAAGTAGTATGACACACACAATTTTTTTATTGGATGCATCCTTCTTCTAAATGTTCATATTTGTATATGAAACATTGGTAAATAATGGAGCCACAAATAAAATTTATGAAATCTTTACTTTCTTCTTCAAACTAGTGTGACTCTTTTACAACTGTGCCCTCCTTAAGAAAACCTCTATTGCTGAGTCCCCGCCATCTCAAATTTGTGAATAAGCTTGTGTCCAACCACGGAAATGAGGTCAAGTGTTCGAGGTCGAGGAACCAAATGGAATATTTGAGTTCAAAGGAATCAAACGGTTGAGGACTAAGGTTCAAATAGAGGGTTGTTTTATTGTTTTATTGTTTTATTTTATTTTTTTATCGCATTGTTTTTTATTTTTTGTAATTTGTAATCATAAACCTTATCATTGTTTCCATAATCCAAATTGTACTTTGACCTCATTCATTAACATGATGTTATGAAGCTATTTTCACTTTTACTTAATACTCATATGGTCATGTTTGTAGGAGGTTTCATTCTTCTCTCTACCAGGTGAAATTCTTCTTTGTTAGATTTTTAGATATTACTATTGATACATAAAAAATAGTAATGTATTTCGATTTATGATTCTCTCTTTTGCTAGTGCACATTAGGGGGCATATATTAACATGCCATTTTTCTAGTTATAGGCCATTGCGTTGATTCCTAAATACATCATAATGTGGACTGTGAAAAAAGGTACCAAACATTTCAAAACTTTCAAAAATCCTTGATTATCCTTAGTGAAAAATTCATACATTCCTATAAACTCACAGATAACATCACTCATAATGACCTATTATCCATGTTTAGCAAAAAACAATGTCAATATTGATCAAAACATAGTTGTCATCTTCTTTAATCAAATTTGATCACTGTAGGAGTGCCAAAAATGAAAGTGTTCCAAGACTCCTAAATTTACGGACAATAATAATTATAAGACAAAAACTTGAGTTTTGAATTATGTCTATTTAAGGAATGATTGGACTGCTACATTATGGAAGATCGTAGTTCAATTATTAATAAAATAATGACATCTATATCCAAGTTAGTAGGTTGAGTCTAAATAGGATTAAGTTTTATAAAATTAGGTAGATAATGAAAATTTAATAATTGTTTTTCTATATACTATGCCATTGTTTGAGTAAATTATGTTTAGAGATAGATAATGTTGTACTCTTGTAGTGTTGTATCATCGTACTAAAATAGTGTAGTAGATTTCACAAGGTGCACAATATTCAAATTTAGATAAAAAGGTGAAATGCCCATAAGGTATAACAAGCTTGGGGAAACTGTAGAATACTAGTCAATGTCACCACAAATAAGGAAAATGAAAATTATGATGGATCTTGGTGTAGGGATATGGATTTCTACCCTAGTAGATGAGATTTAGATGGAGATAATTTCTATGCTATTGGAGCCTTAATCTTATGGGATATAAAGCTAGGGTATGATCATGGAGAAATTAGATTGATGAGTATTGAGCTCTGTGTGGTTCCTTGGTCTGAACACAAATTGGTTATTTTATATTTGATGTTCCATGATGGTATTGATTCTAGTGTTGGTCATGTAAGAGTTGAATACATAGATTTTGAAGATTCGCACCCTATGAATATGGACATGTAGGATTAGTTGATTAAAATTAATGAAGTAATAACAAACTATTTGGTTTTATATAGAAGAACAATTCCTTGATAGAATGTGATTGATGAAGAATCCAAACATGCCGGTCCCTAGATCTTCGAGGAACCTAATAAGGCATATTATTGTTCACTTTTGATGTAAATTAAAGTAGAGGAGTTTGGAATTCAAGTGTAGGATCTAACAAATGCATCTTCGATGCCACCATTAGTCCAAATATTTGTAATCTTATGTTAGTCCAACTATGTGCAGTCTTTTGTCTTTCTACTATGCTCTACCTTGTGGATTTGCTCCATTTGCCCCATTGGTCACTTTGGTCTCCGCGTCACCATTGTGATTGGTATCTTCCTTGACATTGGTTGCATGCTTGAAGGGTCATGTGAGGATGGAATAACTAAACCTAACTTAGGAGGAAGAGGTATCACAAATATTGGAATGGAGACCATATCCTTCTTGTAGGCCAACAATTCCATATGCAAAGGATTTTATGATGGATTGGGGCGCACACATAGTCCATGAGTCATAGAGGAAAATTTTATGGATTCAAACTCTATATTTTGATCTTGGACTGTGTCTATTGTCATGATAACCATCCTTGACGTGCCAAACTCAAAATGGAATGTTAATTCTCAAAAATATGGACAGATATCCCATCCAAAGTGCCAGTACTTCCTGATAGGGTTCATTCCAACCATATTCCCTGATCATTTCATTTCATAACAAGAAATTTCAGTGGCATATTCTTTTAAATATTAGGCATGCATCATCCATTCTCCCACAGGAAACATAGAAGTTCAGAAGTTTGATTTTCAAACTAGTTTCTTTCTCGATTCCATTTGTGAGCATGTCAGCAGGGAGCTAATGGACCTTGGATCTGCCAACTATCACAAAGAGAAAAAAAACTTGGATATGCCAACTATATGACAACTAGTTTTTATCCAGTCCATGACATTATCATATTTTCTAGCATGACCCTACCAAGAGCATAGCCAAAAAATGGATTATGGGTTAATCTTAGTAAAAATCAGGTTTATGTTTCAAATAGTGACTGTCATCATATTGCTGCCAACTACAGACTCAAAATCAAACAGAAAATTCACCATTGAACCTCTCATTAGCCATTAAGGCACACACCTTGTATGAAAAACATAGTAATGAAGTATGCATATCCTGTTTATGGCTTTGTAGCTCCAAATAGTCAAGGTACACCACACTATGGTGCTTCCATGCCACCCTATACGGGTCAAATGGGAGGAGGGCACTATGGCCAAGGCCATGGTGGTTATGGTAATTAGACCTATGTGAATCAGAACTATCAGGGAGTGGTCCATGGACCTACTCATCCTAGGCTCCCTTTCCTCGCAATGCTAAATATTCCTGACTTGTCGAGATTGACGAACGATCCTGTAGCTCATGACCCGTCTTGGCTGGCTATCCCTACTAAGCTTCCCTTGGACATACCCAAATTCGAGGGAAAAACAGGAGAGGATCCAAGTGAACATGTTTCTACCTTTCACCTATGGTGCTCTTTAAATTCCTTACACCAGGACTCAATCTGTTTAAGGCTGTTTCAATGCACCCTTATAGGGCCTACCGCAAAATGGTATATAGAGCTACCTAGGGGAGCATTCGCTTTTTTGACCTACCGATGACTTTTCTTAACCACTTCTAGCAACCAGTGCGTTATGACATTGGTACAAAACTCTTGTCGACATTTCGATAGGATAAAGCCACACATATCTCGGACCATATCCAAGAGTGGTGTAGACAGAAGAGGTTGATTAAAGCCTTTATATCGCTAGAATTCCTCCTCGAATGGTTTCTTAAGTTGTTATTGCCTTATATAGAGAAGGATGTTTCTACATCCTAAGTGCAAAATGAGGAACAAGCCATTTTTAGGGTGTAGGAACTGGATTTGATTTATGCTCAATCCGGTTTGTTATATGAGATCATTCCCAATGCTACGCATTCTAGTTTCGACCCCAAAGTTAAACCTGGACCACATGAAAATGGCATTGTGGGTTGTACGAGTGCTAAACCTATGGATTTGGTTGTGAAACAAGTTAGTCAATTATCAATCAACCAATTTGCTTCGGGACAAGCCATGACTTCGTCTCAACCCACCCAAACGGCGAGTGTGCTTTTAGTGCAATCGTTGGACCAGAAGGGTAACCAGCAACCCGGAAGCAATAAAAAGAAGGGTAAGAACAATCATAAGGGTAGAAATAGGAATGAAAATGCTAATAATAATGACAAGAACACCTGTAATGGTGGGGGGGACAAGCAAGCTAAACGTAAGGTTAAATTTCCTTGCAAGTTGTGTAAGGAAGATCACCTCACTTACTTGTGCCCTCATATTGATGAAGCCTCAAGATTCTTAGTGCAAGGCCCAGCTGTGCTGACTAACACTTTACATCACAATCAAAACATGAACTCGAGGACCCATGATCAGTCTCGTGGTGATCAAGATCCACCGGAGGGTAGTGGTCGTGGTTTCATTAACATGGTACGTGCCGTAAAAGTTGTGACCCATGCGAAGGACTATGGCTTGTCACAACCCAACCCAAGAAAGGAACCCGATCCACCAAGGACTCCTTTGCGTACAGAAAAACCTATGGATAAACCTGAAGTTGCACCTCGCATTCCTAAGGGAGTCCTTAAATGTTTGGAGCACAATCCTAATGCCCGAGCTACCTAGAACTATTCTATTGTCAAGGATTTGGGCCACACTCCTTGTGTGATGTCTACACTAGAAGTACTTCATAGTTGTCCTTCGCAAAGGAAGGATTTGCTTTCTGCCCTTGGTGTGAATGATGATAATTCTTCCTCTATGATTAAATTTAAACCGCAGGAATTCAGCCTCGCTTTCCTTACTATGTGTCTCTTTTGATTCATGTAGAATGTCTCAACATGACCATCAAGCGCACTATGATTGATGAAGGTGTTGTTGCTTTTTTGATGTCTTTATCATGTTGGAAGGGTTTAGTTTCCCCTGAGTTGTCTAAATCTACAACCATGTTAACTGTGTTTGATGGGAGATTTTTTAGGCTGCACAGGATCCTTCCTTCCCTTAAGGTCCGTTTGGGAGGGAAGACCATTGCGATAGAGGTCAAGGTGGTTGATGCACCCCTTGACTACAATCTCTTGCTGGGTAGGAATTGGAGGTATAGTATGCAAGCCATACCTTCTTCCGTATTTCGCGTTGTATGCTTTCCATTTAATGGGAAGATAGTTACAATTGATCAAACATCATTCAATAATCCGTTAGTTACTGCATCTTCGGGAGCTTCATTCCCGATTGTAGAGCACTCTCAGCCGGCAACTGGGAGTGTGGGTGTGGGCATGTATCCATCCCTCATGGGAAGTTTTAGTTGTCCTGCACATATCCTTATGATAGGGTCTAGTTCAGGGGAGGCTTTGACATCTATGAGATCGGTGTCTTTCTGCATGAGTCATATGGAATATCCTTGGATTATTCCTACACCGAATACTTCAAGTGAGCCCATCATGATGGACGTGTCATTTCCTGCAACTATGGTAACTTATCAAGCTAATCTTAAGTGTGTTGCAGAACCTAGTCCTTCCTCTTTGCAGATAGAGGAGGAGGACCCATATGTGCTACTTGCATGGGCGGTATAGTCTTCTCATGCACATGACTGCCTTGATAGTGTTTTTCCTTCAGATGAAGCGATTATTGAGGCCATGTCGAGAGTTGAGCCATGATGGGAAGAGCTCCATCATAGATCTTACTTTCTTCCCAAGCTTGACTGCTTGGAGTGTGAATACTTTAGGGAGGTTATTAGTGAGAGAGTTGGTAGTCCCATGGTTCCATTAAGCTCTCCTGGTCCGATGGCTAATGGAAACATGGCTAGCAGGATAGAGAATGTCTATATTGGGGCAGAATGTTCCCATGCTGAGATTCAAGAATATACCAAGCTGTTTAAAGAATTTTGTGATATCTTTTCTTGGTCTTACGATGAAATAATAGATATCAACCCTCGCATTGTTGAACATGAGATTAAGACTTATCCCAATGCTAAGCCTGTTCGACAACGCTTGCGTGCAGTGAATCCTAGGAAAGCACCCGCAATTAAGGCAGAGATAGAGAAACTGTTGAAAGCCAGTTTTATATATCCCGTTCCCTTGACAGAGTGGGTTTCAAATCCCATTTTGGTTGATAAGAAATAGGGAGTGATCCGCATATGTACTGATTTTTTTGATTTGAATCATGCCTATCCTAAGGACAATTTCCCCACACCATTTATTGATAAGATTTTGGATGAGTGTGCGGGTAGCGAGGTTTTTTCCTTTATGGATGGCTTTTCCAGATATAATCAGATACAAATTAAACCTGAGGACCAACATAAGACTGCATTTATTTGTCCTTGGGGAACTTTTGCATATCGGAAAATGCCTTTTGGCCTTAAGAACGTTGGAGCTACTTTTTAGTGGGCCATGAACTTGATCTTCCACAATCTCAAATTGATTATCGAAGTATTTTTGGATGACCTTACCGCTCATTCTCGTATGATAATGCGTCATTCCTATCATTTGAGATTGGTATTCAAAAGGTGCCTCCTATTGCCGCCTTTCACACACCTGGGTCACATGGGCAGAAATCTTCAAGCCACTCGATGTGTCCTTGGGGGAAAGTCTCGAGTCAAGGTTGTCACGTTGTTCTTGACTCCTCCATTTAGTCTCAACTCCTAACGAAACCAAGGGGGGTAGACCCTATTAAGTTACTAAGGCTAATTACTTAGTATTGTGATGTTAAACTGAATGAATTACTTAGGAGTTTGAAATTTAACCATAAACAACCATAGATGACAAGATACAAAATGAGTGCATGAAAGCACAATGCTGAGACACAATATATATATATAGAAAGAAAATAACCAATGCCTTAAAATGGAGTCAAAAGATAATCAATGTACTTGCATGTTCTTGGAGTGAATGTTTTTCAATTTCCTCTTGGTACGTTTTAAGTTAATGTGAAATATGAGTTGATTAAAATTAGGCGAAAGGGGGGGGGACTCCAGATATACCCAAGAGTACTTGGAGTATGTCCAAAACTAAACCATCATGGCTACCCATAAGGAATATGTGGGCTGAATGGAGTCTCTAGGGCTATTGTTCAGAATGCACCCATTAGGGTGTGATAGAGATCAGCGCCCCGAGGTCACTTTTCAGGAGTTCCCGCTTCCTTTGGGTATTTTGCCACCATAATGGTCTGATCTAGGTGTTGGATTTTCACCTAATGGTTTGTCAATTTGGGAGAGTGAATGCTAATTATTCTAATCACTCAAGTTCTCTTGATATAGCTTGACTGATCAAACGAACCGCAGCTAAGTGCAGAGCATACCCACCGGAGTCTTGTCAATTTTAGTAAATTTTGAGATGGGTGTTCTCGTTAAAAAGAAAGCCCTCCAGGAACCTCTTTCGATCCAAGTGGATATCAATAGAGGAATAAAGGAGGGGTTAATTTTATAATAGCTGATGAAACAAATGATGAAAAGGAAAATGCAGATACACAATTACGGTTTTTTAATTAGTCCTACCACGCATCTCTTTCCCCTTTCAGGTCAATCGGGAAGTCATGGGGTAAGTATTAAGATTACTTTGAAATCTCAAATATGAAACATGAAATTGATAATAAATCAAAGTATACTACCCTTCATATTAGAACTATGTTATTTTGCAAAAAAAAAAAGGAAAGAAAAGGCTCGAAAGAGCCTATTCAAATCCCCCCAAGGGGGATGGTGAATAGGCTCAAAAGAGCCTATTCAAAAGGACCTTTTATTTTTATTAGAAGGGATTTACAATATCAGAAAATTAAAATTGATGCACTTTGGTCCATTTTATCTGGGATCCAAAGGCTTACAACAAGCTTGTAACAAGATAGAATTAAAATACAGTGGTGGGGGAAGCTTCCGGGAAGCTTCGGTTCGTCCAAGAGTTAGAAATTGGGCAGAGTCTCATTCTCCTTTTTGTTAGACCTCCTAAAAAATAGTGAGAAATCAAAATCAAATGTGACCAAACACACTTTCAAAGTGTTTTGGGTCACTACACTAGTTACCGAAAAAAGAAAAAAAACTTAAGTGAAATTTTGTTAAGTTGGGGTAATCTAGTTTTGCAAAAAGGAACCAAGGAAAGCAAGCTTTCCTTGGGATCTTGGCTTCCTGTTTGGGCAGCCAATGAGATTTGCACTTTTATTGTAGAATATGAAACTTTAAAGTACAGCAAAGGAAACTACCTTAAAAGCAAGCTACAAATTTTCATTAAAATGCTTGCAAAAAGAGGATAACTTCAGCTAGATCTCTTAAAATATAACTTTATATGCAAAATGGAACTAAGATATAAAATTAACAAAGGATCTTACTAACTATATCTATATGTAATTTTCTTAATGAGATAGATCTAAGCAATAAGACTCTTTAAAAGTAACCAATTTGAAGAGAAATTAATATTTTGAAGGAGGAAGAGAGAGAAAGAGTGTTTGAAGCCTGGGAATGTTGGGCTTTGGATTTTGCATTGTTGGAACACCAAGGGACTATGTCATTTAGAATATCTTGCAGATGAGGAAGATGCAAACCAGGTCAACCTCTTATACAAGCGAGATCACTTGCAACTTAGAAATCCTTTCACAAACTGATGGTTAAAACATAGGTGCTGCTGGAAGAGATAATTGGAAAGCATGCAATTAAACTTAAAATACATACAACTCCAATAGATCTGAAACAAGCAGCAGTAAGAGCATAAATCAAACTAGAATAAAAATTTTACCCTAACAGGAGGGAGCTCTCTCCTTCAAGGCCAACAATTAACCATCAAAAGCAATGATAAATAACACAGATTATAACTCATAATAATTTTAAAATCACCATCCACACATGAAGAGCATTACGCCATAGATATTCCCTTCAAAGCTTGTTTATTCCAGAATAATAAACAATATAGTACAAGACCAACAACACCTCAATCCCAGCTCTAACTAGCTTGGAAGAGGCTTCTTGTGCTTTGATTTATACAAAAACCAGGAGATCCAGCCCAAGGGGGCTGCAAATCCCAAGGACACAGATCAAATCAGCTAATGGAGAGTCAATCAATGCATATCTGAAGCTGAACTGAGCCTACTTGTCAACCAGGGGCTTGATTGAGCTGACACATTAACCCATAGACTGGCACATTAGTCCACAAAGCTCCCAGGTGAGCCCACACGTGTGGAGGAGAGAGAGAGGGAAAAATTCCCCATAAAGACTGTTGAAGATGAACTCTGGATCTGATTTGATCACCTCCTTCAGTCAAGGATTTGTCAGATCTAGTCAATCTGGTTAAGATCTGACTGATTTCAATCAAATCGGCTGAGAATCCACTGATCTATGATTTTGGATTTGCTCCACTATTCATCAATTTATTAATTAAAATAATCAATAATTGATTTTTGGAGCTTTCTGACCTGAGTGATGGAAAATCACTCAAAACTAGGAAATAGTGGGTCCATGGGTTTACATGGTGCTCTTAGCTTGAAAATGAGCACCTACATGACTGAAACTGATTATTTGGCCCACTTTTATTACAAAATCAAATTTTTCAATTAAACTATTAAAAAATAGCCTAAGTTTTGGAAAAATTAAATTTTAATAAAAAACACTGAAAAAACTAAAAAATTGAAAAATTGAAAAAACCTAGGGGGACTTAGACATGTTCATATGACTCAACCATGATGTCTAGCATGTTTATACATTGACACATAGACTCTAATAACCTCCATAGGCCTAAATTCCAAGCCGACCACCCCAACTTTGGAGGTATGGAGTGAAAAACTCAGAAATTGTCAGTCGTTTATTCAACAACCAATAATAACTGAGGGAAAAAACACCCTGGGATGATCGGATTGACAAATAAAGTCTAAGAGACTGATTCTTTTACAGACACTATCATGCTAGAAAATTTATTACAATTCCTCCATGGGGTATGAACATGTGATATAGTACAACAAGCACTTCCCAGAAGTACTTCCAAAGGTCTTCTGAAGTCTGAACAAGTTATTCTTGTTCAGCTCACCAGGCTCACTTGATAAAAAACCACTAAGTACAACTTAGGTGGTAACATTCAGATGAGAGGATGTGAGAACTCTGGAATCTCTGGGTCTTGCATAGAAATTAGAGTTTGTTAGTAACATGTATGTATAAAATTTAACTATAAAAGCAAACTGATGTACATAATTTATCTATGATGTGCAAAAGGGAATATTTTACAAAACTAATATACAAAGGAAAATTTTCAAACATGGTACAAAATAACTATAATACAACAATATCTATGATACAACAACATGATATATAAAATTTAGAAATACATTCAGCGCAAGGTTTAGAAATTGGCCCTGAAACCACCGATGCCAATAAAGGCATCAAACTGTCTCGGCAAAAAAAAAATTGAGGAGGAAACCATTCATAGGCAGGCTCAACCTTTCTCCTTCTAGGTCATTTAAATGGAAGGAGTTCATTCCTACTATTTCATCGATGATGTATGGTCCCAACCATAAGCTGTCGAGCTTTCCATGTTTCCCAAGTTTCTCCCGTCATTTGTCCCAATGCAAAACTGTGTCACCTACTTGGAAGGATCCTGGCCAGGTAGACTTATCAAAGGTTCTCTTGACCTTGTCTAAGTTTCTGATACTTTGGTCAAAATAATTTCTTCTACTCTCATATAGCTTGATCAACTGGTTTATTCTGTTCTGAATGGCCTCTTGATCTGAGCTGAAGGTCTGGAGAAGCTGATAAACTAGAATCTTTAAATGGACTGGTAAGGTGACATATAGGCCATAGACTAGTTTGAAAGGGCTCCTACTAGTTGAACTTTTCTTAGTGATTCTATCGGCCCATAATGTTAATTTGATCTTGCTACCCCAAGCCTTCTTATTGTCACCCACAATTTTCTTGATTATGGTCATTAAGTTCTTGTTACTTGATTCAGCTAAACCATTTCCTTGGGGGTAGTAATTGGGTGAGTGGGATAGGACAATGCCGTATTTTAAATAGAAAGAGGATATCTCAGAGGAAACAAAGCACATGCCATTATCTGTGATGATCCTGGCTAGCACACCGAATCTTGTGATAATATTATCTTCTAGGAAATCCATGACTATAGCATCGGTTTCCTTCTTGGTGGGTATCGCCTCTACCCACTTGGTAAAATAATTAGTGGTGATAAGAATCCAAGAAATAACCATTACTCGAGTTATCTTTGAACTTACCGATGAAATCAAGCCCCCATTGCTGGAAAGGGGCTTGTACTACTATTGGATTTAAAGGCAAGGCTTTCATTTGTTGCTTTCCAATGAATAAATGACACTGGGGGAAAACTCCGACAGCCTTGTGCACATCTAAAAATAGGTTCGGCCAATAGTAGCCTTCTCTAAGGATTTTATGCGTGGTTGTTTTTTCTACAAAATGTCCACCACAAAATCCTGAATGGAACTCAACCATGAGTTTCTTGGACTCAGGTTCATCGACACATCTAAGTATTAAACCATCGGGGTTTCTCCAACCCAAACCATCTTTTGTCAAACAATACTTAGTTTATTTTAACCTTAATTCTCTTCTTTTATGGCCAAGTAAGTGATCGAGGCATGTAAGGTTGCGGAGGAAAAATATGATGTCGGTGTACCAAGGGTCCTGCTCTAATCTCTGAAGCTCATCTGATACACTTTGTTCTGAATCACTGTTCTGGCAAATTACTCCTAAGGCCTTTTCATTTCCTTGGGTCAACATCTTTGCAAGACCTTGTCCCTTAATTAAATTAGTAGGTTTTATCTCTAAATCATATTCTTGAATCTTTGAAACCCACTTACCCCTGATTCCTAGACAATCTTGTTGAGACATGATATCCTTGACAGCTGTATGGGGTACATATCTAATGATTTTGGAGTAACCTATATAAGTTATGAAATTTTTAAGGGACTTGACAAGAGCATAGGCCCATTTCTCCATCATCGTATACTTCAACTCTGAATTTTGCAAGGCTCTACTCATAAAGGCTATAGGTTGCTCTTGTCCCTCCTTATTCTTTTGAAGAAAAACACCGGCAATGGTGTCTTCTGAGGCAAAGGAAAATATCTGGAATTCCTTGGAATAATCTAGACTAATCAAGACCGAGGACATGGATATGGCATTTTTGATAGACTTGAATGCAACTTTCCCTTCATCCATCCACTCAAACTTAGCATCTTTCTTTAATAACTTTTGTAGAGGTTTCATTAATTCTACTAAATTTGGGATGAATCTTCTTATGAAATTGATATGACCATTAAAAGACTCGAGATATTTTAGATTCCGAGGTAAGGGGACTTTCTTAATGGCTTCAACTCTCTCAGGATCAACCTTGACACCATCCTTAGAAATGATGTGCCCCAACAACTTACCTTCATCAACTCCAAAGATTGACTTGGCGGGGTTCAAGGAAATACCATATTTCCGACATCTTATAAAAACCTACCTAAGATGACTTATGTGGTCAGATATTTCCTTTGAAAAAATAGTTAAGTCATCTTGATATATTTCGATTATTTTTCCTATAAGTTCTTTGAAGGCAAAATCCATGGCTCTTTGGAAGGCGGCACTAGCATTCAATAATCCAAAAGGCATTCTTAAAAATTTATAGGTACCCCAAGGTATGGTCAATGTAGTCTTATGTTGATCCTCCTTATTTACCAACACCTGGCTATAACCAGAAAAGCCATCCAACATGGACATCATTCCTGATCCTGTTACTCTTTACCCTCTTGCTGATAACTAATCTTGCAACCTTCAAACTCTTGTAGATTGTGGATGAATCTCAAAAGTTGTTCATCATCCTTAAACACCTTCCAGTGATCTATATTATCTAGAACTGAAGGTATGAAATTAATTTCCATCTTTCCATTCCCACTAATCATTTCATTTGATGGTTGGAGGGTGGATGCTGCTACTGCCAATTTATCTGCTAACCCATTCATTTCCCTATGGATCTTTTGAATGTTAAGTGCATCAAACCACTCCATAGTGTCCCATGTGGCATTCGTATACTTTCTTAGTTTGTCATTTTTTCATTGATACTAATTCTTAATATGGAATACAACTAAATCCGAATCACCCTTTATGTTCAACATCTTTATCCCCATATCTTTAGCAGTTTCTAACCCTAGGAGAAATGCCTCATACTCGGCTACATTGTTTGATGCTGCAAACTCTAACCTAAATGCAAAGTTGTAGATTTTATCTAAAGGAGAGATGATCACGATGCCTGCACCTTTTCTGGTTTTGGAATAAGCCCCGTCAAAGTACATTTGCCAAACTTCATCGATCTTTTCATTTTTAATGTTTTCCTTAATAGGGGCCATGAAATTTGACAAAATAGCATAGTTTCCAAAGTTATCAATGAAATGAACAAATTCATTTCTTGGGTTCTTAGGGTTTTCTACATGTCATTTCCTTAGCTTCTCTCTGTGGAGAATTACCCTAGTGTTCTCTAATGCAGGTATAGTAGCGTATGTCCAATCCATTTGAATGTGCCCACCAAGAGTTGCGTCCCATTTTATGTGTAGCAACATCCCCCAATTATCTGGAACATCTATCACCACCACATCCATCAACATGTCAATATCATGATACTTGGCCAACTTAACTTGTAAATTTAAGATTATCCCTACCACTTCAACTTCTCTTGCATCCATAGCACAAACATTTTGGTAGGGTCGGGTGACCCTTATATTTAGTTGTTCCATTACTTTTCTTGTCATGACATTTGATGAAGCACCTGAATCTAACATGCAGTTATGAAGGAGGAGGTTGTCAACTAAGAGGGAGACATAAAAAGGCGGGTGGTCTTCTGTTCTCAGATCAACACTGTTGAGAACTATAGGCATATCTATAGGTTAAATATGTTCAGGTTCAAATATAGCATTATTATTAGGAAGAGGATCCTCTTTGACAATATTATGAGTTTTACTTTGACTATCCTCTATGGCTTTCAACAACTTTTCTTTTTGACCAGGAATTTTAAGGAAATCAATTGCATAAACATGAATCTTAGCACTACTTATCAATTCTCCCATATAAATATTTGATTCAAGGATAAAAAGGGAATCTGGAAGAGGAGGAGCAGTTACCTTTGGCTTGTACTGTTTAGACGGTGATGGCTTCTCCTTTCTTTGATACACTTCTCCCTTGAATCAAGCCTCCTTCATTTCCTTAATTGCTTCTGGAGAAGGCATTACACCATAAAAGTTGGAAAGGATATCCTTCTCGTAACTGTAATCCATGGCCTGCTGCCAATGTTGGTTTGATAAAGGATAGGTTTGGCCTACCATGCACACATGATCAGACTTGCCTGATGTTGTTTCCTGATTACTGACCCTGACCATTTCATGTTCTGTAACCTGGTTTGTGATATAACAAGTGCTTTCTTGGTGGAATTGATCAGAAGGTCTACACCATGGAATGACTTCTTCTACCAGGTTAGTTGAGTCTAACTGGTTTGGAATTCTAGGTTCTTGCTGAGGAGCTTTCTTCTGATACATATGATTCTGTTTAGGCTGAAATTTCCTAGGTCCATTATTTCTTTCCATTGTGACTATTATGTTCTGAATATGATTCAGTTGTGCAGAATGATTTGCCATGATTTGGTTTTGACTAGTAACCAATTATTTTATCATGTTAGTTACCTTTTCCATGGGGTCTTTAGAGGTTTTATTTTCCTCTAATTCAAGGGATTTTCCCTTCTCTTTGTTGTATGAAGTGTTTCCCCTAGTGTAACTTGGAATGTTGGATTTGCATGAAGAATGCATATTCTTTTCTATTTTCTCGGCCAATTCCTAAGCAGTTTTTAGATCGGCCAGCTCTTTGTCCCTTAACTGGTACCTCAAATCACCAGTGAAATCTTCGATGTAGGATATGAGGAAGGAGGCATCCTTTGGCTTGATTTCTCTAGGGAGGTCCACAAACACATGCCTGAACTTAGTATTAAATTCATCAATGGTTTCATTCTCCATCTTCTTTATGTTATGAAGGGCAGCAAGTAGATGTCTTGGCTCTTTCTTTTCCCCCAATGTCTTATTAAAACCCTCTAGGAATTCATTAAGAGTTTTATATGAATCATCATCAAGGTCAGAGTACCATTCCACAGCATCATCCTCTAAGGATAAAGCAAAGAGCTTCATTTTGACATCTTCATGGTTATGGGCAACACCATTGCAATAACTAACCATGTGCTTATCAAACTTTTCGATGTGAGACTTGGCAATGATGGCATTATTTCCATGGAATATGGGGAGCTTCTTGATAGCATCATTCGAAATTTCATGAGGACTACCTGCTATCTGAGAAAGGTCAAGGGGTTTGAAAAATTCCATCTTTTCTTGAGATTAGAAGGTATGACTCTCTACAAATATGTGATGGATATCTGAGAGGGATTGGTATCCAATTTTCAAGGTTTCTACGAGAAGTCTGCCTATTCAATATTTCCCTAATGAACCTTTTGGGATTAGGGAGAGGATTGAATAATTGTCGGTAGTTTCTTCAGGTAGAAATTCTTGAAGGGATGTTAGACAGTGGAGTCTCTAGATGGATCAAGTTTTAATTTTTATGTTTTTTAAAGACTAGATCAATCCAAAGTTTTTATCTTTTTAGTTGTTTAGAAAAAGTTAAGCTAAGTCATACACGGGAATAAAAATATTTATTCTTGGCAACGGCACCAAAAAGTGTTGCCACCTTTCACACACCTGGGTCATGTGGCAAAAATCTTCAAGCCACTCGGTGTGTCCTTGGGGGCAAGTCTCGATTCAAGGCTATCACCTTGTTCTTGACTCCTCCGTTTAGGGTCAACTCCTAATGAAGCCAAGGGGGGTAGAACCTAGTAAGTTACTAAGGCTAATTACTTAGTATGGTGATGTTAAACTGAATGAATTACTTAGGTGTTTGAAATTTAACCATAAACAACCATAGATGACAAGATACAAAATGAGTGCACGAAAGCACAATGCTAAGACACAATATATATATATAGCAAGAAAATAACCAATGCCTTAAAATGGAATCAAAATATAATCAATGTACTTGCATGTGCTTGGATTGAATGTTTTGCAATTGCCTCTTGGTACATTTTAAGTTAATTTGAAATATGAGTTGATTAAAATTAGGCGAAAGGAGGGGGGACTCCAGATATACCCGAGAGTACTTGGAGTATGTCCAAAACTAAACCGTCATGGCTACCCGCAAGGAATATGTGGACTGAATGGAGTGTCTGGAGCTATTGTTCATAATGCACCCATTAGGGTGTGACAAATATTGGCGCCTCGAGGTCACTTTTCAGGAGTTCCCACTTCCTTTGGGTATTTTTCCACCATAATGGTTTGATCTGGGTGTTGGATTTTCACCTTATGGTTTGTCAATTTGGGAGAGTGAATCCCAATTATTCTAGTCACTCAAGTGCTTTTGATACAGCTTGACTGCTCGGACGAACCGCAGCCAAGTGCAGAGCATACACACCGGAGTCTTGTCTATTTTAGTAAATTTTGAGATGGGTGTTCTCGTTAAAAAGAAAACCCTCCAGGAACCTCTTTCAATCCAAGTGGATCTCAATCAGGGAATCAAGGAGGGGTTAATTTTATAATATCTAATGAAACAAATGATTAAAAGGAAAAAGCAGATACATAATTCCAGTTTTCTAATTAGTCCTACCATGCATCTCTTTCCCCTTTTGGGTCAATCGAGAAGTCGTGGGGTAATTATTAAGATTACTTTGAAATATCAAATATCAAATATGAAATTGATAATAAATATAAGTATACTACCCTACAGATTAGAACTATGCTAGTTTGCGAAAAAAAAGGAAAGAAAAGAAAAAATGAAACACAGACACAAATCCCCCGAGGGGGGATGGTGAATGGGCTCGAAAGAGCCTATTCGAAAGTGTTGTACATGAATAAAAACATTATAACTAAAGGTCTATGGTTACCAACATACTCATGAAACTTGCAGGAAATCAACTCTAGAGTACAGAAAAGGAAATAGGAGGATAGAAAAGACCCACCCGATACAAGACGATTGATCCTAGCTTTGTCCTGTTCTGCTCTGCTTCTCCTCCAAATCCTTCTGGGATGCTTCTCCATCACCTGTCAAGAGAAAATCCTCCAAATACAAGATGATACATGTATATAAAATAGGTTAGATAAATCATATACAGAGTGCTTAATCACAAGTATTCATCAAACAATGATACATGAAAGACATTCAAGACACATATGGAAGAAGGATTCTATTTATTAACAATAATGAATGAGTTTAGATTACAACCCAATGCCCGAGACAAAGACTCCTATGCAACCAAATGATTCTAAGTTCCACTGCTCCAAAGACTTCTGAATAGACTCCACTAGCATAACTTTGCTCTCAAGTGTATATATCATTAACACCCTCCCTAAGGCCTTTATTTATACTTGGTGAAATAAGGCAGTTTCGAGGGTTGAGGAGGTTGAGACAATTAAGGTGATTATGGTTAATGGCTTAACAAATCTCAGATAATCGTGATTTATTATTTTTAATGTTGAAGGAAGGTGTACACAGGTATCAATACTGGGAACTCACGTATGACACGCGAGTTTCTCTAAGGGTAACCCACATACAAATCTCTATGCAAGATTCAATAACCAATACTCGCATACAACACACGATTTGCATATAGGAAGAGTCACGTACAAGACTTGACATATTTAAAAGTAAAAATAATCAGCTGGATGGATGATAAATGTAGTTCATAATATGCCCATCTATAGTGTTTTAGGCAACCCTCAATCCATAAATGTCATTTTGTGTGCCAACATAGTGAATGTCGGCACTTAGATGGAGAGGTGCCATTTAGGTGGATAATATATGCCCCCTAATGTGTGAGGTCAGAGGGAAATGATGGCCGAAATACATTATAATCTTTATCTTTGGAGAACTCAGAAATCCAATGGAGCAGAGATAGTACCTGAAACAAATACATAGTAATGTCATATACAAAATCATATCTCAGGATGCTATGTTCAATTTACTGGAACACTAGCTCCCTTACAATATTTGAGTACATCATATGATACGGGTATGAAACCGCATATATTACAAAGGTGGATCGAAGCCACAATATACAAGAATGATGAGTCTTCAAAGATCTGGAAGCTGTGTACATGAATCGAACATAATCTTGTGCAACTTAGTCCATAGGTGAGGAACTAAGGTCTTCATAAACTATCTCAAAGAAACAATACAATCCCAGCCATGTGAATAAAAGTAGGTTGAAGTCGAACATGGAAGGGATTCAATAGTTTGTCAATCAATAAGTAATAATTAACAACTGAAGCAAAGGAATTCACTGATGAGGGAAGTGAATCCTGAGGTACGATCGTCAAAACTATAGGTCTTCGTCTTTAGGAAGTACTGAAATGGAACCATACTGTGATAAGGAAGGCAATAGATCCTCCAATGGATCACAAGAGTGACTAGAAACTGGGTAACAGAAGGGAAACACAATATATAACAGATATAACAATGATGGGATCAGGATATAAATCAAACATTGGGTGAAATCCTTGAACAATGAGCATGACACAGAGATTACCCAAGGCAGTGGTTAACTTATAAATAGAACAACTAGACTTATCTATCATGTAGGAGACATGATCAGATTCCCTAGGTATAACGAACAAGAGGAGGAGTAGGAAACTCAAAGTAATAGCTGAACAAAAGTGATCACTGAAACATGGATATCGGAAAAGACAAAGAGTGCTATGTTTAAGGAGGACATGCTGCCACTACTGAAAACAAGAGAAAACTTCTTCCTTACCTTCCCTGTTAAATTTTAACGAGTCCAGGAAAGTTAACTCAGATCCCTCTTCATTTTTTAACAAGCTTGAAGAGACAGGAAAATAATGCTTGATAGTGTCACTGATTCATGGATTTAACGAGCCCAAACTAGTACATGCTCAATAGTGTTTTCATAGTTTAGAGAGTCTAAAAAATCCAAAGAAGACTCAAGGGGGGTGATTTTTCATACAATTTAGTCTCCTGAGGCCGAAAAAGTATAAAACAAACCAAATAAGAACTCTCTTAACTTCTGAAGAAGAAAAGGTGCACTTTTTTCGTACTTAGTTAGGAAGGTCTGAAAAAAGGTTAAATTACCACCTACCCAATGCTCCTTTAAAAGCAGCATATAGCCTGAGTTTTATGAGTGTGAAGGAAGGCAAGATCACTCAGAAAGATCCATTTGATTATGAGAAATGGGGCTTACAACAATAAACTCGATGCTTTGTTCTTTAGGGTTTAACGAGCATGACAAAGACATAAAGTACACTCGAAATATTTTTCATGTTTTGGTCTAGAGCATGAGAAAGAGAAAACTAAGCTCATACCAGGGGTTCCTTTTCCGTAAGTTTAGTCCCTCAAGTCTAGAAAAGAGATAAACCTATGCTTGAGAATAGTCTTCTCAATTCCAAAGAAAAGAGAGTGTTCCTTTCTCGTATTATTCCACATGGTCCGAGAAAGAGATAACCTACCACCAATGTGGATGCCTGTTCACATATTCTTAATGAGCCTAAATGGACAAGTTTACTTGGTAGTCAATCTTGGAGCAGGGTCCCGCAGCTACAGAAGAAGCTGGCAGTTTAGCGGATAGACAGTTTTGGCAGAGAGGAGATAAGATGGAGCCACGACGCCGTAGCATGTTTCTAGCTACAGAGCAGAGCTAGAAACCGTGAATTTTAGGGCAGAGAAGTCAAGGGAGACGATGGTACCTGAGTGACCGAGAAGAGAAATCTCACCCACTGCATTGAAGGCAGCGGCGAACATAGGAGGGCTCAGCTACCCTCATAAAGGAAAAGGAGCAATGAGGCCAAGGTATTGAAGATGAAGGACAGAAACAGGGAAGCAGTGCAAAGTACCCATGGTCAGCACCGGGAAGCATGGAAGACTATAGAGAGCTGTGGTGTGACAGAAAGCGGCTACCCCAAGGACAGATATGCTAACTATCACTATTTAGGGTTTTGGGTTACTGTTGGGACAGGCCCATAGTGTTGTAATGGTGAGACCTTCGGGCCGCCTATAAAGGGATATATTTTGTATTGTAAAAGGGTTGGTTGGTTGGTTGTTTGATTAGTTGGTCATTTGTATAGAATCCAAGCTCTGGTTCTGTTATTAGTTGTAGTTATCTTACTGTAACTAGTAGCTGGCTCATAGAGCATGCATGTAACAATCCGCAGGGATCGATAGAGAGGGAAGAGTATATTGTAAGAGGTGCAATATAGAGTAGAGAAGAGATCTAAGAGAGAAGGGCTCCAGGCTGTGTACTACGGAGTTACCCAGAAGATCTCGAGCTGCATATGCGGTGCAGCAGAACTATGTTTACCTTCCCCTGAGCTATAATAGAAACACAGTTCTATGGACGTAACTTCCATCCTGGAGGTGAACCACGTTAAAATCGTGTGTTATGTGATTGATTTATGTGTTGTGTTTATTTGTTGCATCTATCAGTTATCATATGGGCCTTGGTTACAGTTTAATGTATGTATGCATTATTCAGTTTACAGCACTATAGAAGATAAATGCAAGTTGAAACCCTTAAGCATTTTGTATAAGAGTTTATCTATGCTTCAGCTCTTAGAGTTAAGAGTCGCAGAGTTAAGCACCCTTGTTTATTGAGTCCCGTAAGTCAGAACGAGTAGCACTGAGTACGTTGAGCCGCGGCGGTAGGATATCGCAAGGAGGTGGTATCGCACCAGCAGAGGAGCTGTGGTGCGCTGTGGTCGAGAATCAGCGTAGGAAGAAGTTACGCGTTTCTCAAGGTGCGGCGATGTGATAAGGGCTAGAGTAGTCACAAGTAAGAGGAGGTTGCACGTCGCAGAGAGAGAGAGAGAGAGATCTTGCAGGCTAGAAGAGCTGCAAGACACCCAGGCTGCACCAGAACCTAGTCAAAGACACTTGAGTCTTTTGGCCAACGCATTAGAATCACTTCGGGTGAGACTTCAGGCCACTTTGCGGTCTGTCGCCAAAAGGGCTAGTGAGCTAGGGGTGTTGTTGGTTAACTACAGTAAACCCAGGTCTGCCCATGCAAGCCAATAGTCAAGTCTATTTTGAGGAGTCATACCTGGGCCTAAAGAAACTCAATATCTTTCCCGTGAAATTTTAATGAGTCTGGAAAAGCCAACTCACAACCTCCTTACTTTTCTTAACGAGCTCGAAGGAGAGTAGAAAGAATGCTCTAAATGCGAGGAGACGAGTGTCATAGATAGGTGAAACTAGTTCCAAGCACAAGGAACAGACCTATACATAATGCAAGGAACATGAGCAGGATAGAGACACTTGGGGAATGTCTCCTCAAGGTAAAAGGTGTCAAGTTGCAAAGGCAAAATGATACAAGGCTGGGCGATGATGAGAACAAAGATGAGGGCTTATACAACGAGATAAAAGTGTGGAAGCCGGAATCAGGCTCATAAGCATGAGCAGGGCACATACAAATGCAATTACAAATTGAACAACAAGGTAAGGCCAGTAAACAGTTGTGAATCCAACTACAAATCCTGTCTCCAAGAAACAGTTACAACATCAGAATCATATTCAGAAGAAACGATCCAGTGCTGGTCAGTTTGGTAGAAACACGTGTGACTTTGCTATCTTCTACAAAAGGTAAAGTCAAGGAAGAATCGAACAAAGAAGATTATATAGAACCAAGGCTCAAGGGTTTATAATCAGTAAGATCAACCTCAGAAAGAGATAAAAAATCAACAAGGGAGATAGAGTCTGCAGGAACAAAATCAATATCACGGGAGTTGAAAAATTCATATGAAAAATCAAGCACCTCAGGATTACAGACTTGCTGTTCGAAGGAAGAGTCAAAAGACTCAACAAGACCAACATAAGAAGAAAGGCCAGGCTTACTAGGAAAATCAGGGTTAGACTTAGTCACAACTGAACCAACATCCAAGAGAAGATCAAACTGTATCAAAGACTCTAAGAAGACTTCATCCGAAGGAAGGAGATCATCCAAGATAGGACACATGTCTAAACTTTCAAATGGATCGACAGAGTGGAGAGTAGGCCCCACAATATATATAGGATGACTCACCCATTCAACTGCTAGGACCAAGTCCCGAGAAGATGAGCATGAAAACAGAGGCTGCTTCTTAGTAGAAATTGAACGTAAAGGACAGGAGGCCACATAGTTCACCTGTGGCAGGGTAGTGTCTATAGAAACACTGGGAACCAATAAAGGAAAGACCTGGTCTCTAGTTGGGTCAGGAGACAGATCAAGAAAATCCAACTTATCAATAGTGACAATTTCTTCGCCATGATTAAAGTACATCACATGAAAGAATGTTGACACCATAGCTTGCATGGCATAGACATAATCATGTCTAAGGAGCATATTGAAGTCCAAGGGGTCTTCTATCACCATGAATTCAACTAAGATGGTCTTCCCACCCAAAGTAACAGGTGTTTGAGAAAGAATTCCCAAGGCTATACAAGTTCTTCTATCAAACGCCAGTAACTGATTAGCAGTCGACATAAGGCTGGGAGATCCCAGGCCTCGCCAAGCACGAGTAGACAAAATACTAACTGAGGCTCCTTCATCAACAATACAATGAGCAATCATGTATGGTTCAACTTTGACCTTTATTTGGAAAGGTGCATCGGAACGAAGGCGCAGCTCAACTAGGCTATCCCAATCAAAGGAAGAAATCCGAGAGCTTGGTGGGGGTTGATCCGAAGCAATTTCAGTGCCCCCTTATTTAGTAAGTTCTGAACTGGCAGTGAAGAAAATGTGACTAGTAGACACTTCACTCTCTAAAGGAAGAGTGAGATTGATCGATACTGAAATCAATTCAACCGCTTCATGAAAGTCACTCTTCGAAGGGAGAGTGGGATTGTCCAAATATGACATTGGTTCAATCACATCAGGATCACTCTCTGAAAAAAGAGTGGGATCGACAAAATATGAGATTGGTTTGACCACTTGATCAACCAAAGGTTGAGTAGGTTGTTGAGAAACTATAGGTTGTTCAGGAGAATTAAATTCTTGAGTCTCGGACCACACTCTTCGCACCTCTGCGATAGCAGGGCACTGGTGAGTAAGATGATCTCCCTCACATAGATTACAAGGGAACTTAAGTTTGCACTTTGAATGACCAGTTTTCTCAATGGTGTCAACATGACTAGTAGTGGATGACTGTTTGCTCTCAGCATGACCTGCAGAGGCTAAGATTTTTCCCCCAGCATGAACTACAGAGGCTGGGTGACTGGGTCCAACCTGACTAAGAGAGGTTGGTTGTTGAAAAGATTCAAAATTTTCAAAAATGGGATGACCATGAAACCAAACTCTTTGCACCTCCATAATAGAAGGGCATTTATAAGTAAGGTGGTCTCCCTCACAAAGCTTACAAGGAAACTTGGGCTTGTGTTTTGAATGGGTAGTCTTTTCAACAGTGTCAACATGACTCACAGTGGTTGACGGATTGTCTTCACCATGAACCATAGAGGCTGAGAAACTGCCCCTAGCATGACTTGCAGAGTCCGAGAGATTGGGTCCAATATGACCTGCAGAGGTTGGATGAGCACCATCAACATGAACAATAGAGGCCAAGTGGTTAGGATCAACATGCTTTGCAGCAGTTGAGTGTGTGCCCCCATCATGAACTTCAGAGGCTGGGTGGATGGATCCAACATCACGTGCAGAGGCTGGATGGGGAGGTTCAACTTGAACAACAAAGGTTGAACATGTGCCCTCATCATGAACTACAGAGGCTGAGTGACTGGATCCGACATGACCTGGAAAGGTTGGAAGGATCCCACCATCATGATCAATAGAGGCTGGACGGTCAAGATCAACTTGACTTGCAGAGGTTGAGTGCTTAGATCCAACATGACCTATAGAGGTTGGATAGGTGCCCCCTTACTTATGTGCCTTCTTCCTATTCCTCCTTCTTTTACTCCTTTTAGACTGTCGGTTACTAGTATCAGTACTTTCACCGCATGAGGTAGAAGCAGGAGGAGAATCAACTATGGGTGAAGGGGAAGAATTTTTTTGATGCCCTTGATATAATGAGCTTACTTGAGAAGCATCAGGAGCATTCAGGATGGTTGGAGTGGAAAACAACCACATCGGTAGCCCTAGGGTGAATCCAGGTAGATTCAGGGTGGCCATCAAGGGAACACCAACATTCCCCGTGAGAGGAATAGTACAAGGAGTTCCCAGCATGGGGATCTCTTGGTTGGTGTTCAAAGGGGTGTTAGCCATAGTTTCAAACCAGGAGACAAAGTATGAGGTTGATAGGAAACCAAAATTACAAAGCACACACCTAAAGGCACACTAAGTATAGACAGACCACACAGCACTCACTAAAAATTCCTAAAGCCAAACAGACAAACAGGTATAAGATATACTTTCCAAAAGAAAGCTGATAGACAGTTACTTTGCATCCCTGTAGATGTTCTTAGGCACAAGCGGAGGAATCACCCACTGCCCTCACACGCTTTCTATCAGGGTTACCTTCCAAGTCCGTCCAAGGTCAACCAGAAATAGCCTTCTGGTGTACCTGTGTATGAACCCTAGATGTCAAAGAGACTAAAGGCTACCTTAACTATATTGATAGTCTGGGGGGACAGTCACAAGCCTGATTCATATGCATTGGCAGGGTAGAAAAGCCTGAAAACCTGTCTAAGATAGAATCCCCAGATGTGCAAAAACCTTGGTTTACATTTCGACAAGGAATCAGAGGGTTATCTCCTCAGTCCAAGTCTCCACGCAGCCTTGTACTTGACTCCCATTTGAGAGGAGCTTCCCAGATACAATCAACATAGAAAAGGATTTACTTAGTGATTGGCCAACTACGTCTAAATTTTAACACTTGTGGGAATTTGAACTCCCTATCACACAAGTCTATCCTAAGCTAGTTGGTGTATGACCCTATAAAATAAAACTTGCTAATAAATTTTAAATTATATCATTTATTTTAAGGGTTGTTTTTAGTTAGAGAGTAAATGGCATGAAACTTATGTGGTGTTTTGACTCAAAGTTGAAACAAAATGACTAAGCAAAGAGAAATGAAATGCAAAAATAAAAAATTATTCTCTTTATTTTTCAAATAGAAACTTGAAAACCACAAAAGAACAAATTCTTTTTATATTTTTCAAAAACAATGATATACTATGCAATATAGACTAAAAACCTAATCTACATGCATATAAAGCAACATGTGTTTTTGTATTTTTCTTTTATAAATGCAAAAGAAGAAGAACCTATCAACTAATGCAAGCAAGTAATGTAAGCAAAGCAAATAGACAACTACTCTACACCCCACAAACAAACCCTAGGTTTCCCTAAAGTTGGATATTAACCTCTCTTGGAAGGAAAGCTCACAAAGGTAAACAAGCCAACAAATTTGGAATGAAGAGACTGAGCAATAAGACTGACATAAACAAAGGTCAAGAATTCCCAAGTATCAATATAAACCGACAAACAGAAGTTGCTCAGTACCTTGTCCAACAAGGTCAAGCCAAAGAAGGAGGTGGGGGGGAAAGCAGCAAAAACGAGTATATGTTATTTTTATTTTTGTTTTATAAATGCAAAAGAAAAACTACCTACAAACAAAAGTATGCAGATAACATGACCTAAGAAAAAAGAACTCTGCTATACAACCACCAAACAAACTCTAGAATGAACTAAATTCAATATAAACCCTACTTGGAAGGAAGGCTTGCATAATAAACAAGTCAACTACTTTGGAATGGTGAATTTAACCAACAAAAGAAGAAGGAAACAAACACCAACAAGCTTCTGAACTCAGACAAGAATCACTAACAGAGGCTGACTAGAAACATAAGCCAAAAATCATACCAACCAAAGGAGGTGGGGGAAAGAGCAAAGAACAAACCCTAATTCTATAAAAGGCTTACCACATAGATAAAGAACAACCAAAAGAGATGACACTAACTCCCTAGAGTCATGCACCTAAAATGCACTAAACTTGAGTATACTTGGATCTAATCAACTGTATAAAATAAACAAACTGAAGTAAATAGGTTAAAAGAACCAAGAATCAACCAACAAAGGGAGACTAGGAACCCTAGCTTGGGTGCACACAATGACAAAATATCATTGTAAACTCATAAAGGTAAGTGAGAAACTAACCACTATCAAAAATATAGACTGGAAAAACAATGCCCAAAACCCTGATCACTAATCCGGACAGAGACACTTCACCTTATAACCCAAACAGGCCAAGCTACTTCAACATGCAAACAAAAGACAATCCAAGCAAAAGAAACTCAAGGGATTTACGAAAAATCACAAAGTGTGGTCATCAAGGTCTTCAGAAAAACATCACGGTATCCATAAAGAAAGCCAACTAACGAACATAAATTATACAAAGAAAGGGACAAGAAAACCCTATCCTAAAAATCCATATTTCCAGGCTTGTACGTGACTGTGTAGAAGGGCAACTCGCGTACTGTACGCGACTGTCCAAGAGAGAAACCAGTGTATGCAAGCCTCTGTACGCGACTGTGTAGCAGAGCAACCCGTGTACAGGTACAAAATTTTTCTCAAAAAATAAGAAAAATCCACATGGCTTTCAAACACTGTGATAAGGACGAACCAGGATAAAATACCACACACAAACTTCGAAGCAAAGACTGGTCAGGGGTGACAGAAACAACCTACAACATTCTGGGCTCCCCAGTGGAGTCACCATTTCTGTTGTACAAGAATAAACACCTTATAAACAAAGGTCTCGGGTTACCAACATACTCATGAAACTTGCAAGTACAAAAAAGGAAATAGGAGGATAGAAAAGACTCACCCGATACAAGGCGGTTGATCCTAGCTTTGTCCTCTTCTGCTCTGCTTCTCCTCCAAAGCCTTCTGGGATGCTTCTCCTTCACCTGTCAAGAGAAAATCCTCCAAATACAAGATGATACATGTATATAAAGCAGGTTAGATAAATCATATACAGAGTGCTTAATCACAAGTATTCATCAAACCATGATACATGAAAGACATTCAAGACACATATGGAAGAAGGATTCTCTTTATTAACAATAATGAATGAGTTCAGATCACAACCCAACGCCTGAGACAAGGACTCCTCTGCAGCTAAAGGATTTTGAGTTCCACTGCTCCAAAGACTTCTGAATAGACTCCACCAACATAACTTTTCTCTCAAGTGTATATATCATTAATATCCTCCCCAAGGCCATTATTTATACTTGGTGAAATAAGGCAGTTTCGAGGGTTGAGGAGGTTGAGACAGTTAAGGTGATTATGGTTAATGGCTTAAAAAATCTCATATAATCGTGATTTATTATTTTTAATGTCGAAGGAAGGTGTATGCGAGTATCAATACTAGCAACTCGCGTATGGCACACGAGTTTCTCTAAGGGTAACCCGCGTACAAATCTGTACGTGAGATGCAATAACCGATACTCGCGTACAACATGCGAGTTGCATATAGGAAATGTCACGTACAAGACTTGACATATTTAAAAGTAAAAATAACCAGCTGGATGGATGATAAATGTAGTTCATAATATGCCCATCTATAGTGTTTTAGGCAACCCTCAATCCATAAATGTCCTTTTGTGTGCCAACATAGTGAATGTCGGCACTTGGACGGAGAGGTGCCATTCAGGTGGATAACAGAAAGGAACTTTTCTTTTTATTAGCAGGGATTTACAATATCAGCAAATTAAAATTGATGCACTTTGGTCCTTGTTATCTGGGATCCAAAGGCTTACAACAAGCTTGTAACAAGCTAGAATTAAAACATAGTGGTGGGAGAAGCTTCCGGGAAGCTCCGGTTCGTCCAAGAGTCGGAAATTGGGCAGAGTCTTCTTCTCTTTTTTGTTAGACCTGCTAAAAAACAGCAAGCAATCAAAATCAAATGTTCCCAAACAAAATTTGAAAGTTTTTTGGGTCACTACACTAGTTACCGGAAAAAGAAAAAAAAACTTAAGTGAAATTTTATTAAGTTGGAGTAATCTAGTTTTGCAAAAAGGAACCAAGGAAAGTAAGCTTTCCTTGGGATCTTGGCTTGCTGTTTGGGCAGCCAATGAGATGTGCGCTTTTATTGTAGAATATGAAACTTTAAATTACAGCAAAGGAAACTACCTTAAAAGCAAGCTACAAATTTTCATTAAAATGCTTGCAAAAAGAGGATAATTTCAGCTAGATCTCTTAAAATATAACTTTATATGCAAAACGGAACTGAGATCTAAACTTAAGAAAGGATCTTACTAACTAGATCTATATGTAGTTTTCTTAATGAGACATATCTAAGCAATAAGACTCTTTAAAAGTAACCAATTTGAAGAGAAATTAAGATTTTGGAGGAAGAGAGAGAAAGAGTGTTTGAAGCCTGGGAATGTTGGGCTTTGGATTCTACTTTGGTGGAACATCGAGGGACTATGTCATTTAGAAGATCTTGAATATGAGGAAGATGCAAACTAGATCAACCTATTCTACAAGCGAGATTACCTACAACTTAAAAATCCTTGCACAAACAGATGGTTAAAACATAGGTGATGCTGGAAGAGATAATTGGAAAGCATGCAATTAAACTTAAAATACATACAACTCCAATAGATATAAAACAAGCAGCAGTAAGAGAATAAATCAAGCTAGAATAAAACTCTTACCCTAACAGGAGGGAGCTCTCTCCTTCAAGGCCAAGAATTAACCAACAAAAGCAATGTTAAATAACACATATTATACCTCATAAGCATTTGACAATCACCATCCACACATGAAGAGCATTACACCATAGATATTTCCTCCAAAGCTTGTTTGTTCCATAATAATAAACAATACAATACAAAAGCAACAACACCTCAATCCCAGTTCTAACTAGCTTGGAAGAGGCTGCTTGTGCTTTGATTTATACAAAAACCAGGAGATCCAGCCCAGGGGGGCCATAAATCCTAAGGAGATAGATCAAATCAGCTGATGGAGAGTCGATCAATGCAGATCTGAAGTTGAAGTGAGCATACTTGTCAACCAGGGGGCTTGATTGAGCTGACACATCAACCCATAAATTGACACATCAGTTCACAGAGCTCCTAAGAGATCCCACACGTGTGGAGGAGAGAGAGAGGGTGCGATTCCCCATAAATAGTATTGAATATGAACTCTGGATATGATTTGATTACCTCCTTCAGTCAAGGATTTGTCAGATCCAGTCAATCTGGTTCAAATCTGATTGATTTCAATCAAATTGGCTGAGAATCCACTGATCTATGATTTTGGATTTGCTCCATTATTCATCAATTTATTAATTAAAATAATCAATAATTGATTTTTGGGGCTTTCTAACCCGAGTGATGGAAAATCACTCAAAACTAGGAAATAGTGGTTCCATGGGTTTACATGGTGCTCTTAGCTTGAAAATGAGCACCTACATGATTGAAACTAATTATTTGGCCCACTTTTATTACAAAATCAAATTTTCCAATTAAACTATTAAAAAATAGCCTAAGTTTTGGAAAAATTAAATTTTAATAAAAAACATTGAAAAAACTAAAAAATTGAAAAATTGAAAAAACCTATGGGGACTTAGACATGTTCATATGACTCGACCATGATGTCTAGCATGTTTATATATTGAATCATAGACTCTAATAACCTCAATAGGCCTAAATGCCAAGCCAACCACCCCAACTTTGGAGGTATGGAGTGAAAAACTTAGAAATTATCAGTCGTTTATTCAACAACCAATAATAACCAAGGGAAAAAACACCCTGGGCTGATCGGATTGACAAATAAAGTCTAAGAGACTGAGTCTTTTACAGACACTATCATGCTAGAACAATTATTACAATTCCCCCATGGGGTATGAACATGTGATATAGTATAACAAGCACTTCCCAGAAGTACTTCCAAAGGTCTTTTGAAGTCCAAATTATCCTTGTCCAATTCACCAGGCTCATTTGATAAAAAACCACTAACTACAACTTAGGTGGTAACACCGCCATTATCTGGTCAGGTTAAATCCTCACAAGTGCATCTTTTGTGTGAAGTCCGGTCGCTTATTAGGATTCATCATGTCTAAAGAGGGTATAAGAGTCGACCCTTTGAAGGTTGAGGCAATACTTCAATTGTCTCCCCTAAAAAATATTCGTCATCTTCAATGTTTGCAAGGCATGGAAAAATTCTTACGGAGATTCATTGTCAATTTTGCTAATTTAACTAGAGGCTTCATGCGTCTTTTGAAGAAAGACGCCACCTTTTGTTGGGATGAGTGAGCCCAGGAGTCCTTTGATGCACTCAAGCGAGCCCTAGCATCGGCCCCAGTAATTAGTCCCCCAGACTATAGCCATGATTTTCTACTTTATGTGGCCGCGTCCATGGAGAATATTGGTATGGTTTTGGTTCAGGAGGATGAGGAGCTCTAGGAACATTTCATATACTATCTGAGCCAAAATCTTATTGATGCAGAGATCCGTTATTCCCATGTTGAGAAGCTTGCCTTAGCTACCATACATGCGGTTCAACGGTTGAGACATTATATTCTCCTTCGCCAGACCTTGGTTGTATCCCATGTCAATCCATTTCAATTCAACCTCACTCGAAGGATGATTGGGGGAAAATATAATAAATGGATTGTCATCCTGCAAGAATTCGATCTTGAGTTTGTTTCGACAAAATCAAAGAAATCGTTAATTTTTGTAGAGCTTATATCGGATTTCCCAAGCGAGGCCAAGGAGTTGGTTTGTGAAGATACGTTTATCGATGAGCACATCTTCTTAATCTCAAACTTAGACCCATGGTATGGGGATATCATTATATGTTTACAAACATTGAAGGTCCCTACTCACCTCTCACGGGATGAACGATGACGGTTACGTCACGTGTCTAAGAATTACCTCATAGTGGATAACACTGTGTATCGTCATGGGGTAGATTCCATTTTACGTCATTGTTTAACTCATGAAGAGGCTGAGGTAGTGCTGAATGATTTCCACAGAGGGGCGTGTGGTTGTCATTTATCTAGGCTTTCTACAACCCAAAAAAATCTTAAGAGTGGGTTATTTATGGTCGTCGATCTTTAAGGATTGTGTAGATGTGGTCAAGAGGTGCCGTCCTTGCCAGGTGTTTGCACATAATATGTGCTCAAAACCTACCATGTTACATCCCATCATCACTGCCAGTCACTTCACTAAGTGGGTGCTAGATTTTATGGATTGCAACCTAGCTTCAACTGGGGGGCATCATCATATCATAGTGCCTGTTGACTACTTCATGAAATGGGCCGAGGCTATGCCTACAGTTAAATCTAAGGGTGAGATAGCTGTGCACTTCATATTCAACCAGATTATTACTCAGTTCAGGATTCTGAAAGAGCTTGTCACTGACCATGGCTCGCACTTTCAGAATCGTATGATGGAAGAGTTGGCATCAAAGTTAGAGTATAAACAAGAGCATTCCTCCTCTTACTACCCTCAAGAAAATGGATAGGTATAAGTAGTGAACAAATCACTCAAATCCATTATCCAACGAACCATCGCACATAGCAAGAATAATTGTCACATTATGTTATATCCTGCTTTGTGGGCTTATAGAACCGCTGTTAAGACTGCCACGGGTTTTTCTCCATATAAACTTGTACATGGAGTGGAGTCAGTATTGTTGGTTGAGTGCAAGATTCCTTCTTTGAAGCTATCCATAGAGATCTTACCAAACACTTCCCCATTGGAGGAGCGTTTGGTCCACCCTGAGCAACTGGATGAGGAACGTCAAGATGCCTTGGTGGCTCTAAAGTAAATAAGCATCATGTAAAGGTCCAGTATGCTAATTCTGTCGGTCTAAGGAGGTTTAGTGAGGGAGACTTGGTCCTTTTGTGGGATCAACTGAAAGAATCCTTGGGGGTAGGAAAGTTTAACCCCATGTGGTGTGGCCCTTACATCGTCAAACGTGTGTTAGAGAAAGGTGTTTATGAGTTAGTGGATTATGAGGGAACGACCTTGGTGGAGCCTAGAAATGGGCTCTATCTCAAAAATTACTATGCATGATTTTCAGCTAAGGATAGTTATTGTATATTATTGTACAGTTTTGCATAGGTAGGTTTTTTTCTTATGGTGATTGGGTTTGTGATTAGTTTTTGTTTCTTTTGCCAGATTTCAAGGGAATCTTCCACCTTCATAGGATTCACGGATGGTGCAAGCCGTCACACTCAACACTCAGCCTCTGCTGCTTGGGTGATTTATACTCCTATGGGTCAAGTATTGTCTTCAGGAGGCGTATGTTTATGGACATCTTCAAACAATGTTGTTGAATATAGTGCCGTTATTGAGCTTCTATAGGATGGAATTTTACATGGCATTCTCTCTCTTAAGGTACGTCTTGATTCGGAGTTAGTAGTGTCACAGCTTAATGGTTTATACCATGTTAAAGATCCAACATTATTAAGAAGATTCTTACGTGTGAGATTATTAGAATGGCAATTTGATAATATAACATACATACATATTCCAAGAATTAATAATCAAGTTGCTGACTCATATGCTAACTACGTGTTAGATTGGCATTTGTTTCATACATAATAAGCTCATCACAAACATAAATTTTTACACATGTATATAAATAAACCGATCATCATAAAAGTTTTATAAACATCCAAAATGTGGTAATACATAGTGTCGTAATACAAAAATGGGGCTCTCGAGCCACCAGAATATAATACATGGTAATACAAAATGTATCGCTCCCAGGTATCTAAGCCTGTGGAGAAGGAGGGGGGTTGTGATCGTGGAATGTCACTACGGCTCTAGCTAGCCGTTGAAATAGTCATACCCATGCTCATGGTACACCCACCACCTGGCAATGCATGGTCTCAGGAAATTCCTAGACTTGCACCATGGGTACTCTGTGTGTCAGTCTCACAAAGTTGGTATGAATGCTTTGGAGGATCTGCTCTGCATCCACACCCATGATATCGTCTCCTCTTCCCCTTCGTCTATGACGAGGGAAGCCTTTAGGTTGCTGTGGTCCCACATCTGCATGCATATGGTAGATGTCACTATGTATTGTCACCCAAAAACATATCTTTTGATTCCACATAATCAGAAAACACAAAAAATTAAATAACCCAAAAATTTTAAAAAGAGGGTCGATATTTGTTAGCTATGTCACCATATGCCGATCCTGGTGGTAGCAGCATGTCCGGGTCTCCCTGGAAATCTATCCCTGCATAGGGGTAGTCATCGATGGCAACTATCTGTCGTCACCACCACGGAAAGAAATCAGCTGGATAGGGGTTGGACACCCTACCTCCACCCAGTCTATGCATCGCATCCACCCAATGTTGTTGGGCCGGATCTCGAACCCCGTGTAGAGGAATGTCAACTCTAGGGCTCAATCCTGGAACACGCTCGAAGAAAAACGTGCTTAATATGCTGCTGAAACCAAATTTTTGCACTCTGCCCATCTTGCAATCACTGAGCTAGTGTTTCATGGTTCCCAGTAGTGCAGTGCTCCAATCATATACTATGGGTCTCATGCACTCCACTACATAGAACATCAGAGGCCGTGAGGCCTGGTGGAGTGAAGCCAATTCTGCTATCCTGCCCAGTGTCAGTAGGATGGCCTTTAGGCCTAGCACCTGTACGGAGTTAGTTGGGATTTGAATCCCCACCTTCTCCATGTCTAGATAGCAGTACACCATAATGTACTCATCTATGGTTAGGCCACCTCCGGGCCCGCGAGAACATAGGTTCATTACTCCCCCCATTTGGGAAAGTCCAGTAATAAAGTATATGTCCTCGACTTCTATGGTGAGGGACATCCTTTCTATCTGGAATGAATCTAAGTCTGGATCCCAGTAGTCCACTAACATCTACAATAGTCTTGGTTTGGCCCTTAAGCCACCAAGACACCAAAATTTGTAAAGCCCACATGCACGTAACACTTGTTGATCCATTAGATCAGCCCTTACTGCCTCTTCTACATCACCATGTTCACGTTCTCTCCATTCTAGGACCATCCTGCACAAAAAATTTGATTTTTTTCCATTAGAATACTTAAAAAACCTTAGCGCGGTTGCATATGTGACTATTTGCCAAACAGCTGCATATGTCTACGACTATGAGCACATTTTCCACGTATATCTATCCCTATATGCGGAAAAACCCTCAATTTCCATGTGGGTCATGGCCCCTATGTTAGAATGGCCTAGAAACCCACATACACCATGGAATTTGACAAATTTTGCATCAAAATGCAAGAGTAGAGCATGGGTAAGTACTTGGAAAAAACGGTAGTGGATTCCGCAGGCTGGATCTCCTGGAATTCGCTATTGAAGTTCTGAGCTCAAATGGGTAAAAATTTCAAATGTTTTATAATGTTTTGAAAAATTTTACCCCCTTTCCTATAGTTTGGACCATTTCTAATCCTTTTGGACCATTTTTGGACTAATTTATGATGTAGGAGACCTTTTTGAGTGTTGTTTCAGCCGTTGGATTGACCCATTCATGTCGATTTCATGTATCATATCTAAACTGGAATATAGGTTAGGTTTCATCACCGTTTGCATTTTGCATGACCTTATGACTGTTTCATTATAGCCTTAGGTACGAACCCACTCTATTATGTCACGAAACCTTCTTGTTGTTTTATAAGTGGCATGATATGAGTGGTAGAGCTTGACCTTACATGGGTACCCTAGTTAGTGCCTTATTTGCATTTTGTGCCCATCCTGACATTTGTCCCTTAGGGTGTGGGAGTCCGCTGTATAGTATTACCATGACATTTTGCAAGAGCCTCATACTCCTCTTGATCTTTTGCTAGCCTATTTCGCTTAGGACTCCCTTATGTCAAGTTGTAATTGCATTATCATGAGCTTTTCCTGCCTTATTGAGCCTTACGCCAGCTTCCCTAACATTGAGTTTTATCCTTATAGCCCAAGCTTGTCTCATGTCTAGCCATGTAGAGCCATTTTATATATCATTTGCAACTTGATTCCCTATTTTTACCGAGAGGGGATTTTCCCTCGAGTGTCACTATCCTACACATGTATCCTTGCATTGAGCATAGGTATGTTCCACTACTTGGAACTAGTTTGTTTTCCCATATGACACTCATCTCCTCCTAGTCTGTAACTATAAAGCAGTTCTATTCTTTTTCAAGCTTTTTAAATATTTGAAAAAGTCCAAAAAAAATCAAAAAACCAAAAAGTCGAACAAGGAAAGATGTTATCTTTTGGCAGCTGTCGAGTCATGTCGCCTTCGAAACAGAGCACTGTATATCACATCCATTGGTTGGGTTTATAGTTTGACTTTAGGAGCTGTACTCATTTTATCTGATTTTATCTCCACCGACTGGTTAAGCTTTCAGTCCCTATGGAGCCTCTATCGATACCTCCTGTGTCGCAGAGATGTCACAGTTCTGTATATCAAGTCTATGTTTCCTTTATTTAGTCACCATTCATTGTTATTCTCTTGTTCAAAGGAATTTGAAACCTGAGTCGACCATTCCTCAGTTGTCTTGACTTTGCATGTCGGCCATTCCTGGTACAGTTACTAGTTCGTGCACCTTATGATCGAGTCCTTCCACATTATACATCTTTCTTGAGTACCTTGTGTTGGATTATGGGGGATGCATTGATGCCCTCCTTCTAGTAGATTTCATCCCATCGACTTCAGATCATTTATTTTGGGATTGGAATCTAGAGTCATTTTTGAGTTCCTTGAGACTTGCAGTCATCAGTGGCAGGTTCTCTCACCGTTGATAGTTTTTGGGAATACATCAATGTCCCCTGATCAATGGGTCCTCTCAAGTTTTAGAACTCAACACATTTATTCACACTTGTTAGTTTGCACTCTAGTACCTTGATTCCCATTTTCATTATCGGTGGGTGATCTCACGTCTGTTAACGGTATACATCAATGATCAGTAATCAAATGATGGACTACTATGTTCGACCTCGACACCTCTATTCACATAGTAGGACATGTACTCGTAGTGGTTTGTGTAGAAGACCTTCCAGATTGGTGGCATCTCTTATATTCTACCTCCTTGATCGTGCCAATGTTCATGAGATTTCAGCTCTCGTGACTTGATTCCAGTATTTGTCAGACATTTCCAGCTATTATGGAGATCTTGATCCATTGTATATCTTCAGCCATTATGGAGATCATGATCCTTTGTATATCTTCATCATGGAGATTCTGATCTATGTATATTGTATGTGGCGATGACCACTTATGCCTGTTCATGGCCACTATACTCTTATGTATCCGGGACTGCTATATGTATTTGTAGTTATGAGCATAGTTGTATTATTGTACTATGTTGATTGAGTGGCTGGTCTTCCATTTGGGATCCTTCATCACTCCACTTCTGGGATGGACTTATAATGTATTTCGTCCATCATATGACCCCTCTGACCTCACACATTAGGGGGCATCTGTTATAGTTGATTTTTCCACTCCAGGTGAATCACACTTGTATGGCCTTCCCCTATCCCTTTGCAGACTCCTTAGACCCCTTGGACCATTTTTTGTCCTTTGATGTTTCCTTGACCATCCCCATAAACATGTGAAAATTAATACACACGACTTTTAAACCCCTAATCGCGTATATACTTGGGTTTGACCCCTAAAACCGCATACATTGGGATGTGTACAAAATCCAAATACTTTTGGAGTTTTCCTTGACATGGATCCGACTCACTTGACTCCTGGCCTTCCATATGCCTTGAGATCGCTCGGATTTTACCTTTCATTACCCCTTTGAAAATCTATATAAGGAACTCTTTGGATACATTGAAGGCATAAGAAAATTGACAGCAAAGAAACTATTGTCCATTGTTGCCAGAACTTGTGCTTGAGTCTGAATCCCTTTTTCCCTTGGAGCACTTTTGTGTTCTTCCCAAGCTTGCCTTTTGCTTATGAGCTTGCTATCGAGAGATGGAGGATTGAGGTGGTGGAGGCCCAAGTGGGGGATTCAGTTTCTCCGATTCACAGACGTGCCAACAGAGGTTGTATCCATTGTAATCTCTGATTTTATATTAATAGAAATATCTTTGCCTATCCAATAATGTGTGTTTGAATGAATATTTTATCTATGGATGATTTCAAATGCTTATACATTGTTTATTATATATGCTAGAATAGATCTAACACCAATATCTAGTATGCTTGTCTTGTTTACTTGTTGTTGAGGAAGTTATTCATCAATTCAAGCTGAAGTTGGAAAGCTCAATGGGGATCTACTTCAACCGTCCGGAATAAGGTACGAGGTCTGATCCTTTAGTGTTAGATATTTGATTTCTATTGCGTATTGGAAAGGATTGATTTCTGGAGTCAAGGTGTTTGTTGTGGTACCCCAAGCCATAGGAATTTATCTACGTAACAAGTAGTTCTTAGCTAACCTTAGATTTGGAATTGGAAATAGGTTGATTCCATGAGTTCAAAATCCTACTATGCTAAGAGAAATAGAAACATACATGAGGAATCCCATCTCTAAGGCTCCATTGGGAGTTTATATCCCATGTCTTTGAACATGCTTTTGAACGCAGGTGCCTAAGCAACGGGTATATGCGTGTCCCCGATGGAAGGTGACATGTCTGATTGGAAGTGCATAAGAGGTAAATGAGGTAAGTGTTTTGAATGTTTTGAATTTTTGTTTTATGTTTCCATTTTTTAGTTATATATATATATATATATATATATATATATATATATATGAAAATATTTGTGTGGTTTTCTTAGGTTTTGGTTTGTCCATTAGATCTCATATTTTGTGTGCCCTCTTAGACCATGGTTTAAGGATGAAATATAGGGTACCTATTAGGCCATGAAATTTATCATTGGGTTTTATTGGAAATGTGTGAGGCTCCAAATAATCACACATGTACTTCATAAGAGATTATTTCATACAAGTGTGAAGTTGGTGGAAATGTCAAGGTTGATAAAAATAAGCATGATCCTTGGGGATCATTCCATAGGTAGAGGTTGGAATTGAAGGTAATGAGCCATCAAATTTACCACTAATAGTCATGGAAAATTCATGGGATATTTAACCACCATGCAAACCTAGAAAAGTGTATGTGGCCCCACTCCCACCCTACCTTATCCGCATGGGACTGTTCTGCAATTTGTCGATGGATTTTTGTCCTCAAAATGTGGCATTAGAGGAAATTTCAACTCAAAATGGGCCTCCTAAGGAAAATTAATAAAATAATAGTTAAAATAATAAAATAATATTTATTAATTTTGGAGGAAGAAAAGAAAAAACTACTATTTTGTTCGTATTTTGGACATATCTCCCTATTTTTTTACTCAAATTTTGATCGGGAGATCTTGTTGGATGCGGAATTAAACTCCATCCAATGAGTACCCACTCAGCATACTTTTGACGGGCCTTGCTACCCCAAAAACAAGAAATACCTGAAAAAATGTGATGATGACATTTTAAATTGAAATTTCCTCTAATGAGATGTTGGGGCTTCCTCTACAGCCAAAGACACTCCTACATCAAATGACTTGAGCTTTTCCATAGCGCAAAACAAATATATTTGATAAATTCTAACAAATACTATTGCCTGGATTCGCAGTAGGTAAAATGAAAAAAATACTCAAATATGTTAGTTAAAGGGAATTTCACATAACAAATGAAAATTCTTTAAAATTTAATAGAAATTTGAAAACCATCAAAATAATTGTCAAAAATTGAACCTTTAATGAAAAATCCACCAATTCCATAAAAATTGAGAAGCGAACTGCTTTTTTCCTTGAGATATGTCCGCTTATAAGGCCAAAGATGTAAAACTGTTTGATCCACTTCTTCAAATTAACACTATGGGAATTATTGAAATGCTTGTTGCTACATTCCATTTTAAACCAAGACCAAAATGTCCTTAAGAGTACAAAGAAAGTTAGCTTTTGTGTTAAGATTGATATCCACTTCTTGTGCATGTATGTTCTTGGTCAAAATGAGGGTATGGATGGGGGGTTGTCTAAAACAACCTTGTAGGGTGAATTTTGGTAGCACCATGATAGGTGGTATTGTACCACCTTTCTAAAAGGGGGGTGTAAGGGGGTGGGGGAACTACTAAACCCAATGGCTATATCAGTCTATGTAAAACCCAAAGGCTGACAATATTTTTATGGTCAACACCTCACAACCTCTATTACTTGTTATTAACTCCAATATCTCAAGTTTTATGGTATCCAGAAATATTAATACATTTATCATCATTGTGGACATCGACATTGTCATCATCATCATCATCATCATCATCAATGCCATATGGTACATCAACATCATCTTGATCATCATCCTCATTATTATCATCATTTTTAGAATTAAGTACATCATCAACAAAATCATTGTAATTATGGTCACACATATGCCATTAGTGTTCTTAATCACTCATCAACATTAGGATTCAAGTCATGTAATTAATAAGGTAATTTATATGGTGTTTCAGTCATTTCGATGATAATAGGGTTGTTTAGATGTCGTTACATCCATTTAGGTGCTAGTAGAATCAATTAGGATCCAAAAGTGATATCACATGCATAATCATTGTTGACATCCACATCCACGTCGTCATCATCATCATATAATAAATCAACAACATTGTCATTGTCGTAGTCATTATCAATATAATTGCGATAATAATGAGCAAGGAGCCATACTACCTCAGAAGAATGGATGATATAGTCTTATACTTACCAAATCATATCCATGCGCTCCATCATAATTATTGTAATGCATGATCGTCATGTTGTTAGGGGCAATCATATGCCATTAGGGTCTATCAAATGTTGTTGGTGACACTCAAATGCCATTAGAGAATTTTAGGTGACATTAAGCTAATTTACCCCTCATTAGGATTAATCAATATCCAAAAGTGCCATGATTATGATCATTTAGGTGCTACTATGATAAATCAAGATCCAAAAGTACTATCACATGAATCATGATCATTGACATTGACATTGATATATTTGACATTATGTCAGACTCTTTCCGAACACAATTCATAGCTCTAAACCTAGTGCAATTCCTAGCGTGGTTCCTTTCGAAATTTTTGGCATTATTCCAGGCACTATAATTTTCCCTATGTTGGATGTCATTAGAGGAAATTTGAGGTCTAAAATGGGACTCCTAAGGAAAATAATAAAATAATAGTTAAAATAATTAAACAATAGTTGTTAATTTTGGAGAAAGAATGAAAAAAACTACTTTTTTGTACGTATTTTCGACATATCTCCATGTGTTTTTACTCAAATTCCAAGCGGAAGAGCTCGTTTAATGCGGAATTTAATTCCGCATCCAATGATTACCCACACTGCATACTTTTGACAGACCCCGCTACCCCAAAAACAATAAATACCTGAAAAAACGTGATGATGAATATGAAAAACAAAGAATTAAGTTTTTTTTTCAATGAATATAACAAAATTTTGTAGACATTTTTGATGAAAATAGTAAAGATGTTTTTTCATATGTGTAAATAACATTCTTAATAATTTTGTTTAAATAAAATAATATGTTCAATGACTATTTGTTACTAAAAAATATTGGTGATAAGATAAATCTTTAAAAAATTATTTTTCTAAATTTTTAAAAAATTTAAATTTAAATATAAACCATAAAAAAAATTAAATTAGATATTCTATAATATGATTAAGTTTTAGTTTTTCATAACATTTTTTCACAGTATAATTTTGAACTTTTGGATTTTGAATTTTGTTTAACCTATATTTGACACTTTATTTGTGAGGTGGATTGATTTGAATACTAAGTAAAAGGGAGTAGGTATAAAATGTTTTATTATTAAATTATTTTTTTATCATAAAAAATTTGCTAAATAGTGTTTATATATATATATATAAATAAAGGAGAGTGTTAAACCTTTTTTTTTAATTAAGAAATTTGCATAATTACACCAATAAACTTTTAGATATTATTTAATAGGTTGAAATTTATTTTATGGTCGTTTTATTATGTTCATAGGTATTTAAATATGATCTAAGATTTTGGAATTCTTTCAAGTGATAACAACATTGGAGTGTAAGAAGTGTCTAGCTATAATTCATTTCATGGTTATGCTATCGTGTTATTCTTTTAAATACATAAGATTGTTATCTTGATTAAGACTTGAATAAGCTTCATTCAAGTGGATATCATTTTTTGTTTTTTGTTGTTGTTTTTATATCACTTTGGTTTTTTGTTTATTAAATAGTATTTGTTTTATATTTATATTAATTAGTTTAATGTTTATGTTTATCATAAATGGATAACTATAACTATAGTTATTTGGTAATTAATTTAATGTTTAGCTTGCCATCTCTATAAAACTAAGTGGCACTATGCATATTGACATTCATCAACCACTTTACATCTTCATTATTAAGATTTAAATAAATAATCTTCATTTAAGTGAATATCAATTTTTATATTTTGTTTTTTCATGAGTTTTTTATTTTTATTTTATTAAGTAATATTTTTTTTTATGTTTATATTAATTAGCTTCATGTTTGTCTTATGGCGTAAATGGATGACTATAATGATCTTAATTACACCGGTAAGTGTTTAGATATTATCTCATATTTTGGACTTCCTTGAGAAGATCAACAAGATTAACTTGCGTGTAACAACTCTATAGTAGAGATTCATTTCATGGTCGTTATCTTGTTATGCTTAAATGCATCTTAATTAAGATTTAAATAAGCTTCACTTAAAAATTCACTATTTAATTATTTATGAATCTATAATTCACTCTAGTTTTATACTTCATACATGAGCTTTTGTTTTTTATATATTTTTTTCTTAGTATAATATTTAAGTTATACCTTAAATGAATATTTATAAGGATGTCATAATTTGTTTAATGTTTACTATTTCTTTAACAACCACCCAACTCTACAAAACTAAGTGGTTGGCTACACCTATCGTGTTCACTGACTACTTGACTTGTGGTTGTGCTAGTGTTTATATTTTGTTTAACAACCAACCATATGAGATGTTGGACTTCCTTGAGCTGATCAACAAGATTAACCTAAGTGTATCAAGTGTAAACTCGGGATTTATTTCATGGCGGTGGTATCTTTTTATGCTTAAATGCATCTTGATTAAGATTTAAATAAGCTTTAGTTAAGTGGACATCAATTTAAATTGTTTTTTTGTTTATCAAATAGTATTTGTTTTGTATTTATATTAATTTCTTAAATGCCTATGTTATACCATAAATTGATAACCATACGGATCTCATACTTAGTTTAATGTTTAACCTTTGTTTATCAACTAGCCATCCCCATTAAACTAAGAGGTTGACTTTACTTGTATTAACAATACCCCCATTTAAATCATCTTGTTTAATAAAACCTCTGTACTTATAAAAATGAGTTCATGTTTACCAAAGAAAAATACTTCAAGTCATACTAAATATATATAGTATTGGATAATTAACTAACT
>LPNX010468366.1:0-21828 GCA_001517045.1 Pseudotsuga menziesii | reverse complement strand
TATATATATAATTAAATCTCTTACAAGATACAGACGGACCATTGTCTAGGCCAGAATATTATAGTAAATATCCATCAAAGAGTGGGAGATTAAAAAATCATTTCAAATGTTGAGTAGCCATTACCGATATTAAAAATAATTTCAAATTTGGAGTAGTCGTTGGATGATAACGACATTCTTGATCCAAAAAATACAATGTGAATTCTATCCTCTTCTATTCAATTTCAAGTATGGAGCACTATATTGCAGGAATTGAAGTATTATCAAAGCTATTTTCAGCTTCCATCACATTCAGGTTGAGCTACAGTGAAGCCCATGCTTTACGTATGCTCTCAGCCCCTTTTGTTGGTCATGTTCTCGGCCTCTTGCCTCTTATTTTGGAGTGTCCTTGTAATGGTCAGTATATTATATGATTTATGATCTGTAGAAACATATTACTCTGTAATTTATCTTTATCAGGCCGAAAAATCTCTATCCATAAAGAATTATGTCTTTAGTTTCACCAAAAAAGCTTATTTTATCACTGTATGGGGGAAAATTGATGAATCTGAGTGCTATAAGAAATATGAAAGGTTGGGGGAATGTTTGAAGAGAGTTTATATGTTGAGTGAGATTTTATTTATCTCTTTTATAATTCACATGTATCTTAGAGATCAATTTGACATGAATTAATTGCTTAAATTTAGACCCTCACTAGATTGCTAGGTTTTAATGACTAGTCTTTCCAAATTTGATGTAAAATAAGTCTTGATAACTCAAACTAAGCCCTGCCAGTTCATGTTGGTCACTAAAATACCCAAATTCCCATCCATATCTATAGATTCATTTTTTTGGGGGGGCATACTTCCTTTTTGGATCCTACATTGCGTAGGGTTTCACTAGGCCAACACTGTTGAAAAACCCCAAATTCCTCCAAAACTCCTTAGTTTTTTCCAGAATTACTGCAACTTGTACAAACCCATTTCTTAATTTACATGAATCCTGTAACAACCCTCTGCAAGTTCTAAAATATCCTGGTTGAAAAAGACTGAACTACTCTTCCTAGTTTCACGGTTTGACTAACCAGAAGCGTGGTAGTAGGTTTCCACGGAGCAAATTCTGAACCCTAAATGGTACCAGATATAAATGTTTTAGGGAAGAGTAAATTCTATGTCTGAAATATCTTTGGTTGCTTCCCATTTCCCTCTCCCTTTGTCTGCAATTTATTCCAGTAAAATACCTTAATTTTCCAGTCAGCAATTTACTGAATGTTTGCAAAAGTGTTATCAGATATTTTAATTTAAAAATTGCAACAAGTTAATATTGTGATATGTACATTAGATCAGGGATATTACAAGGAAAACGTGGAAATTTGGTCGCCCCATCAGTGGGGGGTGTAGGTAAGTAAAGGGGCATGTTGGAAGTGTTAGATGTAGATTCCACTGATGGGTCAACGGTTTATGTGGTGGATTCATACTAGTTGCACCGAGTATAGAGATTGACTTATTCAGTTGACATTATTATCAGGTGATGGACACCAGTCTCTGTAGGTGGGGCCACGATGAAAGAAGGTGGGGACAAGGGTGTGGTTGAAACCATTCCTTAGTGTGGGAGGGGGTTTTGGAGCACCATCGATGGAGGACCTGGTGGTGCTAGGTTGGGCTAAGCCTGGGCCACCACATTGGTATCACATAGAGCTTCGTTCTGGAGAAGTTGTTAGAAATGATCCATATGAGGGAAAATATGGGTGTAATGACTGTAGGTTTGGCATAAAGCACAGGGATGATTAGTTCGTAACTGAGGGTTATTTATCGGTCAATCAAGATGTTGGGGGTTCTGTGTCGATGGGTTAGCATAATTGTTGTTGGGAGGGTTAGGCTATTGGCCACCTCCTTGTGGCTGATTATTACTTCGGTTCCTTCCTTTATTTTCCTTTCCTTGCCCTTTTTGGTTGTTGGGGGCGAGTTGGTTGGGAAGGTTCTGCTGAGTGAAAACTTGTCCCATGGAAACTGGAGGGGATGGGGCTAGAGCTAGAGCATTTTGCACTGGTGGTGCATAATAGACTGGAGGAGCTAGAGGGGCTGCAAATTCAACCATTTGGCTCAAATATGACTGTTCTGGCCAAGTTGGCCCATGGGCATGCTAATTTGGCACGGGATGTGGATAGGAGGAGGTGGCTCCGAATTGAGCCATCATCCATGAGTAATTGAGGATATGGTTTGGTTGTGCAACACTATGGGTGTTTCTTGGGTGTGGTGGAATCATAGGGGGTGCTTCATAGTACTGAGGGCATTGTGTGATAGAGCTGATGAAACCATCCAAAGTGTGGGATTCCCCCGGCGTATTGTGATAGGAGGTGCCGGTACAGGGAGCATCTGGTATGATGGTATATAAATACCTAGACTGTGCATAGATTAATTCAAACTTTTGAGCCTTTAAGATGGCCTCCTTCTCAGATTGGGGTCACTCATAGGTGATTTCCTTGGCTATGTGTGGGAGTAAGGTCTTTAAAAACCAGTCAAGGAAGATCTTGTCATTCAATTGGATCTTTCACAGGCTATGTCATCGTCGCTACTCATGGATGTGGTCTATGATGTGGGTAGCTATATTTTGATGGTAGGATAGAAGGATCTGCACTCCATCATCATATCATATGGTAGTTGAAAGTAATGGACGAACATGGAGGCAAGTGAGAAGAAATCGGGGTAAGAGACAGGTCGTGGCTTGATGTACCATTTTGCAGCAACACCCATAAGTGTGCGTTGTAATAGCCTCAGTCTGACAGAGTCATCCACAATGTTGTTTGATGAACACCATAAATGGAAAGGAATGATATGGTTTTGGGGGTCCTCTCCCACCTTTCCCTCAAACTTTGGGATGTCTGAAGGAAGTTTGGTCGACATGGGAGGCCAATGAGGTTGATGATTGATGAGGTCATTCATTAACCTTGCCAAATATGGCAAGGTAAGACAAGCCATAAAGGGTAGGCTAGACGCACAGGGACTTCACTTAGTGAACCTCTCACATAGCACGTACGATCATGGGATATTAAAGAATACCCTTAATTTCCAGAGATATTGACCCAAACGCTTTTTGTTGAAACCCCCTCCCAATACTTAAAACAAGGGGGCTTCACTTGTTGACCAATATCCTATCACGTTAGTTCATATTGTGGATTTTAAAATTATCAAAAATCAAACCAATATATTGAAGGTATTGGGGGGATGAGAGGTTTAAGGTGGGGGTGGGTAGGGTGGTTTATAAGGATTGAGGTATAAAAGGGGGCAGGAAGGAGGTTTTAAGTATTGGGAGGGGGTTTCAACAAAAAGTGTTTGGGTCAATATCTTTCAAAATTAAGGGTACTCTTTAATATCCCACAATCGCACGTGCTATGTGAGATGTTCACTAAGTGAAGTCCCCATGACTTAAAACCTCCTCTCCACCCCTTTTTATACCTCAATCCTTATAAACCACCCTACCCACCCCCACCTTAAGCCCCTCATCCCCCCCAATACCTACAATATATTGGTTCAATTTTTGATAATTTTAAAACCCACAATTTGAACTAATGTGATAGGAAATTGGTCAACAAGTGAAGACCATATGGCTAGACCCAAGGTTGGTTCGAGATGGACCAAAAATGGCAGCAGATTTTGCAAGAGTATGATGTCCATGCATGGATGGGGTTATATGGGGTTGATTTCCCATAGAAGGGATAGTCGGAATGGTCATGGAAGGGCCACGACCCCTAAGTATATAAGGTGATACAGTAGGAATTGTGGTAGTTGGTGTGGGCCACTACTAGTGGATAGCATACCTACGGTAGTGTGCGCAGTGGTGTTGGGACCACTAGCAGGGATACTAGTAATGATGGGTGGTAAGGACGTAGGTCCTCCACCTACTATCCCTTTGTGGAAGGGATCAAGATGTATGCTAGCCATGGGCCTAGACGGGGTAGTAAACAAATTAGGTTCCTATTGGTAAGAATCTAAATCAGATTCCGAGGCCTTATGTCCTTTTGAAGGTGAAGAGGGTTTTCGAAGAGGGATTCAACAATGGTATTCTAAAGAACCAAACTGATGGGATTTCCTCTAATTCAAGAGGAATAACATGGTGGAACAATGATGCCTTATAGTAGTAACTGGAAATGAATTTGGACCCCAGTTTAAATCAGCTTTCTATTGGCTCAAAAGGAGTCACTTGACCACCAAGGCTATCTAAAGGCTTTCATATTGGGGTAGTACCGCTCACTCTACGATGTAGGTAAAATTGGTAACCACTTGGCCACAAACAACAACGATTTGGTTTTCCTCACAAGTGGGAATCTAGTCAGTTTGGTGGGGTTCATTTCTCTTTTCGCTTGGTAGGTTCTCTCAATGGCCATCTACTTCAGGGTTCTTGTGGTTCTCCTCACAATGAGTTTTAGGGAAAATCCAAAGTACTTCCCATAGTTATGGTGGATGGGACTTATGTCCCAAACCGAATGTTATTATGTAAATTTGATTAATTTTAAGGTCTTGCTCGAGGTTATGAACTAAGTTTGTTATATTAATGGTGTGAGTGTTTGTGCACTTGTGTATGAAACTTTTCCTTCCAAATATGAAATAAAATAAATAAAAATGGATTGCTCTACAAGAAAAAAGAAAAGGGTTGTACCAAAGAAGGTCTGAACAGGAAAAGCATATATGGACCAAGTGCAGGACATACAAGGGTCTGAAATAGGTTCAAGAAACTAACTGTTAACTGATAGTCGCATCTATTAGTGGAACAGACGCGATCTGGGTCACACAAAGCAGGAAACATTAGAGGAAATTTCAACTCAAAATGGGCCTCCTAAAAAAAATTAATAAAATAATAGTTAAAATAATAAAATAATATTTATTAATTGTGGAGGAAGAAAATAAAAAAACTACTTTTTTGTTTGTATTTTCGACATATCTCCCCTTGTTTTTACTCAAATTTCGATCGGGAGAGCTCATTGGATGCAGAATTAAATTGTACATCCAACGAGCTCTCCTAATTGAAATTTGAGTAAAAACACAGGGAGATATATAAAAAATACAAACAAAAAAAGTAGTTTTTTTTTTATGATACCTATCCCCAAATTTATATTAAATTTTTTTTTAAGACCTATACGATATTTCAAATTTAAAGCAATTTTATTGGCTAACACATGATGACATGGAATTTGAATTAGAGTTAAAAGGCCCATTTTGAGTTGAAATTTCCTCTAATTTGACATAAGCGATCGGCTCAGAAATAGATAGGTTGCACTTAACAGGTGGATAGCCGCGACTAGGTCGCTCAAATAGGTAGAACAGAGGTGACTGGGTCAGTGAAACAACAAAAATATACATGACTATTCCATGTGAGGCAATTCTCACTTTAAGAGGATAAGGCCACGACTTGGGTTGTGCCTAACAGGAGAAACTATGCGACTAGGTCACCGCTTCTGGCCTGAAAGTTGCAACTTGGGCTGGACAGAAAAAAAGAAAAAAATAAAGCTGACAAGGGCCAATGGGGGAGGTACTGGTGCCGAAAGGTTCTGATTGGCCTCTTGGGGGTCTAATTAGTGACTACTGTGGGTAAAAACAAAATAAACACCTGCAAAACACGAGATCCAAGAGGATCGACAAACAAAGTTGCCAAAACTGTAGCAGGGTTTTCACCCCTGTTACATGTAAAATCACCTCCCTTCTGTCAATGGGATAGTAAGGTAGAGTTCATGGAATAAATCTATAACAATAAACAATATTAGTAAAACAAAATCAATAAAAAAATATGGCAAAACTAAATAAAAAAAAAATACATGACAAATATACCTTCTTTCTCTTGAAAATGGGCCACCGTGCCCGTTCTCGAAAATGGACCATCTCTCCTTAGGCTGGTTGGTATGGAGAATGTCTCAACATAACGAATGGGGATGGTAGGGAAATGGAATGATGGAAAAAATGGTGTGAATACTTTGAGAATAATGGTTTCTCACCGTACTCACAAATTATAATAATGGAAAAAAGGGATAAGAATATTTTTATACAGACCTTCACACTATTTTTATAATATGTTTTTAGGTTTTTTGAAATTTTCTCTCTTTTAGGGTTTTGGAACCCTAGTTAGGGTTTTAAGCCCTATTTAGGGTTTTTATCCCTTTTTGGGGTTTTTTGGCCTTTTTGTGGGGTTTTTGGCATTTTTTGAGAGAGCATGAAGGTAAACCATAGTTGTGAAGGTCAAAAGTAAGGGAAATATGGTAGGAAAATGATGTATGTATGTGTTTTAGACCATGCATAGCTAGGTGAGCAACGTTTTTATTAACATAAATTTCTCCCATCCAATGGCCCTAGCCAACTCTGAAGATGCCCTCTTCCTGGATTCTTGTAGCTATCATTTTTGTAATAAAAAATATTATATATTAAATCCTTAGTACATTATTTTTTAATAGAAATACCCATCACTAAGATCAACTCTCTTCTTGCTAAGAATTGACAGTGAACATAGTTTTCATTGGACCTAGTGTCCAAGCTTCTCCACAAAGGGGTTGTGTCCTTCCCAAATGGAAAAATTCCCTCTATAGAAGCCATGAGTTACTTTGAATATGATACAAGCTCCCTATTTCTCAGACAATGAATTTGACTAGTGGAAGTGAGAGTTGTGCCCTCCTTCATAAGTAGTATCACACCCACAATTTTTTTATTGGATGCATCCTTCTCTTGAATGTTCATATCTGTATATGAAACATTGGTAAATAATAGAGCCATAAATAAAATTGCTGAAATATTTACTTTCTTCTTCAAACTGGTGTGACTCTTGTACAAGTGTGCCCTCCTTAAGAAAACCTCTATTGTTGAGTCCCCACCATCTCAAATTTGTGAATAAGCTTATGTCCAACAACGGAAATGAGGTCGAGTGTTTGAGGTTAAGGGACCAAATGGCCTCTCTGAGTTCAAAGGAATCAAACGATTGAGGTCTACGGTTCAAATAGAGGGCTGTTTTATTATTTTATTTTTCTATTTTTTATTGTTTTATTGTTTTATTTTATTTTTTTATCGTGTTGTTTTTTTTTTTTGTAATTTGTAATGATAAACCTTATCATTGTTTCCATAATCTAAATTGCACTTTGACCTCGTTTTTTAAACCTGATGTTATGAATCTATTTTCACTTTTACTTAATACTCATATGGTCATGTTTGTAGGAGGTTTCATTCTTCTCTCTACTAGGTGAAATCCTTCTTTGTTAGATTTTTAGATATTACTATTGATACATAAAAAATAGTAATGTATTTGGATTTATGATTCTCTCTTTTTCCAGTGCACATTAGGGGGCATCTATTAACATGCCATTTTTATAGTTTTAGACCATTGTGTTGATTCCTAAAGACATCATAATGTGGACTGTGAAAAAAGGTACCAAACATTTCAAAACTTTCAAAAATCCTTCATTTTCCTTAGCGAAAAATTCATACATTCCTATAAACTCAGAGATAACATCACTCATAATGACCTATTATCTATGTTTAGCCAAAAAAAATGTCAATATTGATCAAAACATAGTTGTCATCTTCTTTAGTCAAATTTGATCACTGTAGGAGTGCCAAAAACAGAAGTGTTCCAAGTTTCCTAAAGTTATGGACAATAATGATTATAAGACAAAAACCTGAGTTTTGAATTATGTCTATTTAAGGAAAGATTGGAATGCTACATGATGGAATATTGTAGTTCAATTATTAATAAAAGAATAACATATATATCCAAGTTAGTAGTTGAGTCTAAATAGGAGTAAGTTTTATAAAATTAGGTAGATAATGAAAATTTAATAATTTTTTTCTATATACTATGTCATTGTTTGAGTAAATGATGTTTAGAGATAGATAATGTTGTGCTCTTGTAGTGTTGTATCATCGTACTAAAATGGTGCAGTATTTTTGACAAGGTGCACAATTTTCAAATCTAGGTAAAAAGGTGAAATGCCCATAAGGTATAACAAGATTGAGGAAATGGTAGAATCCTAGTCAATGTCACTACAAATAAGGAAAATGAAATTTATGATGGCTCTTGGTGTACGGATATGGATTTATACCCTAGTAGATGACATGTATATGGAGCTAATTTCTATGCTATTGGAGCCTTAATCTTATGGGATATAAAGCTAGGGTATGATCATGGAGAAATTAGATTGATGAGTATTGAGCTCGGTGTGGTTCCTTAGTCTGAACACAAATTGGTTATTTTATATTTGGTGTTCCATGATGGTCTTGATGCTAGTCTTGGTCATTTAAGAGTTGAAGACATAGAGTTTGAAGATTCGCAGCCTATGATGGACATGTAGGATTAGTTGATTAAAATTAATGAAGTAATAACAAACTATCTAGTTTTATATAGAATAACAATTCCTTGATAGAATGTGATTGATGAAGAATCCATACATGCCGGTCCCTAGATCTTCAAGAACCTAATAAGGCATATTATTGTCCATGAGTCCTAGAGGAAATTTTTATGGATTCAAACTCTATATTTTGATCTTGGACTATGTCTAATGTCATGATAACCATCCTTGATGTGCCAAACTCAAAATGACATGTTAATTCTAAAAATGATGGACATATCTCCCATATAAAGTGCCAACGCCTCCTCCTAGGGTTCGTTCCAAGCATATTCCCTGATCATTTCATTTCATAACAAGACATTTCAGTGGCATATTCTTTTAAATATTAGGCATGCATCATCCATTCTCCCACAGGAAACATAGAAGTTCAAAATTTTGATTTTCAAACTAGTTTCTTTCTTGATTCCATTGGTGAGCATGTCGGCAAGGATCTAATTGACCTTGGATCTACCAACTATCACAAGGAGAAAAAAAACTTGGATATGCCAACTATACGACAACCAATTTTTCTCTAGTCCATGACATTATCATATTTTTTGGCATGACCCTACCAAGAGCATAGCCGAACAATGGATTATGGGTTAATCTTAGTAAAAATTAGGTTTACGTTTCAAATAGTGACTGCCATCATATTGGTGCCAACTGCAGACTAAAAATCAAACAAAAAATTCACCATTGAACCTCTCATTAGCCATTTAGGCACACACCTTGTAAAAAAAACATAGTAATGAAGTATGCATATCCTATTTATGCTTACAGGGAGCTGAGTGCTGAGATATAGAGGGATTAAGAGGGTCCATAGAATGTAGGATCAGTTATCCTAGATATTCATTCTCTTAGGTGTCAGCATAGAGTCAACAAAAGATAATATTCTAGACATTTGTTATTGATGGCTTGTTCCTTACTATATTGGAAGAAATGGTAAGTTTAGAAATCAGGAGGGAGCCAACTGTTCTCCTCAAACCCCAGTAGAATGGGATTACAAAGTAAATATTTGATCTCCCTTGATAAAGTTATTAAGAGAGCCTCCCAGTGATATAGAAGTGGTCCAAGTCTATGAGCCATCCCTTTAATATGAGCAAAGGGAGGAGGACATGGATTATTCAGTTGATCTCTTTAAGAAGCCTATTGTGAGGCTTCAAGGTTTCTCTAGTTTGATATCTCAGATAAGCCATGTCATTGACTCAGAATCCTCCACTTATGATGAGGCATCCAAACAACAAGTTTGGAAAGATGTTATGAACTACAGTTAATAATGACACATGGAAAGTGGTTCTTGGCTAACCTTAGATTTGGAATTGGAAATAGGTTTATTCCACAAGTTCAAAATCCTACTAAGCTAAGAGAAACAACAACATACATTAGGAATCCCATCTCTGAGGCTCCATTGGGAGTTTATATCCCTTATATTCAAACATGTTTTTGAACGCATGTGCCTAAGCAATGGGTATATGCGTGCCCCCGATGGAAGGCGACGTGTTTGATTGGAAGTGCATAAGAGGAAATGAGGTAAGTGTTTTGAATGTTTTGAATTTTTGTTTTATGTTTCCATTTTTTTGTTATTTTATATTTTATTATATATATATATATATGAAAATATTTGTGTGGTTTTCCTAGGTTTTGGGTTGTCTATTATATCTCATATTTGGTGTCCCCTCTTAGAACATGGTTTAAAGATGAAATATAGGGCACCTATTAGGCCAGTAAATTTATCATTGGGGTTTATAGGAAATGTGTGAGGCTCCAAATCATCACGCATCTACTTCATAAGAGATTATTTCATACAAGTGTGATTTGGTGGAAATTTCGTTGATAAAACTAAGCATGATCCTTGGAGATCATTCCATAGGTAGAGGTTGGAATTGAAGGTATTGAGCCATAACATTTACCACTAATACTCATGGAAAATTCATGGGATATTTAACCACCATGCAAACCTAGAAAAGCGTACTTGGCCCCACTCCCACCTTATCTTACCCCACCTTATCCGCATGGGATTGTTTTCCAATTCGTCGATGGATTTTTGTCCTCAAAATGTGGAGATGTTGGGGTTTCCTCTACAGCTGAAGACGCTCCTACATCCTATGACCTGAGCTTTTCCATAGTGCAAAACAAATATATTTGATAAAGTCTAACAAATTTCGTCTCTTGGCTTCGTAGTAGGTAAAATGAAAAAATACTCAAATATGTCAGTTAAAGGGCATTTCACATAACAAACAAAACTGCTGTAAAATTTAATAGACATTTGAAAACCATCAAAAGAATCATCAAAAATTGAACCAATTATTCTCAATCTTTAATGAAAAATCCACCAATGCCATAAAAATTGAGAAGCTAACTGCTTTTTTCCTTGAGAGATGTCCACTTATAAGGCCAAATATGTAAAAACATTTGATCCACTTCTTCAATGTAACACTATGGGGATTATTGAAATGCTTGTTGCTACATTCCATTTTAAACCAAGACCAAAATGTCCTTAAGAGTACAAAGAAAGTTATCTTTTGTGTTAAGATTGATATCCACTTCTTGTGCCTGGATGTTCTTGGTAAAAATGAGGGTATGGATGGGGGGTTGTCCAAAAAAAACTAGGGTGCACTTTGGTAGCACCATGATAGGTGGTATTGTACTACCTTTATGAAAGGGGGGTGTAGGGGGTGGGGGAACTACTAAACCCAATGGCCATATCAGTTGATGCAAATCCCAATGGATAGAAAAATTTTTATGGTCAGCACCTCACAACCTCTATTACTAGTTATTAACTCCAATATCTCAAGTTTTGCAATATGCAGAAGTATTAATACATGTATCGTCATTGTGGACATCGACATCATCATCATCATCAATGCCATATGGTACATCAACATCTTCTTGATCATCATCCTCATCATCATCATCATTGTTAGTACTAAGTACATCATAAAAAATTCATTGTCATTATGGTCATGCATATGCCATTAGTGTTCTTAATCACTCATTAACATTAGTACTCAATTCATGTAATTGTTAAGGTAATTTATATGTCATTTCAGTCATTTCGATGATAATAGGTTTGTTTATATGTCGTTACAGACATTCATGTGCCAGTAGAATCAATTAGGATCCTAAAGTGATACCACATACATAATCATCGTTGAAATCCACATCCACATAGTCATAATCATCATATAATAAATCAACATCATTGTCATTACCATACTCATCATCAATATAATTGGGATAATAATGAGCAAGGAGCCATACTACCTCAGAAGAATGGATGATATAGTCTTATACTTATCAAATCATATCCATACGATCCATCATAATTATCGTAATGCATCATCGTCATGTTGTTAGGGCCAATCATATGCCATTAGGGTCTATCAAATGTTGTTGGGGACACTCAAATGCCATTAGAGAAATTTAGGTGACATTTACCTAATTTACCACTCATTAGGGTTAATCAAGATCCAAAAGTACCACAATTACAATCATTTAGGTGCTACTATGATAAATCAAGATCCAAAAGTACTATCACATGAATCATGATCATTGACATTGACATTAATATATATGACGTTATGTTAGTCGCTTTCTGAACACAATTCCTAGCTCTAAACCTAGTGCAATTCCTAACGCGGTTCCTTTCGAAATTTTTGGCATTATTCGAGGCACTATACCTTGCCCTATGTTGGATGTTTTCTAGGAGCAATTCCTAGATCTATACTTGATGCTATGTTGAATGTTTTTCCTACCGAAATTCGTGGCACAATTTATGTCGCTAACCCTGGATTAATATATGGTGTTATGCTATTGAGGACATTTTTTGGGAGGCTATTCTTGGCATTATATGGGATGCTTTTGTGGCCACTAATTGGGATGCTAATTGGGATGCTAATTGTGACGCTAATTGGGATGTTAATTGGGATGCTAATTATCATCCAAAATAGCGCCAACTTTTAAAAAGTGACAATAATTGTGATGCTATTTGGGATGCTAATTAGGACACTAATTGGGATTCTAATTGGGATGTTAATTGGGATTCTATTTGGGACGTTAATTGGGATGCTAATTAGAATCCAAAATAGCACCAAATTTTAAAAGGGGACACTAATTGGGATGCTAATTAGGATGTTGATTGGGATGCTCATTTGGATTTTAATTAGCATCCAAAATAGCAACAACTTTTAAAAAGAGATGAAAATAATCCCATTAAAAGTGCCATCCTGTGGAAAATCATTCACTTTTTCCAAAAAATGATGAAAAGTACACTAAAAGTGATAATGGACGCTAAAAAGGAAGCTAAAAGAGACGTTAATCAGAGGGTTTTGTTGTAGTGTATAGGCTTTTTCAACACATTTGCCACATATTACTCTATAGGTACATACTTGATATTTACAACTCCCTTCTGTAACTTGTTCTTTATCATTCTCCTTTTGTACATTTGTAACTACATCGTACATTTGCAACTTCATCATTTCTTCTCTTGTAAGTGATTGCATACAATCCTTCCTACAAGTCAAATGCAATTGTATGATTAGAAACATTTTATAACATATTCATAAGGACAAATTCTTATGTATAAAGATATGTGTTATATAATTATGCAACTATTTTAGCTAATAAAACATTCATCCATATCCCGTATACATACGGTAATTTTCTAGATGCCTTTCACCTCTACCAAGACATTATGTCAGCAAATAGGTTTCATTCTAGATAAGCAGTAATGGAATGTTGTACAACACCATACGACAGTTACCCATCATATGCATATTAGCAGTAAACTGTTCATAAATTCAAAACACTTTAACATTCATAATACACTTCCTAAATCTAAGAACATATCTATGTACATAAATGAACAATTAGATATATAGGAAATGAAAATTCAAATACCTATATTTGTTTTTTAGGCAGACCCCATATTGATCTTTGTATTCTTGAATTATTTGAGTTTGTGCTAATGTGTTCAAATCCATCGTCTGATTTTGAGGACCTATAATCCCAAGAATCATGTTAAGATTCTGAAACTTTGAAATCTATTGTAGTCACTTGCTCTGAGGTGGAGCACCATACTCCCATTGTACCTTGTACTCTCTACATTAGGAAATTGAAGTGACAGTTAGACTCCTTTGCTACTAATTTTTCTTTGTATCCATCCATGTCACATGTCGAGGTCACTAGATATCAAGATCCTTCATCTTGAACTTTGTTGTAAGTTTTCTTGTACACACACCTATGAGCTTCTTGTCCTTTGTAGGCTTCTATATTCAACCTTGTAGTAAAAGTTGGGATCTCCATCACTCTAGTTGATCCTCAAGATCCTCATTTAACTATATGTGATATCCCATGGGTTCCTACTGAGCTTGTACAAAGACTCAGGATTTGTACTATGCATAGGTGTTTCTTTGTATAGAGTCTCAAACCCTATAGATTGCTCGATCAATTCTTCTACTTTGATTACACCAACTGTCTAGTGTAATATCCACCACTAAAGAGGTGTGTCTAGCCCCTTGGAACTAGTTTGTTTGTCCCTATGACACTCGTCTCCTCCTAGTCTGTAACTATAAAGCAGTTTTATTCTTTTTCAAGCTTTTTAAATATTTGAAAAAGTCCAAAAAAAAAAATCAAAAAACCAAAAAGTCAGACAAGGAAAGATCTTATCTTTGGCAGCTGTCGAGTCGTGTTTCCTTCAAACAAAGCACTGTATATCACATCCATTGGTTGGATTTATAGTTTGACTGTAAGAGCTGTACTCGTTTATCTGCATTTATCTCCACCGACTGGTTAAGCTTCCAGTCCCCATGGATCCTCTATCGATGCCTCCTGTGTCGTAGAGATTTCCCAGTTTTGTATATCGAGTCTATGTTGCCTTTACGTAAGTCACCATTCACCGTTATGCTCTTGTTTGAAGGAAGTTGAAACTTGAGTTGGCCATTCCTCAGTTACCTTGACTTTGCATGTCAACCATTCCCAGTACAGTTACTGGTTCGTGCACCTTATGATTGAGTCCTTCCACATTATAAAGCTTTGTTGAGTACCTCGTGTTGGATGATGGGGGATGCCTTAATGCCCTCCTTCTAGCAGATTTCATCCCATCGAATTTAGATCATTTATTCTGGGATTGGAATATAGAGTCATTGTTGAATGCCTTGAGACTTGCAGTCATTAGTGGTAGGTTATCTCGCCATCGACAGTCTTTGGGAATACATCAATGTCCCCTAATCAATGGATCCTCTCAAGTGTTCAACCTCAACACATTTATTCACACTTGTTAGTTTGCACTCTAGTACCTTGATTCCCATTTTCATTATTGGTGGGTGATCTCACGTCTATTAACGTTAAACATCAATGACCGGTAATCAAACGATGGACTGCTATGTTTGACCTCAACATCTCTATTCACATAGTAGGACATGTACTCGTAGCGGTTTGTGTAGAAGACCTTCCAGATTGGTGGCATCTCTTTAATGCTACCTCCTTGATCGTGCCGGTGTTCATGAGATTTCAACTCTCGTGACTTGATCCAGTATATGTCAAACGTTTCCAGCCATTATGGAGAACATGGTCTTGTGTATATCTTCATCATGGAGATTCTGATCTATATATATTGTACATGGCGATGACCACTTATGTGATATCTTGTATCGTGCCTATTGATGTCCATTGTACTCTTATGTATCTGGGACTGCTATATGTATTTGCAGTTATGTGCAGATTTGTATCATTATACTATGCTGATTGGGTGGCTGGTCTTCCATTTGGGATCCTTCATCACTCCACTTTTGCGATGGACTTATAATGTATTTCGGCCATCGTATGACCCCTTTGGCCTCACACATTAGGGGGCATCTTTTATAGCTGATTTTACCACTCTAGGTGAATCACACTTGTATGGCCTTCCCCTATCCCTCTACAGACTCCTTAGACCCCTTGGACCATTTTTTGGCCTTTGATGTTTCCTTGACCATCCCTAAAAACATGTGAAAATTAATATACGCAAATTTTAAACCCTTAATTGCATATATACATGCGTTTGACCTCTAAAACCACGTACATTGGGATGTGTACAAAATCCAGATCCTTTTGGAGTTTTCCTTGACATGCATCCGACTCACTTGACTCCTAGCCTTCCCTATGCCTTGAGATTGCTCGGATTCGACCTTTCATTACCCCTTTGAAAAGCTATATAAGGAACTCTATGGTACGTTGAAGGCATATGAGAGAATTGAGAGAAAAGAAACTATAGTCCATTGTTGCCGAAACTTGTGCTTGAGTGGGCATCCCTTTGTCTCTTGGAGTACTTTGTGTTCTTCCCAAGCTTTCCTTTTGCTTGTGAGCTTGCTATTGAGAGATGGAGGATTGAGGTGGTGGAGGCCCAAGTGGGGGATTCAGTTTCTTCGATTCGCAGACGCGCCGACAAAGATTGTATCCATTATAATCTCTAATTTTATATTAATAGAAATATATTTTCCTATCCAATAATGTATGTTTGAATGAATATTTCATCCATAGGTGATTTCAAATGTTTATACATTGTTGATTATATATGCTAGAATAGATCTAATTCCAATATATGTAATATGCTTGTATTGTTTGCTTGTTGTTGAGGAAGTAATCTATCAATTCAAGCTGAAGTTGGAAAGCTCAACAGGGATCTACTTCAACCATATGGAATAAGGTACGAGGTCTGATCCTTTAGTGTTAGATATTTAATTTCTATTGCATATTGGAAAGGATTGATTTTTGAAGTCAAGCTATATGTTGTGGTACCCAAAGCCATAGTAAATTATCTCTATAACATAAAGCCCAATGGCTAACAATTTTTTTATGGTCAACACCTTACAACCTCTATTACTTGTTATTAACTCCAATATCTCAAGTTTTGCAATATGCAGAAGCATTAATACATGTATCATCATTGTGGACATCGACATCATCATCAGCATCATCATCATCAATGCCATATGGTACATCAACATCATCTTGATCATCATCCTCATCATCATCATCATTGTTAGCATTAAGTACATCATAAAAAAAATCATTGTCATTATGGTCATGCATATGCCATTAGTGTTCTTAATCACTCATTAACATTAGCATTCAATTCATGTAATTGTTAAGGTAATTTATATGTCATTTCAGTCATTTCGATGATAATAGGTTTGTTTATATGTCGTTACAGACATTCATGTGCCAGTAGAATCAATTAGGATCCAAAAGTGATACCACATGCATAATCATCATTGAAATCCACATCCACATAGTCATTATCATCATATAATAAATCAACATAATTGTCATTACCGTAGTCATCATCAATATAATTGCGATAATAATGAGCAAGGAGCCATACTACCTTAGAAGAATGGATGATATAGTCTTATACTTATCAAATCATATCCATACGATCCATCATAATTATTGTAATGCATCATCGTCATGTTGTTAGGGCCAATCATATTCCATTAGGGTCTATCAAATTTTGTTGGGGACACTCAAATTCCATTAGAGAAATTTAGGTGACATTAAGCTAATTTACCCCTCATTAGGATTAATCAAGATCCAAAAGTACCACAATTACGATCATTTAGGTGCTACTATGATAAATCAAGATCCAAAAGTACTATCACATGAATCATGATCATTGACATTGACATTGATATATCTGATGTTATGTCAGATGCTTTCCAAACACAATTCCTAGCTCTAAACCTAGTGCATTTCCTAGCACGGTTCCTTTCGAAATTTCTGGCCTTATTCCAGGTGCTATACCTGGCCCTATGTTGCATCTTTTCTAGGAGCAATTCCTACCAAAATTCGTGGCACAATTTCTGTCGCTAACCCTGGATTAATATATGGTGTTATGCTATTGAGGACATTTTTTTGGAGGCTATTCTTGGTGTTATATGGGATGCTTTTGTGGGCACTAATTGGCATGTTAATTGGGATGCTAATTAGGATGTTAATTGGGATGCTAATTGGGATGCTAATTGGGACGTTAATTGGGATGGTAATTATCATCCAAAATAGCGCCAACTTTTAAAAAGTGACGATAATTGTGATGCTATTTGGGATGCTAATTGGGACACTAATTGGGATGTTAATTGGGACTCTATTTGGGACGTTAATTGGCATGCTAATTAGAATCCAAAATAGCACCAAATTTTAAAAGGGGACACTAATTGGGATGCTAATTAGGTTGTTGATTGTGATGCTCATTGGGATTTTAATTAGCATCCAAAATAGCAACAACTTTTAAAAAGAGATGAAAATAATCCCATTAAAAGTGCCATCCCGTGGAAAAGCATCCACTTTTTCCAAAAAATGATGAAAAGTACACTAAAAGTGATAATGGACGCTAAAAAGGAACCTAAAAGAGATGTTAATTAGAGGGATTTGTTGTAGTGTATAGGCTTTTTCAACACATTTGCCACATATTCCTCTGTAGGTACATACTTGATATTTACAACTCCCTTCTGTAACTTGTTCTTTATCATTCTCCTTTTGTACATTTGTAACTACATCATACATTTGCAACTTCATCATTTATTCTCTTGTAAGTGATTGGATATAATCCTTCCTACAAGTCAAATGCAATTGTATGATTAGAAACATTTTATAACATATTCATAATGACAAATTCTTATGTATAAAGATATGTGTTATATAATTCTGCAACTATTTTAGCTAATAAAACATTCATCCATATCCCGTATACATACGGTAAGTTTCTAAATGCCTTTCACCTCTACCAAGACATTATGTCAGCAAATAGGTTTCAGTCTAGATAAGCAGCAATGGAATGTTGTACAAGACCGTATGACACTTACCCATCATAGGCATATTAGCAGTAAATTGTTCATAAATTCAAAACACTTTAACATTCATAATACACTTCCTAAATCTAAGAACATATCTATGTACATAAATGAACAATTAGATATATAGGAAATGAAAATTCAAATACTTATATTTGTTTTTTAGGCAGACTCCATATTGATCTCTATCTTCTTGAATTATTTGAGTCTGTGCTAATGTGTTCAAATCCATCGTCTGATTTTGAGGACCTATAATCCCAAGAATCATGTTAAGGTTCTCGAACTTTGAGATCTATTGTAGTCACTTGCTTTGAGGTGGAGCACCATACTCCCATTGTACCTTGTATTCTCTACATTAGGAAATTGGAGTGACAGTTAGACTCCTTTGCTACTAATTTTTCTTTTTATCCATCCATGTCACATGTCGAGGTCACTAGATATCAAGATCCTTCATCTTGAACTTTGTTGCAATTTTCCTCGTACACACACCTATGAGCTTCTCGTCCTTTGTAGGATTCTATATTCAACCTTGTAGTAAAAGTTGGGATCTCCATCACTCTAGTTGATCCTCAATATCCTCATTTAACTATATGTGATATCCCATGGGTTCCTGCTGAGCTTGTACAAAGACTCAAGATTTGTACTATGCATAGGTGTTTCTTTGTATAGAGTCTCAAAACCTATAGATTGCTCGATCAATTCTTCTACTTTGATTACACCAACTGTCTAGTGTAATATCCACCACTAAAGAGGTGTGTCTAGACCCTAGAGCAGTTCCTTTCCATAATCGATTCTCTCTTTCTCTTAGAAACCACGAACCTTGCTTTGTATCTTTTGATACTTCGATCTCTTGTATACTTGATTTTGTAGATATTCTTGGAAGACTTTTACAAAACTTCCCTTCATGTCTCAAAATCATATCCAAACATCGTTCTATATGATCAACTAGTCTTTCTTGATCAAATCATCCTTCCATTCTTCTTTCTTGGAACATTCTTTCGCAAAGTGTCATTTTTCATCACAATTGAACATCTGAGTTGTGAGATTTCCTTCTTCTAAAGTCCCTTTATTCTTTTTGGGATTGTTCTTCCCTATTTTTCTTTCTCTTCTTGGAATGAGTTGTTAGGGATTGATTGTCATATTCATCCATCTCTTCTTCTTTTGTCATCAATCAAGATCCTTCTTTGACATAATTCTCCCTGTAATGCTTCTTTAATTATGAGAAGCACACTGTACTTCCATGCTTAGAAGTTCTTGAATCTTTCAAGCTTGTCCTCAATCTTGGTACTATTTGTCAAAATGAGAACCTCAAATGGAAATAGAGAGGATATAACTTACCAATGAGATTACTTCAACTTGATGCTTGCTTGAAGGCTCTTCTGGAAGATTGCTTCTGGTGGACCTAGGGTTTGACAAAGAAACCATAAATTTTCAAATTGGCTATCTTTCAGATCTGATTGGATAGAAATACATGCCTCCCCAAGGTGAGCTGAGCAACATACTTATTTACCCAAAACTATGGACAAAACTGCAAAATATCTGATGCCCTAGTTTTCTCGGTAACAGTGTTAGGTCAAAAATTGAAAGTCCACAAAATGAGAAAATTATTACATAGAAATATGTGCTCTCCTAGGGAGAGCTTTATGGTACTCCCTTTTTAACTAATTGCTAGAGGGAAGTCCCTGAAACATGAAGCCCTAGTTTTTTTCTAGTTTCTTGTACAAAATTTACTAATCTTGTTTCTGCTATAGCTCCAAAGTTTCTTCTCCTCAAGGTATGAAACTTCATCCTGCAGTATCCGAATCTATCTTCTTTCTAAATCCATAGGTTAGATAAGAATTGTATTCACCAAGTGGGACTTATGTGAAGTTTCCGAAAGTGACGTATTTTAGGACTTTTCATCATAGCGAACTTGTACGGAATGAAACATGTCACTGTTTCACCTTCAGGGTCTGAAACTTTGACCACGCAAACTAAATTACAATCCCTATCTGAAACATTTTTCAAAATTTCATTTGGACCTTCCTGGCCCGAGATATAGCAATTCTCCCTAGGTCATCGGTTTAAGGCTGAATTCTAGGAGAGGCTAGAACCCTGAGTTGGAGGAATCGTATCTCCTAGATTATAGCAAATCCGAGGCTGAAAATTTCACACATGGTACAAAAAGATTTCAACTTCGGCCTTTAAAATTTTAATCTTTTAAGCCTTTGTAAAACTTGATTTATAACTAAAATTCCAATATTACTATATTTTTCCTTTTAGGGGTTTTAATCATGAAACCCTAATCTCCAGTAGTTGTAGTTGTAGCCGTGTTTGGGTTGCACAAAGACTTATTTCAGGGTGGCTCTAATACTATGTTTTATTTTTAATGGTTTTACAAGATCTAAAACATTTAGCATCATAACAGAATGACCATAATAAAAGGATCACTGAAAAAAGACAAGTACAACAACACAAGAGAACACAAAGATTTTCCTCGGGGAAACCACAAGGGAGAAAACACCACAAAAATTCCTTAGTATATAATTTGACAAAGTACAGTGTAAAAACCAACAACAAGAATAATTGCTCATCTTCCACAATAGACTCTCTCTCTCTCTCTTGCCTAGTGCTTGAGCGTAAGGTGTTTGTAAATGAGAGAGGTTCCTCACCTATTTATTCATTAGGTGAGTGACTGAGCTAACCAACTTGGTCGGTCAGGTTCCCTAATTAGGTCCGACCTACCTACCTAGGGAGACTCAAAGTACATTTTATATATTACTTTTGTGGGTACTATTGCCCCAACTTACAACGAAGGGTTCACCTCATGACTTTTACATGACAAATTACATCAAGGACATCTCCGAATGGAGGAATAACATCTTTGAAGGAGAAATATACAACAGAAGTACAATAGAATATCCTTCAAAGTTACAATATTTCAATAGAGAGAGGGGTGGTGAAGTTATAGTGAGGGAGGGAGGTTTAGTGACAAGAAGCAAAGGAAAAGAGAGGTGCAAAATTGTGTGTGTGTGTGTGTGTGCGCTAACAGATGTATGTGCCAATACGCATGGATGCTAATATGTGTACACATGAGTATGTGTGTGTGATTTTACACATATGCACCCTTAAATCCAATTTTTGTTTGGTTCCCTTGTACATTTGGACCAAGATTTAGAAAAACACACCCAAATACGTAACTTCATGTTTTTCACCCTTTGCTCTGCATATGCTCCACTTATTCACTACATATGAAACTACACACACTTGTCGAGCTATGCGTGTAGATTCTAACTATATATATTTTGAATAATTGTGTTATTGTTTTCTATTTTTAATTCATTTTTAATTGTACTCGTTTCAAATTTGTATAAAACATAACACCTTTATTTTTTCTATAACTTTTGTCTCGCTCATTTATTTCAGAAACAAAAAAGAACCCGCATAAGACTACACAATACCTACAAACTAAAAAAATTGATTGATTATGTTAAGAGTATGATAGGGTTGACCAACCCTGGACCATATCATTTTAGGGATTCACTGACTTCCTTAATTTGAAAATATAAAATTAACTTTTAATATTTTGGGAAAATATCCTTGCACAAGATCCTCTTGTTACTTATGGCTCTACATATTTTTTTCACGAAATTTGACAATTTGCATACCAAACATGTGGACCAA
>LPNX010468345.1:31658-114674 GCA_001517045.1 Pseudotsuga menziesii | reverse complement strand
TCACAAGAGAACCAAGCACATTGACACAAGGTTTCATTTTATAAGAGAGTTGGTGAACGACAAGGAAATTTATTTGGAATTTTGCAGGTCTGAAGACCAACTTGCTGACATCTTCACAAAGACATTGGCAAAGGACACATTCCAGTATCTGCGTAGTTATCTTGGAATGACAAGTTCTCCACAGTGAACTCTGTCATAAACAGAGCATGTCTAAGCTCTGTAACATTTTGTAAATTTTATTTTAAAAATCCCCATCTGCTCATAATTAAGGGGGAGTGTTGGAAAATGTAATTAATTTGCAGATCTATATTTGATCTCCAGCCGACTCTGTCAGAGTCTGTAGAAGCCACGATCTTGTCTGTCAGTCTGACAAGAAGGAAAAGTCAACAAGTAGGCAGCGTAACTGAGTCGAATTTATTTCAGAAGTTAAGTTGTTAGGTAGACAGTTATTGCAGTTTTTAATGGAAAGTAAGTTGGCAAGTAAGTCGGTTTATGCTATAGTAATCTTCAAGTTTTCTATAAATAGAAGAAGCATTTTGTAATTTAGTTTACGAACAGAACAGACAGGAAAAGATACAAGCAGAGGAACTCAGGGTGAGAAAGTGAAGTTGAAGCTCAAGCTTCTGTGCATGTGATTTAGTCGGAGAGCTGAAGCTCTGTGGACCGACGAGTTTGTAACAGACAAGTTTGTATTACTTTGTATTTCTACATAGTTGAATATATGAAATAGTTTGTGGTTGAATTCATGATTATTTGGCCGCTCATATTTCCAGATTTACTTCTGTAAATGTCTTTTACTGTTACTGATAAGTAAAAGAACAAGAACCCATAAAAATCTCACCACGTGAAAGTTCCAGGTTTTACCGCACTTTGTTCGACTCAAATATTCCTACATATTTGGGCATATGTTTTTCATAAGTTATTTGGATTTGTAAATGTGGTCATTTTACTTCATCTTACGCACAGGTGAAAAGTATTTGTAAAATTCTTAAGTCTTTAGACTAAGAATCATATTCTATCAATCTAGTCGCATCAAGGACCAAACTTGATCACAAAGAAGTTGATCGCATCAACTTGACCGCAGATAAGTTGATCGCATCAACTTGACCGCCGCATCAATTTGATCGTAGATAAGTTGATCGCAGGGATCAACTTGATCGCAGTGATCGCACCGCAGATAAGTTGATCGCAGGGATCAACTTGATCGCAGATCACAGAAAAGTTGATCGCACCAAATTTGATCGCATCAACTTGGTCGCACCAACTAGCTTGGTCGCAGTAAAAAGGTGGTCGCAGTAAAACAGGCGAAGTTAAAAAATGAAATTATTTTCTTTTAAAAATTGACTGAGCGCTAAACCCAAGTTTAGTGGACTCGGTTTTGGCTATCAACTTCCACCACTCTTAAACTGGAAAAACAACTAATACATCGTGACTAACAAAGGATCCAAATGATGGAACTTGTAATACGAGTGCAACATTTCTGCAACAATAGATATCAGCTTCAAAAGGAATCCACCAACTAATCATACGATTGAGAATCACAGCTATCCTTTAATATCTGACACGTCGTCTGAAACTGCAGTTGCTTTAGATTGAATCACACACTTATCTTTCGCTTCTGAGTATAATAGCAACGCCTCCCCTTTTAAACTGGAAACTATGGATTCAATCTTCCAATTGCGGCAATGGGTTCTCGAATCCTTCACGAACTCTAAACCTCTACCATGGATTTTTTTGCCCATGAAAACTTCACTGGGCAAAAAAATCCATGTTAGAGATAATCCAGTTAATATTTAATCCATAGCACAACACACAAAGCTGAGAACGTAATGTATTGCTAACACCTACGAATGACTTCCGCCGGTAGTCAGCACATGGCTCCAATGCCCAAAGCATGACGTCACAGGGCTTTTAACCAATTAGGAATTAACAAAACGTTTGATCGCTGGCTTATCATTATTTAATGCATTGTCCTGTATGGAGTTCAACCTTATAAAAATCGAACACTATCCAAAGTTTAATCACATAAACTAATCGGATTGGCTTATCGCTATAGTCCATCACTCCCTCGGGGACTAATATGAGACTATTTATTTAAGAATATTATGTGAATTTGTCATCATCTAATTATAATTTATATCAGAATGTGATTTTTTTAATGTGAAATTACAACTAAGGATATTAACTCTTTGAAAATCAAAAGGCTTTATTTAAGCTTTAGAATAGACTGAGATCAACCATCCCCACTCTCAATGTTTTACCAATACATTATTCTTAATCTACTATACAATAATTCAACTAGAATAGATCTATTTTAAACCTGGATCTATCAATCATCGAAAGGGATTCAGTTTCTTGAGATGTACATTTTTTTACAATTTGGATTCCTCTTGGTACTTTAGATTTGGGTTTAAAATGGATCTATGCTAGTTTATTTTTATTTTATTTTATTTAAGTCTATATGTAAATTTATATTTTTCATTTTTTTTAATATTTTTTATTTTAGTCCGTTAGCATAACGTTCTCCCCCATAGTGGGTTCTCTGGGTGCAACCAACATAGATCCATATTAAACCTGGATCTCGAAAGCACTGAGAGGAATCCAATTTCTTTAGTTGTAAGTTATTTTTATCTTAAATTTTTAAATGTCTATAAGAAATTACAACTCAAACATTTTGATCCCTTTATTATATTGTAAATTCAGGTTTAACATGGATCTTTTAATTACTTTTCATTTAGTTTTATTATTTGATCAATTAGGCGACATGTTTTTCTCTATATTCTTTTTTTTTCTTTTGAATATATTTTAAAAAGAGTTTAGCATTTCCAGTAATCATTAAGGGTTAATATATATTAGGGAGATTAAAAAAAAAACATTAAAAAAATATAAATGATCATTTTCTAAAGAAGAAATCTAGTAAATTAGCATAATATTTCTTTTTTTGTCGGATAGCATAAGGTGACTAACATGACAAGATCTCCCCCATACTCACCTAAGAGCACCTAGCTTCTCTGGATGCAATAACTAAAATTTTTTTTTTTAATTAAAAGCCAACATGTTATAAGTTTTTTCCACATCATCGTTACACGTTACAGAGGGGACACATCTTTCCTATTTGAGAAATAAATATAAATAAAACAAAACCTGCTAAACCTACTAAATTCGTATATTTAAAACTCTCTAAAGTATTTAGGAATCTTCACGGGACAATAGTTTTGTACTCTTTCATTGATGAAGTTTCTGTATATAATGTTTCATATTTCTTCTTGAAAGGTACACTCAAAGCTATCATGTCTATTTTTTTTTATATGTTGTATAAATGTGAAGTGCTTGTTGAAGCAAAATATTGATTGTGGCAAGTGTAAGTATAACAAAATGACTTTTTCATCGATGATATTATAAATGTGGTTTTTCTTAAACTACACCATGATATATGGATTTCATTTCTTGTATTTAAGTTGAAGTTTCTTTGACCAAGTAAGTTGAATTTATTTATAAATATGAGTTCATTGTGATATAATTAAAGATATAATAGATCACATTCATATTGAATTAGGGATATTTACTTTATTTTGAATTGTTTTTATCATCTTAATCAAGTTGATCGTGGAGGACTTTGATGAAGATGCCATGGATTATGGTTAAAGTTATCTCAAGTTATATGATCTCCTCAATTCTTATCCTATATCATTGTGAATGTCTTTGAAATTATTGTACAATAATACTTTATATCAAGTTAAGTTTTTCATTCTCAATTAAGAACATGTAAAAACTTTGGTTGTACTAGTACAATGGTTGCAATCTTTTGAAGTTTCCAAGGATCTCTTTAACAACAAAAGTCACATGATTATAATCTCATCATATATATTAATGAAGTGTCTTATAGTGATCCAGATTTATGTGAGAATGAAATAAAGAATATATGTACATAAACATAAACACAGACATTTTGCAAAGATAACAAAGATACAATAAACACACATCCTATTAAATAGTAGAAATAGAAGAGACTGTAAATACAACAACTAAAATGGTGGTAGCTATCTCTAAGGAGAGATGTGGCTGCTATGCTCATCCGTGCCAAGTTTAATACAAAATGAGGCCAAAAAAACTTATTTATACAAAGAATACAATAATTTTAAATTTCTTTGTTTCTTATCCTAGAGACACGTTATACCTAAATGTGTAGATATTAATACCTACCTTATGATTACCTCATCATTTTGTGATTACTTGAGATGGTTATGTTAGAGGTGAGGGTGAAGGACATGATAAAATTAAATTGGTTAGATATCTCATGGCAAAGGTATAGTACATAACATAATACATTTTAAATTTTTGACAAGAGTGGGCTGGCATTAGATGAGAAATATTTGAGCTAAATAGGAGCTCAAAAGAATAAAATGAAAGACCCAAAACACTATCATGGCTAATGTTTTTTTTTGTGTGAAGTAAGGGTATAGATGATACCACTATTTTTGTGTGAAGTAAGGGTATAGATGATACCACTATGCATGAAAACCCATGGTAGTGTAACATCTCATATGAACGTAATGGCATACCACTAAAACCATTAGGTATGTGATTGGTGCAATGCCAACTTCATATACAATTGGTGTAATGTCAAATGCACGAATGTTAGATATGTCTAAGATAGCCATGGAATATTTAGAGACGGTTATAAATAATACAGAGATAAACAGTATTTATGGAATATGATGGTACATGATGAACCAGCCTAGAGTAAGTCCAAACTCTTTCCAACTCATGTTAACTTTAAATAGAACTTAAAACTATCTTTGCTCATGCGAAAATAAAAAAACACTCTCCATGAGTTTCCATAAGTGGTCATCATTTATAACATTGCTTTCATTGAACATTGGTTAACAATTTCATTATTTTTTTCAGTTCGCTCTTTTGTTTGAACAATGTTGGTCAACTCTCTATCGCACAGTTCTAGATTTTTTTTTGTGTTCTTGCAAGTAACAACTTGAGAGTCCCAAAGATATTTGGTGTCATGCCATATTTATCATATCATATGAAAAATTAAGGAGTGCGTTCACATTCTTTTCAGTCACTTTATATATGATATCTATATTAGACCACCCACAAGCCTCTTGTTCAGTATGTCTATGGAAAGTACTCTTCTGATAATGAACAAAATATAGCTCCCATGCTTCAACCTTCAATGGCATGGATATTGTTCCTTACAAAGAGTTTGTCCAAAAGTTGTGAGCTTCACGTCTATGTTTTTTATGGATCTATATCAGTGTGAATGAAACCAATTCTAGTATGTTGCCACTATACTCCTACACATACCCCTAAACATACTACTAGTGCCGCACTCATTTATGTATGTGCTCTTTCTCTCTCTATATACACACAATGAGACTAACTTTGATTTATTAAACTTTGAAAAAAGTAACAAACCACTTGATCTACTTTAAAATTTTATATAACATTCCTAAATTATCATAATTATAATGAATTAAAAAATTAACAAAATCAATATTAATATAAATATTTTGAAATTACTATACATATACATAGAAAAAAAAACATGATTTAAAAAATTCTTCTAACATAATTTACATCTTTAAGATTATTTAAAATCGAGAATATACGGAACCAACCATAACCAATGCATTGATACGTAATTTTTGAGCAATATCAACATGATATTTTGACGGTTTATTTAATTATTGCAATGTAGTAAACATATTTTTATATTCAATGTTTCCCGTTAACTTTTACACCAATGATCAGGAGAATATGTTTATATTATACTCGAGAATAGTACCCTGCCACGGTACAGACCCGGGTTCGATTCCCGGCTGGTGCAATAACTAGTTTTTATAGTCCGCGGTAGTTCACGCCTTGTCGGTAAGTCCATATTTTTTCAACTGTCATACACATTTTGTGTTATACAATACAGATTATATTTCACTCATTAAATTACATCTTGTCGTTGTAGTATAGTGGTAAGTATTCCCGCCTGTCACGCGGGTGACCCGGGTTCGATCCCCGGCAACGGCGATTCTTTACTAAGATATTATTTGATAGATCTTTTAAGGTTAATTTTGGCAAACTTTTTTTTGAAAGGTACTTTCTTGTTTAGGAAATGTTTAAATGTTTTTAAGTAAAGAAGTTAAGATTAAATTAAAATGTTATAAGAAATAATTAAGACTGTGTTTTTTCTAGGAGATTATATGTTTAAATCTAGACGAAGGTAGAGTATGTATATAATGACTACTTCATGGATCTATTATCCTACAAATGAGGGGGTCTCATAGACTCATTTGGTGTCTAATTTGATGACTATGACCTTCAAATTGAATTATTATTATTATTAGACAAATACAAGAAATGTTAATTATTTGCAGGATATGATTTGAGAGATAAAAATTACATAAAGAAGTATTGCAATTTAGGCAATAGATTAAGTGACTCTCTCTCTTTTTAAGCTCAAACCTAGATCCAATATATTATATGATGTGCATGTTTGGTGAAACAAAAGTTGTATTGGTTGTGTGTTGGGCATGTTTTTGGTGAAAGAGAAGTTGCATTGGTTGTCCTTTATATGTCAATATGAGTCATTGAACATCGTGATTCCTAAATATCATAACTCACAAATAAAGGAGTCCAAGGATTATTTGAAAACATGACTTTGGTTTTGTATACCCTGATTCCAAAAAGACTTATAGTGAAGGATGGATAAAAGTTTGGTATTTAATAGTCACTTAAGGCTGGACTTAATCATGTGAGTGTGCTTATAAGGATTTTTAAATAATATCCCGGTGGGATAGCTCGAGTGGTTGAGTGGATTTTTAAATAATATCCCGGTGGGATAGCTCGAGTGGTTGAGTGTTATGAGCTACAAGTACGAGGTCATGATGTAAACAAGTAACTCCTCATATTTAATGGCATAATTATATTTAACCAAAGGATGTGACTCCTCATATTTAATGGCCAAACCATTTATAAGATCATCATTCAATTTTTACATATATAATATTTTAGAGATGGATTATCTCCCCAACTAAACCTCGGATTCAGGTTATTACATTTTCCCTCCTTGTAGTTTCATGATTCATGCTTCAATGTATTGATCACATTTCTGAAGCGTTTATTGAGGCTTGCTATAAACTTAAATAGTGTGTGCTCAATTGTCCAAATTGAATATTTCGAAGCAGTACATAGGGTTGGGAAAGTAAATGACATCAACCCAAAAATGAAACAGACCACCATCTTCATTCCCTAAGAGTTAACAAATGCATTCAAGATTTCAATGGTAGGTCCAAAGTCAAAGTTCAAAGTTTCCTTCCATTTAATGTTTATGAAATAGGCCATGATACAGAAAAGTACTTGTACATTGTTATGTGTTCATGAAGGAGAATAAGGAATAAAAAACATTAGGAAAAGACAACATTCGACATAGAAAATATACAGTTTTTCAAAACATGGGATAAAAGACAACTAATATGGACTTAGCGCCTACTTCTTTAGTTTTTTACAAGTTTTCAAGTCTTTCTCTTGCTTGTTCTGTGTTTTTTTTTTCATTTGTCTGTTTTCATAATTGTTGTTAAAGTATTGAAATGTTACAACTTTAGTTTTTTACAAGTTTTCAAGTCTTTCTCTTGCTTGTTCTGTGTTTTTTTTTTCATTTGTCTGTTTTCATAATTGTTGTTAAAGTATTGAAATGTTACAACTTTATGTAACTACAGCAAATTCACTTCCATCTTTCACGTGATGCATGTCAAGAGTCAATTATACTTAGTATATTGATTTCTAGAAAGAATTTGGTGGGTCCACTTTCTTCTTTAAAAACAAATATGATGGTATAGGCTGAAACAACCTAGAGTAAGTTCAAACTCTTGCCAACTCACGTTAAATTTAACTAGACCTTACAACTATCTTTGCTCATGCAAAAAAAAGAGCACTCTCCACGAATTTCCATAGGTGGCTATCGTTCATAGTATTTCTTTCATTGAACGTTGGTTAACAATTTCGTTAATTTTTTAGTTCGCACTTCTGTTTGTACAATGTTGGTCAATTTTCTGTCACACAGTTTTGGACATTTTCTGTGTTCTTGCAAGTAAAAACTTAAGAGTCCCAAAGATATTTGGTGTCATGCAATATTTATCATATTTATCATATCATATGAAAAATTAAGGAGTGTGCTCACATTCTTTCCAGTCACTTTATGTATGATATCTGTATCAAACCACCCGCAAGCCTCTTGTTCAGTATGTCTATTGAAAGTACTCTTCTGATAGTGAAAAAAATATAGCTCCCATGCTTCAACTTTCAACAACATGGTTATTATTTCCTGCAAAGAGTTTTGTCCAAAAGTTGTGGGCTTCACGTCTGTGTTTTTGACAGATCTATATCGGTGTGAATGAAAGCAATCTACCTGTTATGCTTAGGCCATACATAAATCAGAAAACACAGATGCGCTTCACTCCAAAGAACTCCAATTCCCATAAATAATACAAACGTTCTTAGATTCCCTATAAATTCTTGGATGTTCTCCTTCTATAACAATAAAAAGAAGAATTCATCATATATAGTGCTTCATGATATCAACTTAACTTTACATCTCATTGTTTGTCAATGTATTTTCCATTCTTAAACGACATCTACCTTTTCCAAACCTGCTAAACATGTGGACACAATTGGACTAAACATACATAAAACGAAGACATATAACTCTTCTCTTGTTTTTTTTTACTTAATATTTTTTTGCTTCACCTTTGAAGGCAAAGTTTTATTTCACCCCTGCGTAAGTTGTCACATCATCCACTTGCACCTTTCATCTCTTTAATTATAAAAACATCCCACTTAACCAAAAACAAATGTTGCAATATTCGAAGTTCGAACCTTCTTCTTCTATGCATTCAACCAGTGTTACAATTATTGACTTAGGAATGTTTTCTCTATCTCAAATTTCATAAAATAAAACAAAAGAAATGTCCTAACGCATGCCTTCACTATCTCTGACACGCACAGGAGCTTCCATGCTATGATGTTTTGCTCTTGAATAAATATATACATATTTTGAATTTGTTTACTGCTCCAGATGTGTTTCTAGTTTATGATTTTACTACCTTCATTTGAATTCATTTCAATTTTGTTCTTTTTTTTGTTCCTTGTCCATTATATGAATAAACAATCTTTCCTTTACAGTGCTTTCACACCTTCCTCTTCATCCATGTCAGTGTACAAAGAAAGGATGACTCTCGCTTGATATTTGTCTTAGTACCAAACTATGCCAATGATATGCATTTCGACAAATGCTTTAAATCCTGTCAAAGTGTTTGAACAAATGCATATTTTTTTATAAATTCTAGGCTTCGTCACCCTCAATTTTAATTGTTATTATAATATAAAGTAGCCTTGTCCCAATTTAAAACATTGAATTTGAAATCATGTTCTCTCTATTCAACATGTAATGTTTCGTTTCACTGTTTTTGAGTTTGTCTATTTTTTCTGCATCTATCCTTCTAGAACGTGGTGAAACAGTTCATGTATGCCAACTTTTAGCTATCCATCTTGTTTCTTCCTTAAACGCTATAAAACAATGTTCATGAACCATTGCATACCTATAAGCTATACATGGATTATTTGTTTCACATATCTATAAGAACTCTGATACACTACTCGAACAAACCAAGCTCTACACACTTGCACAAATGTTAGGTGAAAGAACATCATATGGCAAAAAAAAATCTTGCACCACTTTAGACATATGAAAAAATGTCCATACATTCTTCTATACAAATAGAATTTTTATGGCATTGTTCATTTTACACTGACCAACCTTTATATTTTACAAATGTCTACTGACTTAATTGTTTTCTACCCAAATACAGGCACACACTGAAGAACAAGCAAATGTGATAAAGAAAATAATGGAGCAGAAACAGTACAGGCAGATGATTACCTTCTCATTATTAGAAGTTGATTAAATAGGAAAGACAAAACAAGAATACTGTGGGTGAATACCACAGGTAGGTAAATACCGACGTGGGTTACCTAACTCTAACTCTAACTATGGGTGAGATTACTCATTTCAACACACCCCCTTAATCTCAACTGGTAGTACATCATCAGTACTGTCTATGCCTAAAGATGCCTGCTGGTCTATGTCTCAGCTAGGCTTACATTTCTTTCAAAAAACTTCAGCTTGACTTTCTTCCTTGAAGTGTAGTTGGAATTCTTTTTCTTTGTCTTCTGGATCTTGATGCTAAGTAGTTGATCTTCTTCATCTTCTGGAACATAGTGAAAGTCTTCATCTTCAGTTTCAACATGATTCTTCTGATTGTCATCTTTACCTGCACACTCAACATTTTTGTTAGAAAAAATATGAATATATTTCAGGTTTTCTTGGAGAGCATTCACATCTTGGTGTTGCTCATCAATGAAAACCTCATTTGAATGATTCCACTGTGCATCATTCAGTGCTTCTTCAAAAAGTGTGCGCTGAGAAGAAAACAGAGCATACTGTAGATGCTCATCAGGAGGCTGCTCATAGATCTCCTTCAAACTTTTGGTTTTCTGATTTTGAGGCGGACTACATGTTTCTTTGGTGCTGTCAGCTGGTTGTTGCTCATTCTCAGCAACTATTGCAGCTTCTATGCTGCCATCAACTATCTCTTGCTCAAAGAGACTATTACTCACATTATTGAGTACCGCTGCAGTGACAGGTTGGCTTTCACCGTCATCATCAAAGATAACTGGATCAACATCCTTTGCTGGGATTACATGATCCTCATAGACACAGTCATTTTCGCTGTCTTCCACTTCAGTGTGGGATTCCTAGTGCTTTGCTTGACTTACAAAGTCATGTTCCTCTACTGTTGGTTCCTCACTGAAGACTTCTTTCAGTGTATCCCATGCTTTCTTTGGAGTATCCGCTTCTACAATGTAATGAAAAAGAGAATAGTCTATACTATCTTGTATGAGACATAAGGCCACAACTTGCCTTCTTTCTTTTTCGAATTCTGTCAAATAATTAAATTTTTCTGGATCATTGGGATCCTCTTCAGCTATGAAGTGCCACAAATCTTGTAATTTTAATATATTAATCACTTTGACTACCCATGCATCATATTCATCTCCATTGAAGGTCTGCCATAAACCTTGTGGTGTCAAGATTTTTCTTACCTCTTCATATTCTTCTGGGAGAGCTTCTGGTAGCACCATCTTCAAGAATCACAACCTTCAATAAGATTAGCTTTGGAAAACTAAGCGCTGGGTGAGATCTGGTGAGTTCAGTCCTCCATGGATCTTGTAGATCTTCACCCTTTTTTTTTAATGATCCATGCAAATACAATGCTCAGATGCAAATCACAGAAAAAATAAGATCTTAGATATGCCCGATGGATCCTTGGGAAATTATTCAAATCCTAGAGCGATTGAAACCTGGGAGATTCTGCTCTTCGTCCAACAGTTTCGTCAGGCCGCCAGAAACACCATGGCAGGCTGTGAGAAGATTTTTATCTCTGGTGCAAGAGCTTTGTCTTAGGAAACAACGTGCAGTGCAGCATTTAGGAATGCTTGAACCTCCATCCGTTCGGATCTGCCAAAACGGCCTTTAGAGAAATCAGATCTGCTCGTCTGGCTGTATTGGGATTTAACAAGCGAAACAATGAGAGAGAAGCCAACAACCTTACAAGCGTAGGTATTGACCCATGGGATCGAAATATATTTAAAATTTAGCAGAGGACAAGGGATCTATCAGTGCTATTTTTGGCGTGAAAACCAACAGGGCATATGCAAATATAAGTATCATTAAGTTTGTCTACACATAGAGCATTGGGTCCCCACATACCATAGATTTTGGACTGCTTGTTGAATTTCCCTCCACACGATAATCCATCTGGAAGAGCTTGGAGGTCTAAAATTTGAAGAAACTGCGCGGATCAACAAAGATCGCGGCTTTCAATCGCAGGAACCCTCGACAGTATCGATGGAGCGGATCTGCTTTGTATGGATCTGCTGAGTCTTCTTACCGAATAGATCTGGGAGAATCGGTAATCTCAATTTCAACAAGGTCCAGATTGTGTGAAGATGATCAAATATGCTGTGTCAAAACTTGAAGAGGCATTAAAAGTTAGTCCAAATAAACATGATACGTTGTGGTGCTTGGGAAATGTCCATACATCCCATGCATTTCTTATCGCAGATGTCATGCCTGTTCTCTGAAGAGAGCACACTTTTCAGATCTAAAAATTCGAAGAAACTGCGCCAGATCAACGGAGATCTTGGCCTTCAATCACAGGAACGAAACTCGGCAGTCATGCAGGCCGCGCAATGTGCAGTAAGAGCATGATCCTGGGACCTGCATAAAATTCTGATTCTCTAGCGTGACCTATTTAGATTGAGATCACTAGATTCAAATCTGAGAGACCAAGCAATTGATCGCCGGAGTTAGCTGTTGGATCTGCTGTGTTCTAAGCTCCTTAGAGTGCTTTCCACTCTGTGAAAAGGCTTACCCCAATAATGAAGGATCAGGCCGTAAGCTCTGATACCATGATAAAGAAAATAATGGAGCAGAAACAGTACATGCAAATGATTACCTTCTCATTATTAGAAGTTGATTAAATAGGAAAGACAAAACAAGAATACTGTGGGTGAATACCTTCTCATTATTAGAAGTTGATTAAATAGGAAAGACAAAACAAGAATACTGTGGGTGAATACCACAGGTAGGTAAATACCGCCGTGGGTTACCTAACTCTAACTCTAACTACGGGTGAGATTACTCATTTCAACAAAATGCACATGTATTCGATAGAGCCCGTGCTAAGATAACTTGAACATGGAGATTACAACTGCAACTACTATAGCATCTTTGCTTCATTGCAAAGTTTATCAGACTTTATCAGCTAGTTCATACAATTTTGACTTTCATGTTTTGTTCATGGAAAAAATTCAACTTTTATGTATTGTTTCTGCATGCATCTAAATGCATAACCAGTTGCAAAAATTTCCTTCCATTTTTTATTCAAAGTCATGTTCAGATCTTCCCATCCTCCCAGCACTATGCTCCAGTTTAAGTGTTTTTGTAGTTGCACTAAGAATGTGCTCTGAACAACTATGCTTTAAGGAAGTTTAATGCACACTTTTACTTGTCATTCGGACGTGTAAAACTTCATTTGGTTGGATTATTAACTCTTTATCTGTAAATATATAAACTATATAAACGATATACATATAAAATAAGCTTTTTATTGTTTTTTTGTGTTTTTTCTTTAAGTTGTTCTCTACTTATGTGATGTTTATTGTTGAATATTGTCTCCTGTAAATGGATGGTTATAGTAAAAAAAACATGGATTTATGTTTTTACTTATGTGATGTTTATTGTTGAATATTGTCTCCTGTAAATGGATGGTTATAGTAAAAAAAAACATGGATTTATGTTTTTAATTTATTGGTGATTCTCCTTTAGAAGCTAGTAATGCAAAATGAAATTGTTCATGTGCTTCTTCTAAAACTGCATAGTTCTTAATTGTTGCTTAATTTCAGAAAGTTATGTTTCCATTGTATTGAAATTTTTTATAACAAATGATGCATGTATATAAAACTAGGTTTCTATGTCTAAGCAACTCCAAAATTATATTTATACCTTAGTAGAAAACATACATTTGTAAATGGTGTAAGTGTTCTTGCATTTGGTGTTTTATTGAAAAGGTTGAAGTTAAAATGCTACACATTTTATGTTATCTTAGCAAAGCTAAGGAAAACAGAAAACTTGAAATTATAATTTACAAAAAGTTTGTATGGTTGTATAATTTACTCTTCCAAATAATTGCTTTGTTGCAGTTCCGTTCAAATAACAGACACAATTCATGTAAGCAATACAATCAATTTTCCATTGCTTCCATCCACACTCCTATAATTGAATATAAATATAAACTTTTTTTTACTACCTGTCAAACTTCTTTTATTCATTTCCTCTTTCCTTGGTTTTGCTCAAGCATATTAACACTATAATTAACTTGGAGTTGATTGCTAAACCTAAAATATATAAACCTTTTTTTACTTCCGGTCAAACTTCTTTTATTCTTTTCCTCTTTCCTTGGTTTTGCTTAGGCATATTAACACTATAATTAACTTGTAGTTGATTGCTAAACCTAAAATCCAAGCTCCTTTGCCAGAGACATCACCACTTTGTGGCTCTTGTTGATAAATTGTAATAATAAAGGAGCATCACATGATGCAAGGAATTTCAAATGCATCATAATTAATAATATGAAAGTTTTAAAGAAATTGTAAAAAATAATAAAAATCATTTATAAAAATTATGTACTTATTATATATATATATAGTGGGTAAGACTAATTTTGATTTTGAACTTTGAAAAAGGTAACTAACCATTTGGTTTGTTTTAAAATTTTATTTATGTACTTAAAAAGATTTAAGAAAAGCATTCATTTAAATTATCATAATAATAATTATAATGAATAAAAAGATTAACAAAATCAAAATTGATATAAATATTTTAAAATTACTATATACACTTAGTATAAGAAGAACCGTGATTTAAAAAATTCTAATAAAACATGTTTTACATCTTTAATAGTCTTTAAAATTATGAATATACCCAACCAACCATAACCAATGCAATCACTTTTGGCAGTTGATCATAAATTTCTTTAATTTTCCATAGTTTTACATACATCTAACCATTTTACTATTTTTATCAAATATTTAATTCCATTTAAATGATAGCTAATTATTTAATTCCATTTAAATGATAGCTAATTGGATGATAAATTGAAGCGTTCTGCAACCTGGCAAAAATATCGAGGTTGACGAAATATATTTAATGTGTTGCCCTACGTATACCGCCTATGTGGCCATGCCAGACTCCACCACCAAGACCTTGTGACCTTGTGATCCTATTATGGACGAGGACCACATCCTCGGTTTAGACATTTAGTTAACAATAAATTACCTTAACACGTGTATTAATTGTTTTGTTTCCATAGTAGAGAATTGTTGCAATGCATCAGCAACATGACTTTACATCTGCACTGAATTGCTTCATTTGTTTAATCCCCAACTGCAAAAAATGATAAATATGATTTTAAACCCTTATTGCTTGAATAATGAGGGATGTTTTTGAAACTTTTTGGAGAGACGCGGTAATTTCAGTAAATTAAATATCCATGTAGACAAAAAGTTTAGAAACTTACCTTTGTCACTTATCAATAGAAATTTTATGAGATAATCATTAATTTTCTCAACCTCTAGCATGTCCAGAAGCCATTCTTCTTGGCACCCTGAGCTATGTTCAGTAGCAAGACACACACCAAGAATGTATGACCCTGTACTTATGCCTACCACCTAAAGTAGCGCTACAATACTGTCAGCAGGAGGAGAAATACTTTATTCGAATGATGGGTTCTTATTTCATCTTACAAACAGTCAGTAGGGCAATAAAATGAGAGTTTATGGCTCTATTAATAGCCCGTCCAAAAGAGGAAGCAATGTTGAATACAATACAAAGAATTGAGAAAATATATCTAGCTGAGAAATTAGAACAAAAAATATACTAAAAAGTAGGTAGACCTTTTGCATGACGTTTGGACAAGTGACAACCTCAATTTTAAATTGAATAGACTACAGATTTACAACTGCTCACGACATTACTGTTTAATTTTTTCAGTGAGTCACGAATAGTAAATTACTCAGCAGGGACATCTATTTCATGATTTCCATTGCAAATACTTTACTGTCAATCACAATATAAAACCTAAATCACTAGAACCGAGGACATCTACTTAGTGATTTCATTGCAAATACTCATTTTTTACTACCGTCAATTACTATATTACCTCAGCCATCCAAATATCAAGCTTGGCAGGCCAGACCCTCTTGAGGTAGCAACAAAATGAGCTCGTCAGGAAAGTGGGTGTGTCGCAGGCTCAAATCACCATGCGAAGAACCGTCAGGATCGCCCCTTAGAGAATTTGGTAAACCACTATTAAAATTACGTGATCTCTTCCCGTCGGTTATCGCAGGTATGGACCTGACCGCCCTAAGTACCTGGGCCCCTTCTCCGAAAAGACGACGTAGTATCTCACTGGATAATTCATGGGTGACTATGGGTGGGACACGGCCGGGATTTCGGCAGATCCAGAAGACTTCACCAAAAACAGAGAGCTGAAGGTGATTCACTGCATATGGGCCATTTTGGGAGCGTTGGGCTACGTTTTCTGGGAGCTGCTGGCCAAAAACGGGGTGAAATTTGGGGAAGCTGTGTGGTTCAAGGCCCGGGCGCAGATATTCTCTGAGGGAGGCCTCATAAAAAAACACCTATTGCAATCGCACATACTAGAGAGATTTTTCCCATTTGCAACTCAATTTCGACTATATTTCTCCGTAAATAATCATCTTCACCCTTGGACAAATTAAAAAACAAATTGCAAAAATTAGCAAATGGAAAAATAATTGCACTCTAGTTGCTTCATGTGATCGATATTTTTCATTTTAAAAGGCATTGATGCAGACCTTGGAAGTTCTAGAGTGAAAAACTTTGGAGAAGAAAACATGGGTATTATAGAGAATGTTGAATGCATACCTCTTAAAGGATTTTCTGGGCGTTCAGATGCATGCTTTTCCCATCACAAAGTTCTCCAAAGTCGCATGAATTATTTGGCTTGAACACTGGCGGATAGATAAGCAAACTCTCTAGATTCTGTTATGAGCAATGGTTGTGCCACACAAAAGGTGAAAGATGTTAAATGACTAAAGGTTGGAAGATTTCAAGATTTTAGGTGCATTTACTACCCGAACTGGTGACAAGATTTGGTGAAGCACGAAAAAGCCAATTATGCAACTTCTCTCACCTGACACATTAAAATAAACTCAACGGCTAAATAGACTGGTCGAATCAACCCGTATGATTTACCACTAGACACTTTAAACTTTAACACTTGTAATTCTCCCTTCAGAAACAATACAAATCTCACGCTAAGATAAAAAACCCTAACAGGCTGACCATACTCCCTAGGTAACTTACGAATTCCCAGAACTCCAAGGGTTCAACAACTAAGATGATTACAGGGACACTTGACTGATCCAGCGCCCAACCTTCATTCTTAACTGACTGAGAGAACGTCTCCCCGATCACAAAGGGGTGACCAATACTGGACTGAAAAAACAAATAAATGACAGAATTGGGTCCCTCGACCACAAGCTACTGGTGCACAGTACAAATGTCGAAATTCTAGACTTCCTTTTGCTTCTAACTGTTGTTACACAAGACAGATGAAGTTTTATGCTACTGAGAACTCTGGTATCGTTAAGTAATTCAATGCTTATGCTGTTGAGACTTCTATCATTGTTTGGCAGTCTAGAGCAAAGATACTGGAATATGTGAACCAGAGCGTTGACGAGCGAAGAGGACATCCACACCTACACTACGATGATTGTAATGGACGATGGAAGTCTTTATACAGAGCAAATACTCGACCTAATCCTCAACATCCTATTTGCCTGACATGAAACTTTTGTAGTGGCCTTAACCCTGACGTTGCATTTTCTGGCCAGTTCGTCATGGCAAATGGATACTCTCAGGGTACGTAGATGTGTTAAACAATATTACATTGTTTGATATACCTGTATCTAAGCATATTTAGGTACTTTAATTTGGGAATTCTGTGCACTATTGCATGTAACTATGTTTTGCACAAATTCAATAGTCAGAGCATTAGGGTATTATCGCCAAACACAAGGAGTTTAAACTGGGACGATAATAAACGCATGGAGTTCACACAAAATGTAAGTATAAAGCATAAACTCCTCATTTTGAAGCAAAATGGCAGGCTTCTCTGTGCAAAATTTTGGTAGATATTTAAATGCTTTTGATAAAGTAGGTCATCAATGAAACTCTTCGGCTAGGGAATGTGGTTCGCTTTATGCACAGAAAAGCATTACGAAACATGCATTTCAAAGGTTTCTTACCAAAACTGGGAATGAAATCAGATATCTGCATGAGTATTATATGCTCTCCCTACTAGATAGAAAGTTCTACCAGTTTTTGAAGCTGTCCACTTGGATACAAATTTGTATGATGAGCCTCTAGATTTCAATCCACACAGATGGAAGGTATATGAATGAATGATAAATAATTTAATCCATTTTGACTTTAATACATATGTTACTCCATTTGGAGGAAGACCATCACCATTACCATTTTGAAAGAAAATAACGATCTACTCTATTCAAAAATTTGTCACAAAATTTTTAACAACATTCTGCTCACCGATAAATAGGAGGAAAAACAGCAAGACAACTACTCAAATTTATGGAATGCTTTTTTAATTCAGTTTTTATATAATTTATGTTCTTATGGTGTGCTTTCAAAAATCTTCTCCTGCTTTTTTAATTCAGTTTTTATATAATTTATATAATATGTTCCTATGATGTGCTTTCAAGAGGCTTCTCGTGCTTCTCATGATGATAGAGCTTCTCCTACTTCTCGTGATGATAGAACTGTTTCAGGTTTGAAACTGTCGAGAAACTAATTAAAAACCATCATGACAGATTTCCTCCTTTCAAAAAATAATTATATTTAGAAATACTTGTTGAAAAACTATAAATTTATGGGCAAAATATATATATTCAAAGTTTATCTCTGCCGAATCTAGAAGAAACATTGAGAGTCTTTACACTATCTGTTTATAAATTGTGCTCTTTCTTTGATCATGTAATTTTTATTATCTCATATTGTTTATAAAATAACAAAGCTTATGAAGGCGAGTACGATGGAGTTTCATACTTTGATCTACAGTACATGTAAGTGGGCAGGTTTATAACGTCAATTTTAAGATGGAGTTTCATATTTTGATCTATAGTACATCTAAGTGGGCAGGTTTATAACATAGTAGCATAATTCAGTCATATAGCTTTTAGTGTACGGAAATTTCTAACAAATTGGAATTAGTTGAATATTTGATCTATGTGTAATAAGGATAAGAGTTCATTTTGAAAATTGATTTTAAAAACCAAATTTTAATTATTAAACACTATAAAATAAATACCTTTCAATTTCATACTTTGTAATTCAATTTAACAGGAATAAAAATATGCCAAATAAATAAATATGCAAATATAATAGCAACACTAGATTTATTGGTTACCAAAACCATGTGCTCAAAACCACTTACATCCTTGATCATTAGGAAGTCAAAGTTAATCCTAACACACTTTAAACATTAATTAATTAATTCCAAATGTAACTAGTGGTAAATATTATTTACTTTCTTCTTAAAATAATTAATAACTATTAATAACTAAGAGTTTTCTCTTGCATTATATATATATTTTTTAAAGAGTAATTTTGATTATAAGAAATATGTTTAAAAAATAATGGTTTTTTTTTTTTTTTTAATTTTAAAATTTAATGGTCTAAAATATTGTAGATGTTTAACAATATATAAATGTTATATATATTGTTGTATATTCAATTAAAAATATTATATATAAGAAGTCTACTTCGGTATAGTTCACTTCAAAAAAGAATATACAATATATAATAAACTAAATGTTTTTTTTTAATAATAATTTCTACAGTTATGCAAGGTCGGTCTATATTTCTCTTTTAACAGTAACATGTGTCATATATTTATGTTATCTCATTTTATGTTATTTTACTTTTTGTCTTTGTAGTATAGTGGTGAATATATCTAAGCCAACCAAGCCCATCCCAGCCCAACCCAGCGACTCAAACAAAAAAATCTAAATAACCAATAAAACTTTGCATAATTACTTTTAGTTTGTGTGGAAAATGTTTAAATATTCTTATTAAAATAGTTAAGTCTAAATAAAAAAGCTACAAGAAACTAGAGCTGCATGCACTTTGATATCTCATTAAATCTAAATCAAAAAGCTACAAGAAACTAGAGCTGCATGCACTTTGATATCTCATTAAATCTAAATCTAAATGCTACAAGAAACTAGAGCTGCATGCAGTTTAATCTATCTCTGCGTTAAAGTGTTTAATGCAAAAATAAATACTAATACTCAATGTTATAAATTATTGTTTATATTTTTTTTTAAATATTAAGAATAAACAAATATTCATTTGAAAAGTTGGAAAAATTCTAAAAACATAAGTTAACCATTTGTCTTTGTCAAACTTTATATATTTTTTAAAAAAATTTCAACTTTAAAAATTAGATAAATAATTTTTTTATTTAAATTTAAATTCAAATAATATATGAAGAAAATGTAATATTATTTTGATTAAGCTTGTAAATATTTTATTTTAGTGGTATTTTTTATACCTTAAAACAAATTGTTTTTATGAAAATGTATAAAGTAGTAAAATATGATTACATGGGAATGGATTTTCTCTACAAAACAAAGAGAATGTATGCAGCTTGACTTGGTAAGGAGCCTCCAGTATTCAAATATTTCAAAGTAGATTAATGATTGTAACTCACTTAAATGTGAGATCTTGCATAGTTCAGAAATTATTGTGATAATCAATTTCAAAAGCAAGTAAAAGAAAAGTAGCCTTGTGGGTTTGGGTAGCACAGGTGATATGGAGTGAGTTTTAGTAGTCCCCATCCACCCATGTTCAAATCCCATGGAGGTGACAACTGTGGGAAAACTTCTCAAAGTGTATGAAGGCCAATCTGTTGTTACCCATAACCTCTAACTCTTAATAAACTTTGTTGTTACACATTAGTGATGTATTTTCAAAATTAAAAAACTTCTTTTCATTTAATACTTCAGAATATTTGAATGTTCTTAGCAACCTTCTGTTTTCTAGCTCTGATTGACAAACTCTCAAAGTCTGAATACTACATAATTTCAGGACCCTTTAAGGTTCATTCTTTTGTTCTTCAAATTGCATGGGAATTTCTTGATCTAATTCCCACCTGGACAAATTCCGTAGGTATTCACTTGAAGTTGAATCAATAGTTGTATCCCTATATTCAGTTGAAAAATGGCATATCTATGGATAATCACTAATTGTTTTTTCACATAAATAATAAATAATGATTTCTTCCACCATGTTCTTTTCATAGGATGGACTAAATTATTTAAATTATAGATGTAACCGAAAGGGAAATGTAACATGGATTCCTCCATGCAAACCTGGTGAGAAAATGCATAGGCCAAGGCTTTTTCTCATTTTACTATAGCTTCATTCTTGATTTGAGCCCTTGTTTGAATTTCCTCAATAGTTATGGCACTCTCGTTGCAATCTTCTTGTAGATCATTGCTCGAATGAGACTCCATCATGCATTACGATGACATTATATTGAGACTAATTATAACAATATAAATATAAATGCATGGCCATGTCTAGTGCAACTTAGAGAACTAAATCAATATCGATATGTGTTGTAGTCAAGCGAATTGCATAGTTACCAATGATACATATTATAGATTATATAAGCAATGATATAAGTAAGAGACAAGTAATGGTACATAGAACAACAAGTATTTCTATTACTCAAGAAGAACACATACATGGTTGATTACATAGATCGAACTGATTCTATATCCGGCTCTCCATCATATTTATATGAATTACAAGAGGTTACATAACCACATGTCGGTTCAACTAACCGACACGACCTGTGGAGATTGACATAATCTATTGATATTCTTTATATGCAGTTGGTTGGAGGACCTATCAGCTAGCTGAGTTAGGGTCCTCCAACATCTCCCCCGCCTCAAAATATTTCTTCGTCTGGAAGAAATGAGGAGATGAAAATTGTGTTGTATGAGTAATGGAAAAACATTTTGCTACCATATGGATTGTTGGTACTGGTTGATTGATGTTACTGGACACATAATTCGAAAACGGCTTCTGCAAATACTGATAATTGGTTCTAAAATTATCCTCATGCGTGCAATGAATTATGTATGTCAATTGTGAGAGTGGTGAGGCTAGTCAAGTTCTTTTCCTTTTCGTGCATATCTAGTTCTAGGATGTTGATCATGTCTGGACCTAGTAGTTTTGTTTTTTCATTGGCAATAGAAAGAAGTCATTGGAGTCGCGGCCTGATCTTGTTGACTCTGGACAGACTAAGCCAAGCTTGGTTGATCCACTAGTGCTCTTGTTTTTCTAATTTTGCTAGCTTATTGATTTCCAAAACAGGTTGATCATCAATGGTCTGACTAAGTGATTCACTGGTATCATGTCGTCGTTGTTGCAGTGAATCGATGAGTTCATGTGTCTTTTGCAATTGTTCAAATACATTGTCATAATGGGTATGCCAATTCCACAAAAATTATGTATTTACAACAGATTCCAAAGCGTACTGGACTATCATGTTGTGGGCTTCTATGAAGGTCGTGTATTGATTTCTTAATAGAATATAAGTTTCCTTGTTATGATCCAGTCGCTTCTTATTTAGTTGTTTCTGGAGGTTCGACACAACACTTTTGAATATAAGGTAAGCTTTTTCAATAGGTTTGTCAAAGTCGATCCTTGACGGGATTGTGATAATTCATTGTGCTAAGTTTTCACACTTAGCAAAAAATGGGGATTGCTCTGCTTTTAATAGTGCAAGGTTCTCTTTAGCTTCCACTCTTCTATGTTTTTTTCATGACCAATTGCATCTGTAAGAAGGTCTAATTCTTCTTCTTCTTCTTTTCATGGATCGAATGTGGCAACCAGGCCGAATTGATCTATATTTACAAGAAGGTGTGACTGTTGTTGTAGGTGTTGTAGGCACTTCTATTGCTTCTATTTTTCTTTTTCCTGTTTATTTTTTTCCTTTATTTGATTCCTTTTCCTTTTTTCTTGCTCTTTATTTTGTTTCTCAAGCTTTGTCTATTTTTCTATTATGCTCTGTATATTTGCTACTTCTTGTGGTGTTAATGTTTTTTTACTCTATTCGATGGCTAGATTTATATTGGTAGGGTTAAGTAGGAGTACGCTGGTAATAATAAGGTTGAAGCAGGGTTTTCGGCTAGGTCCAATGTCTCTTGTGACAAGGATTATTCAACATTGCTTGTCGATGCAGGTTCAGAAGTCGATTCTGGAGGTTGCAATAAGTTATCTGAAGGGTAGACAGTGGGGTTGGGTGAAAGCAGTTTGTCTGATAGAGGTTGGTATGGTGATGGATTCATGTGGTCTACATGTCGATGAATGAAAGATGAATTTTGTTGTGCCACAATATTACTTGTCAGACCAGTATTCTTTTGCAACATCGTTTTGATATATCCAACAATTTGTGTTTCATGGAGAGTGGTGGAAGGTCGGTAAGGTTAGAATCAGGTAGGGTTGAAGTAGACTTTGGCCCTAATTCGACTATGACTAGTCTTTTTATAATCATTATTTTCCATTCGGGTAGGATTGGGGGTAGTTGGCTGATGAACTCTCTCAGGTCATTATCAGTTTGGATTCTTGCTCTTAAGGGAGCGGGTAGCTTTTGTAGATACTAAGGGATTAAGGTCCTAGGTGTGGTAGTTGTTGAAGTTGGTATGAATTCTTCTTCAGCAATAGAACGAATAATGTAGTTAGATGGATTGCATAGAACTTACCAGTGATACATATTATAGATTATATAAGCAAGAGACAAGTAATGGTAGATAGAACAACAAGTATTTCTATTACTCAATAAGAACACATACAGGGTTGATTACATAGATCGAATTGATTCTATATCTGGCTCTCCAACCTATGTATATGATTTAAAAGAGGTTACATAACTACCTGTAGGCTCAACTATCTGACACGACATGTGGAAGTCGATATAATCTATTGATAGACTTTATAAGTAGCTGACCAGATCACCTATTCAGCTAGCCGACTTAGGATCCTCCAACAATATGTGATTCATCAGAAGAATAAATTGATTTTAAATTTCCATAGATCTTATTTCAAGAGCCTCGTGATATCGTTTTTCAGGATTTGGGCATTGGGTAGACTGATGAGTTTCTTCGTCCAAATGAAGCCAATGATCCCTCACATGCACCTGGACTCTAACAAGTGCTTGCATTCAACGTAACATCATATTCATTTGCTTTCTCACATGATATCCTCAAAACTCGCCCAACGTGAGAAAAATACAAACAATACAATATTGAAAACCCTTTCCAGACCCAAGAAGAATTCAAAGATTCTAAAGAAGATCTAGACTCATAGGTTAACATGATGTGAGACATGTATTTTAAAGAAGGTTTTGGAAAGGAACAATATGAAGCCCTGCAAAAACCAAGTAAATTAAAATTTGAAGTATCGATAGTTATGAACCTTGGTGAATCCTAATCATCCTTGAAATGTTAATAATAATGAAAATCCTCACTATCTGATGTTGGCTTTTCATGGTTGTCTTGGTGTGAATATTTCCCAAAATCCCATTTACGGTTCTCTTTTGGGTATTTTTTCTGGACACAAAAATATTCTTAGTATTCAATATACTAGCACAACCACAAGTAAAGTGGCTGGTGAATGTCGATAGGAAAAACCAACCACTTAGTTTTGTGAGAATAGTTGGTTGTTAAACAAATGATAAAATATATAATTCTATATCCATTATTCATACCAGATTGTTAGAGCTAATATAAGCACAAAAAAATACTATTTAATAAACAAACAAAAATAGATATGAAAAACAAACAAAAAATTGTTACTCATTTCTTTAACCACCCTTTAACTAAAGCTTATTTAAATCTTAATCAATATGCAGTTAAGCATAACAAGATATGAAGACCATGAAATGAATCCTTGTTATGCACTTGTTACACTCGATTTAACCTTGTTGATCTACTCAAGTAAGTCCAAAATTTAAGATAATATCTAAATGCCTATCAACATATTTATCTTCTTCAAATCATGATAGCCATGAAAGGAAACTAAATATCAAGGCATGGGCAGAAAATATTTCTCGATACCTGCCTTTTCTTGTTTTCATGCATTGTTCTCTTCCTCTTTACCTTTGAAGGAAAAAATAGATTTCTTTGAGTCAATGGATTCAGAATCCTTGTTATGCAACTTGAAATCCCTTTTCACTATTGTGAACCATGATTCCCAGTTCTTCCCCATGATCATGCATTAATATTTCTTCCCTACAACATATTCCCTAAAAATAGATTACTCTCTATAGATCCGTAGAGTAAAAAATAGGAACTTCAAAAATAAACACAACACAGTACAAACCAAGCATAAACATTGAAAGAATCCTCAACCATTGACTTTCATTAATGCTGAAAATTAATACAAGTGATAAGAGTGTTGGGATATCTACATATTTTGAGTGAGTCATGACTGACGCAGGTATGTTTGTAATGTCCCTTTTTGGAAATTTTGGATAAATGCACAAATCTGGCAAAATTTGAGCTTAACTAGTCATGACTCTAGAGGGTCCCAACTTTCACCAAATGGTCCTGAATTTGAAAGGAGATGGTATGGTGAGTCTTAAAAAATCCCAAGGTGGTTTATGGATAATTTTTATCAGACTTTATACCTCTGTAAATTTGTTTGGGGCTGATGACAAAAAGGCCAAAAATTACTAGGAAATTGTGATGAAATATCCCCTATGGTGTAGGCCAACTAGGCTTCCCAACTCATGTACGAACCTCCCAATTTTTTAATAAAAGTACGGGGAATGATATTAGAACTCATGGAATTTCATTACACATGTTTATTATTTCTTCAAATGGATTATAGATTTCCACATTCGTTTAATAACTTTCAGTGAAATTGCTTATGGGGAAATTGCATAACTAGCTCGATTTGGACATATGAAAGGTAGAGTTAAAGGTTTAGACCAGGATGTGACATATAGGGACCATATAAAGAATACCAATGGATTCCCCAATAGTTTTAAACACGATATAAATCCCTTCATACAATTATGGTATACAACCCATTCAGTGTGGGAGTCAAATACATGAAAACTGGTGAATTAGTAGCATGGAATTGCAAGAGTTTTACATATGGATTTCTTGGATTTCAACCCACAGAGAATAGGGACATGAAATTGCAGAGTAACACATCGTATATGTCTAGAACAACATCATCAAACTCAGAGAACATCCCTCATACAAATCTTATACAAGACTCCTTCAAGATTGAAGCTAAAGTCATGGAAACTAGTGATTCAATGGCATGGGAATGCAAGCTTTTCACACATGATTTTCTTGGATTTCAACCCTTAGAGGATATGGACATTATATTACATATTAATACATCATATATTTATTTCCCAACATCATCCAACTCATATAATATCCCTCATATGAATTTGATATAAAACTACTTCAAGGTTGAAGCCAAATCCATGAACACTAGTGATACAAGGGCATGAATATGCAAGTGTTTCATACATGTATCTCTAATATTTCAACTTACAGAGAATGTGGAAATGATATTACAGAGCCATACATCATATATTGATTCCCAGTCATCATAAAACTCATATAAATTTCCTCATATGAATTTGATATAAAGATACTTCAATATTGAAGCCAAATCCATGAAAACTAGTTATTCAAGAGCATGGGGAATGCAAGCCTTTCATACATGTATTTCTGATATTTAGAATTACAGGGAATGTGGATATGATATTACATATCTATACATCATAAATCAAATCTTGGGCATCAACCATCCTCATCAAGGCACAAGAATAACTCCAACAAGTGCACCATCAAATGTGAGTGTGGGGAAATGGAGAAGAAGGACTGAGAGAATGGGGAGATAGATGAGAATTCGATTGTATGGAACTTCAAACTGAAAATTAAACTGATTCATTAAGCTCCCATAAGAGTTTTGAATGGTCTTTCCATCAACCAACTTGGAAAGGAATCCAACTCCCTCGAAATTGGTTCACAAGCAGGGAGAGTGAACACTCACCGTGCAATGAACAAGAACAAGCTCTCCAAAATTCCAAAGTCCAATTAACAAATGATCAAAAAATATTCTCCTTCCTCATTAAATCCTTTTATTAACTTCATGAGTCCTCCTAAGTTTGAATTTCCCTCCATGAGATTCCTCCAACTCATCTTAGTGGTTTAGTAACTCTCATGACACGTGTCTTCCTATTCATGCTCCAATTATTTCCCCAATTCAAATGGCTTCCTCTAACTCCCAAATTTGACCTATTGGTGGCTATTTTTAGCCCTGACATGTCTTATTTGTCATATTTCAGAAATCAGGTCTGAATTTTTCATACTTTTCATAGAATCTTCCATCATTGGTTGTCATAAAATGCATAGAATGTCCTTCCAAGTGGCACACCTTGTCTTCTAGTCTCTTCCTCTTCCATGGGAGTTACCATCCTTTACCAATTCGACTTCCTTGACTCATTATATTATATTTGAAACCACATTACCATCCAATAATGTTACATTACCCATGTGTTTGAATTTGGATGAATATCATGCCAAGTGTGTGGGGAATACCCGTGCCACATTATTTTCTTAGAATTTATCATTTATGTGACCCATTTAAATGTGAATATGGTAAAATAATGTCATTTAGGGTCCCATAGCCCCTTATTACAAAATTTATGTCTCCATATCAACCTAGGGAACTAATAGGTTGGTGAAACATTATTTGCAAATAGTCTTATTTGGAAATTATTTAATTGGGGACATGACAAATCATCCCCACTCAATATTTCTTATCCTAAAGCAATTCCAAGTTTGTATGCTGCAATATTTTTCATATTCCCAAGTGGCACCCTCATTTGGTACTCCTTCCTTTTCACCGAGTGGTCTGTTATGGTTCTACTCATTAATTTTCTTTAGCTGCAATTTTCGTAATGGAATTCATGTACTGCAATTTTGTGTGTCCAAAAGTAAAGAGATGTGGATTGTGCATATTGATATATCCTGTAACATCACCACTAAAACCAAAAGGATTAATCAAATCCATAAAAACCAAATTTGTTCAAATAATATTTACCTCCATATTTTGGAAACCTTTTATGAAATTTCACCCATTTTTTCTTCTGTATAATTATTTGAAGTTGGTGCTGAGTTAGCAAACTTTGAGTTTCTTAAGATTCCAAGAAAATATCAAAGAGGAACCACCATTCTTGTTGCCGCACTACTCTTATTACAATCATCTTCTCAAGTGGTGACTAAATCTCCAATGTTGCTTGTTTTCCCCACAATTGAAACCAATGAGACCAAAAATGATCCCAAGGTCCCATATGATCATGATACATGCATGGTGTGAAATGCCTATGATTAAATTCCATGAAAACCAAGCATGTGAAAATTGAATCCATCTCTCAAAAGGTCTCCCACATAGGAAACTGGAACACTGCTCTGCAAAGATGAACTCAAATAAATGAAGGTTGGTTTGATTTCTCAAACCAACAATTGAATTGCTACTCCAAGTGAGATGAAACCAAGCAATTCCAGGATCCCATTGCTGGTATTTCACCCTTTCAAACTGTAACACCCCAGTTTTGACCCCATGGTATTAAAATTGTACACGATGTATATATTGTATGTGAATCATGGCGAGGAGATCAAGGCCAAGGCCCTGCCATTAATTTGGTGTTCTGTGTATCGGCGATCAAGGTTGATGCCGATGGGTATAGTGCTAATTTAGACACATTATATTTTGAAGTCATCATGTAAATATGCAATTCAATAAAATACCACACCTAGCTATGCACTGCAACGTAAGAGATGGGGACATGATTGCACAAGGAATAGGGAGGGGAGTTAGTCAAACTTTTGAGACAATAGGGTGAGACCAGATGTCGATGGGAAAACCCATAAACCCTCAGCTACCTTTTCATCCCTTGCACTCAATCATTCAATTATTCCATAAGACCGGTCGAGGCAGTTAATTCCTTGGGTAGAGCAAGGCATGGAAGTCATATTTTGTGTTTGAGCAAGCCTGCAGCCTACAACCTGTAATCTAGGGAAGTCACATTATTTCTTCTGAAGCAAGCAATCATGGGGATGTGTTCCCATACTGTCATTTATGGAGTCGCCCAATATCTCTTGGTCATTCCCAATTCCCTGAGAGTATTCAACTGAGCCATTATGCATTTTTCACTATCCTGAGTCACGAAAGGGTGTTTTCCATTGTTGTTCAGTGTGGTTCATTGTCCGTAGATGCAGCATGAGCTAGTAGAGTATTGCTACACTTTATGTAGTGTTACTTTGTGTTACAGAGTGGTCTAGAACCCTGGTTATATTTCTTACAGTGTGGAGCCCTATGTTGCTGAGTTACCTTGTGGTTTGTTTTTATGTGTACCTTGGTTTGGGTCTGAACTGTATGCAAGACTTAAGAGTGGAAGAGACATTGAATGGGCTTGATAAACCTAGTGAAGACAGGAACCTCACAAAAGGATAAGAGTGGCTAGTGAATCTTCTCTTCATGCCCTAAAGAATACTGGAAGGGAAGGTATAACTCGAGGGACTGTGTAGCAAAGAAGGGGATACTTCCTTGTGTTAGGGTGCAAGTCGGTGGATTCCTGGACAGATAGATTTTGTGGAGGTGTCCCTAGCTCTATGAATGAGCCAATATCTTAGCCATTCTACCTTTCCACTACCTTAGCATCCTGATAAACCCAAATGTAGATTGGCTTGGATGACAGCCTGATAAACCCAATGGTATATTGTTTTGGCCGGGAAGCCTGATAAATTCAATCGTATATTGGATTGGATGAGTAGCCTGATAAACCCAACGGTGAGTTGGCTTGGCTTTATCTTGTTGTGCATGTGTTTATGCGTTACCCTTGGCTAGGCAACCTGATAAACTCAACTGTTAGCTGGCTTGGCTAAGTAGCCTAATAAACCTAGTAGTGAGATGGCTTAGCTGAGTAGCTTGATAAACCCATCTATTAGTTGGCTTGGCTGGTCCTTACTGTGATTGTTGTCTTGAATGTGTGTAGTTTGATAAACCCAACTATTAGTTGGCTTGGCTGAGTATCCTGATAAATCCAACAATGTATTGGCTTGTTTCCTGCAGCCTGATGAACCCAATTGTATATTGTATTGGCTGGACAATCTGATAAACCCAACTATAGGTTGGTTTGACTATGTTTGGTGTGTTCTGGATATGTGTGAGACTGTTGTTCCCTGATTCCTTGTGGAATTCATGCCTAGCTCGGGGGTGGCAATTGTGTTGAGAGATTAATGAACACAACTGGCCTATGGCTGGCTGGAACGTTGCAGCGACATAACTAGTTGCGGGACAACTTCGTCTTCAAGATAAGTATTCTCTGTTGTATTGTTTATGTAATGTATTTTCTTATGAATGTGATGATTATGTTGAATGCTTATTGAATATTTTAAGTAGATTTAATGTTGTTAAATGTCCCAGCATTTTGCATTTGTCTATGCCTTGTATTTTCCACTGCATAATTTTCTTATGTTCATGGAGGCTAGAAGCCTAGTTACAGGATCATAAATGTGTCTATATTAAGGTACGATGTGTTTTTCCACACTCCAGGATCCTCCTGCATTAGGCAGAAGTTGGGAGTTGGAAGGAGGAAAATTAGAGAAAAGAACAAGGTAGAATTTCGGTTTTCTGCACCCTGGAATCTTCCTGCGAAAGGCGAAAGGTGAAAGAGGAAAAAGAGTCAAGAATCCTAAGGTAAAGTGTATATTTCTACACCCCAAAGTCCTCCTCTAGGAGGTGGAAATCAGGAAATAGAAAGGGAAATGAGACCAAGTTTTGGTTTTTCATGATTCAAGCTCCGCCCACGAAATGCGGAAGGCGGAAAGTGGAAGGTGAATAGACAAAGGTGTTATTTTTTTGAGTTTCTGATTCCTAAAGTCCGCAGCAGAAAGGAGGAATGAGGAATGCGGAGGAGAAATGTGGTCAAACGATTTTGTCATTTTTTCTAAGTTTCTGATTCTCGAAGTCCGTAGCAAAGGGTGAAAGGAGGAATGTGAAAGAAGGAATGTGGTCAAAGTATTCCGCCATGTTTTCAAGTTCCAATTCTCAAAGTTCGCAGCTATAGGCAGAAAGCAGAATGCAGAAAGGCATGAAATCATAGTGGCATTTTGCAGAGTTCTGACTGCCTAAAGACACATTACAGAAGGTAGAAGGTGGAAGGCTGGAAGGTGGAATTCGAAAACGTTAGCTCAGTGCGGAAACAAATTCCCTGGTTGCAGAGTGGATCTGTAAGTTGTGGAACAATTGTATAGTGGTTTCTAAGCCTAATAGTGAATTTTAAAGAATGTACATGACCCACGACTATGTTTTAAGAGAAATAAATAATAATTTTTAAATTATTATGCATATCAGTCAGGTGTATGGGCACTGAGTACATGGGCATCGTAGTATTGGAGCGAGCAGTTATAGTCGTGTTCCTCTCCTCATATGCTCCTGCAGAGGGGCGGGTACGACACATTGTGGTGTAAGAGGGGAGGGTATGTGACACAAACATCATGAGTACAAAATATAGATCATGAAAGTACATAACAACATCATACAAATGTACATCAAGAAGGTACCTCATCAAAGAATCATGAAAGTGCTTGTACATCCAAGTAAGTAGATCATCATGTGTCCCATACACACAAGCATCAAGTATTATATAATATCTTCCCCAATGACATAGGTGAGGATCCCATCCCATAATGCTGCTCCAAAAACATATAATGTGCATTAGGATAATCAGTCATGTGTTCTTTCATCCAAGAAGTGCATGAAGAACCTCAACCAAAATCTGAACCAAATAAGGAGCAAAGAAAACATGAAGACTTCAAGTGGCTCCAAGAAGTCTCATCAACACACCCATGAATATGTATATAAACATGAAATAACAAAGGATGTTTCTTCCAATAATAATTTTCTTCAATCATATATCTCTTCACCCAAGTGTGGGATGAAGTTCCTCCAACATCAAATGGACTAGGAAAGGAGCAAGGAAAATCATGAGTCTCCAAGTGACTCAAGTGAATACAATAGGTTCATCCATATAGATGTGTATCATCATAATGTAACAAGGGATGCTACTACAAATGTAAATAATATGTTTCTCTAATTGTTTCACCATCAAAAGGAGATATAGGAAGTCCATACTCTTCATGTGGCACTATAGAATTTAGAAACCTTTCACCCATACTTCATTAGGATGAATGCCACAAAATTTGGAAGTGTAGGATGTAGGAGAAAGAATAAACTGACCCAAATGATCATAAAGTGCAAACTTTTCATCATGTGAAGGATCCATAGGGGTAGGATTATGCACCTCCCTTAAAAATTCAAAACTTTCCTCATGGCTTGGTTCCAAGGTAGCGGAATCATGCACTTCTTCAAAAAGTGTGAATCCATCTTCAAGATGAAACTCAAGTTCCTCGTCCACCACAACTAGTGATTGGATCTCATCAAGTTCATCTTAAAACACATCAAGAACCTGCAATTTTCCATGTCTCTCATTATCCCTCATGTCATGAGAATCCTCTAAGCAATCTACCATATGAAAATCTGAAACATAGGAGGAAGAACAAGTATCTTGAAACCTCTTAAGAAGTTGCTCATTTTAATTTTTGAGCCTATGGATATCCTCATTATTATTCAAGTATGATTCATGTAACCATTCATTAAGCTCAACCAATTTTTTTCTATAAAAAGTCAAAGACATGAAATTACCTTCGATTGTGCACATTTCTCTTTGAATCTTCTCCATGCCTTCAAGGAAGGATGGCTCCTCCAAAGAAGAAGTTTTCCAACAAGAATTTGACACAAATTCTTTAGTGTCATGGAATATTCTAAGGGCCTCATGGATATCCATTTCAATCATCTTTAAATACCCTTCAAGAAAAAGAGGTTCTTGTTGAGGAACCTCCTCTTCTTCTTTCTTCTTGATTTGATCAACTTCTTGAAGCTCAAGTGGTGATGGGGAAGTTGACCTTGGTTCTTTATTATCATGAGAAATTTGTCTTGCAACAAAATTTTCAAATTTGATCTCTATGTCACCCACATAGAGTTATGAGCACCCATCAATAGGTACTCCTTCACAGTTCAAGCATCCATCAATAGATGCACTTTGGTCCATGTCCATAGTAGAATGTGTTTCAAAATGATATTCAATAGTTTCAAGGTACTCTTATTCATTATCATGTGATGTTTCCTCATCTTTTTCAAAGTAACTTTGGAGTGAATTTTGATCCTCTTAACGTAATGCTTTTTCTACTTCACCACCCGCATAAATTGGTAGCTCCTTGGTCTCCTCCATACTTGTGGATTCTTGATTGTTCCTTAACAAGTTCTCATTTTCCTTATTGTACAAAATACATACTTGATAATATACTCTTTTAAATAATACCTTTCACAAATATCTCATCTCAAATTTTGATACCCCTGGTAGCATGCTTCGATATCTTTGGCTGTAATTTCTTCTTCCCTTGGTGGGGGAGGAAGGAAAGTGGGCTTGGTGGATAGATTATGAAACCAATACATCTCTGCAAAATTTTATTCAATGGATGGTATTAATTCACATGTTCTAGGACCATGCTATGATACCACTGTAATGTCCCTTTTTGGAAATTTTGGAGAAATGCACAAATTGGGCAAAATTCGAGCTTAACTAGTCATGACTCTAGAGGGTCCCAACTTTCACCAAATGGTCCCGAATATGAAAGGAGATGGTATGTTGAGTATTAAAAAATACCAAGGTGGTTTATGGATACTTTTTATAACACTTTATACCTCTGAAACCTTATTTGGGGCTAATGACGAAAAGGGCAAAATTACTAGGAAATTGTGATGAAATTCCCCCTAGGGTGTAGGCCAGCTGGGATTCCCAACTCATGTAAGAACCTCCCAAATTTTTAAGAAGAGTATGGGGATAATTTTAAAACTCATGGACTGTCATTACACATGGTTATTATTTATTCAAATGGATTATATATTTCCTTATTCGTTTAACAACTTTCAGTGAAATTTCTTATGGGGGGGATTGCATAACTAGCTCGATTTGGACATATGAAAGGTAGAGTTAAAGTTTAATATAAGGATGTGACATATAGAAACCATATATAGAATACCAATGTATTCCCAAACAATGTTAAACGCCATATAAATCCCTTCATACAAGTCTAGTATACAACTCATTCAAGTTGGGAGTCAAATACATGAAAACTAGTGAATTAGTAGCATGGAATTGCAAGAGCTTCACATATGTATTTCTTGGATTTCGACCCACATAGCATAGGGACATGAAATTAAAGAGTAGCGCATCATATATTTTTGGCACAACATCATAAAACTTAGAGAACATCCCTCATACAAATATGATACAAGACTCCTTCAAGATTGAAGCTAAAGTCATAGAAACTAGTGATTCAATGGCACATGGATGCAAGATTTTCACACATGAGTTTCTTGGATTTTGACCCACAGAGGACATGGAAATTGAATTACATATTAATACATCATATATTTATTTTCCAACATCATCCAACTCATATAATATCCCTCATACAAATCTATTATAAAACTACTTCAAGGTTGAATCCAAATCCATGAAGATTAGTGATACAAGGGCATGAGTATGCAAGATTTTCATACATGTATCTATGATATTTCGAGTTATATAGAATTTGGAAATAATATTACAGAGCCATACATCATATATTGATTCCCCGTCATCATAAAACTCATATAAATGTCCTCATACAAATCTGATATAAAGCTACTTCAATATTGAATCCAAATCCATGAAAACTAGTTATTCAAGAGCATGGGGAATGTGATCCTTTAATACATGTATTTATGATATTTAGACTTACTGAGAATATGTAGATGATATTACAAATCCATACATCATAAATCAAATCTTTGGCATCAACCATCCTCATCAAGGCGCAAGAATAACTCCAACAAGTGCACCATCAAATGTGAGTGTGGGGAAATGGAGAAGAAGGACTGAGAGAATGGGGAGATAGATGAGAATTCAACTGTATGGACCTTCAAACTGAAAATAAAACTCCTTAATTAAGCTCCCATGAGAGTTCTGAATGGAATCTCCATCAAACAACTTGGAAAGGAATCCAACTCCCTCGAAATTGGTTCACAAACAAGGAGAGTGAACACTCATTGTGCAATGGACAAGCAAAAGCTCTCCAAAATGCCAAAGGCCAATTAAAAAATGATCAAAAACTATTATCCTTCCTCATGAAATTTTTGTATTAACTTCATGATTCCTTATAAGGTTGAATTTCCCTCCATGATATTCCTCCAACTCATCTTAGTGGTTTAGTAACTCTCATGACACTTGTCTTCCTCTTCATGCTCCAATTCTTTCCCCAATTCGAATAGTTGTATCTAACTCCTAAATTCGACATCTTGGCGGCTGTTTTTATCCCCAATATGTCATATTTGTCATATGTCATCAATCAGGTTTGAATTTGTCATACTTTTCATAGAATCTTCCATCATTTGTTGTCATAGAGTGCATAGAATCTCCTTCGAAGTGGCACACCTTATCTTCTAGTATCTTCCTTTTCCATGGGAGTCACCTGCATTTACCAATTCGAATTCCTTGGATCATTATATAATATTTGACACCAAATTACCATCCAATAATGTTGCATTACCCATGTGTTCTAATTTGGATGGATATAATGCCAAGTGGGTGGGGAATTTATTCCACCAAAGGCTTCACAAGATTCCAAGTGTCTTCATGAACCCATTCCACCTTATTTTCTTAGCATTTGTCATTTATGAGACCCATTTAAATGTGAATATGGTAAAATAATGTCCTTTTGGGTCCCATAGCCCCCTATTGCAAAATTAATGTCTCCATATCAACCTAGGGAACAAGTAGGTTGGTGAAACCTTATTTACAAATAGCCTTATTTGGAAATTATTTAATTGGGGATATGACAATGTTTCATCTAAAAAGTAAATACTTATACAACTTTATGAACGATTATCCTCATTCGGATTCATTGAATATTGTATCCATAGCAGAACTCTTGTTCTTTACACCAAGGAAACCATCTCAAGCTCTATGTTATTTATTGGTGGTAATCAAAATCGATACAAATTAAGAGCATTTGCCAAAACCTAACTAAATTTTTCATGCATTAATGTGGGAAATCTTTAAATTTTAAATGTTGAAGTACATGGACTTATTTTAAATTGAATGATTGAAATTTTGATTCAAGTGTTCAAATTGGTTTCCAATCTTATTTGGTTGAATTTTTCATTTAATATATACATAATATTTTAATATTAAATATAGTTTGAGTGTGTCTAACAATTAAGAATATGTGTTTTTTTAGGAGATCATATGTTCAAATTTAGAGGGTAGATTATGTACACCTCGATAGACTTTAGTAGTCAAATGGATACCTTGGGGGATCTCTTATCCCACAAACAAGAAGGTCTTATACACTCATTTGGTGTCTAAATTGATGATCATGACCTTCAAATTGGATTATTATTATTATTATTATTATTATTAGAGAAAGACAAGAAATATTAATTATTTATTGGATATGATTTGAGAAATAAAAATTGCATAAAGAACTATTTCAGTTTAGGCAATAGATCAAGTGACTCTCTCTTGTGAAGCTCAAACCTGGATCCAATATATTATATGATGGGCATGTTTGGTGAAACATTAGTTGTATTGGTTATCTGTTGGGCATGTTTTTGGTGAAAGATAATTTGCATTGGTTGTCCTTTATATGTCAATAAGAGTCATTGAACATCATGATTACTAAAAAACATAACGCGCAAATAAAGGATTCCAAGGATTATTTGAAACCATGACTTTGGTTTTGTATATCCTGATTGCAAAAATACTTACAGTGAAGGATGGATAAAATTTTGATATTTTATAGTCATTGAACGTTTATTTATGTGACTGTGCTTATAAGGATTTTTAAATAATATCTCAGTGGGATAGCTCGAGTGGTTGAGTGCTATGAGCTACAAGTGGGAGGTCGTGAGGTTAAGTGCTTGAGTTATCTATATATGTGAATGTTGAGGGCCTCACTTGATATCCCCACCAGGTTAATCCCCATAATCAAGGTCGATGGTTTATCCCCTTTACCAACAATGAATCATGGTGAAGTTCTTGAAGGGTTTTTCGTGAGGTTGTTCCTTGGAAAAAAAATAAAGGTTTTTAAATAACAACCTGAAAATGTATCCTTATTAAATATTTGAAAACCCTCTAGCTATTGCTACTCACTAATGCCACTAACTCAAGTTTTTGAGGTGTACAACCATGCCATCCTCTATTGTGTGCCCATCCTCATCCATTGACACCTTTAGTTGATCCTCTATGGTACCACTCATAAAAGGTGGAAGGGTTGTAGAAGTCATCTCTTAAGCCAAGGTTTGTAACCCTAGTGAAAAAAAAAGTAGGTGGACATAGAGATGTTGTTATGGGATTATATACAATATTCTCAACAAAATTGATTACTTCATTCATACAGCTAGGGTTGTATAAGTCATCTCTAAGCCAAGGTTTGTAACCCTCGTGAAAACAGAAGTAGGTGTGCATAGATATGTCATTCCACGATTATATACTCCTTCAATCTATTGCTTCATTTATAAGTCCTTCAATCCATATGTTTCTAACAACATTACTCTAGCATTTTCAAGAACATCTTCATCTTCATGATTATTGATAGTTTTGCACTCTTTTAGTAATTGAAGTTGTGATAGGTTTACATAGTATCATGGTGTTCTTTGTGAACTATATACAATATCCTCAACAAACTCGTTCTTTTATTCACAATTCCTACTTCAATTCATAAGTTTTTAGAATCATGGTTACTATGGAACCATCTAAAACAAAATAATTGACTTGAAGATTATATTAATGGGACAATAGTTTTGTACTCTTGCATTAATGAAGTTTGTGATAAGTTTGCTTAATTCCTTTAAGCAACACTTGTTGTAATGGTATAAATCATCATGGTTGGAGAAAAATTGCATGGGTTTATCATATAATTCTAGTTGTAAATAATCAATATATAATAAGTCAATCATGTATTTTTGACATTTGTCAACAAATCTCTAAACATGGTTGTTATAAACTTTTGTCATTTTTTTGGAAAATTATATGAAGTGTGAGAACTATGTAGTAAAAAAAAAATCCATGACCCTTTCACATGAGCTTCATTGGCATATGAGAGTCTATCCATAAATAAAGAAAAAGAAATTGTGTCAAATCTCTTAGTAGTATAATCAATCTCTCTCCTAAAGCCAAGGTAGAATTTATAGGGAATGTGTACAGTAGCATATAATCAAATATGTGTCCAGAGTCTATGTACAATGAATCTCATCACATCTATTGAAATGTATATAATTTCTCATATTTATTCTCAAAAGGTACATTCAAAGCTACCATGTCTATTTTTTTATATCTTTTGTATAAATGGGGAGTGTTTGTTGAAGCAAAATATTGATTGTGGAAACTAGGTGTAAGTATAACAAAATGGCATTTTCATCGATGATATAAATATGGTTCTTCTTAAGCTACACCATTATATATGGATTTCATTCCTTGTATTCAAGTTAAAGTCTTTTTGACCAAGCAAGTTGAATTTATTTATAAATATGAGATCACCACGATATAACGAAAGAAATAATAGATCACATTCATATTGAATTAAGGATATCTTATTTATTTTGAATTTCTTCATCATTTGAATCAAGTTTATCGTGGAGGACATTGATGGAGATGCCATGGATTATAATTAATGTTATCTCAAGTTATATGGTATCCTCTATTCTTATTCCTATATCATTGCGAATGTCTTTGAATTATTGTATAATAATAATTCATATAAAGTTAAGATTTTTATCCTCAATTAAGAACATATAAAAAATTTGGTTGTACTCGTAAAATGGTTGCAATATTTTGAAGTTTCCAAGTATCTTTTTAACGAAAAAAGTCACATTACTCAGATCTCATCACATATATTAATGAATGGTCTAATAGTAAGGCAACGATTTTGACATATGTGTTAATAAGAAAATTAGCGGTACTTCTTATGGCTTTTGATATTATTTGCACTTTCTTAAAATATTTTGATGCAACGTTTCCCTGGGTGGATCGGTTGCAGATCAATGTACACAACAAAGCACAACACACAACAGAGATGATTTGCCAAGAATTATAGCTTTTAATTAAATTAAAGAGCAATCTCTTTACATGAGGAATTACAATAATACATGCATACATGAAAGAGGGAATGCTTCATCCTTATTACTCGTAACATTCTTAAACACTCGAAGATTCACTGAAAACCCACTAGCAAGGGTCTTCTCAAACTCTGTGAAGGAGATCCCTAGTTCTGAACATGTAGTGGTATTTATAGTTGTGCTTTGATGCACAGTCCTCGACTCTCCTTCCAAAAGCTCACATACTCCTAGGAACCACCATGAATGCATTAAGTACACCCTCTATTTCTCTTCAATATATTTTTCCACACAGTCTTCTAAAATAACCGCCATAACTGCTCTGCAACTACTCCAACTACCACAACAACTCTATTCCTCAAGATCCTGGTTGTTCAGCCAATTTCCATTCTCGTCGACGTTGATTTGTTTCTTCGATTCCTTCTTTCCTTGGTTGGTAATCCTCATTGATCGTCACCAATATATCTCCATCGGTTGTCACCCATGGCCAATATCTCGACATTGGTCATCGATCGTTCTTGGTTGAAATCCTCGTGACTCGTTTCTTCTATCATCCATTTCCCTTCATTGACATTTCTTTCCCATTCACTAGAGGTCATTGACTATCCTCCTAGCGCTTTCATTTTCTATCTACGACTATTTTTCTTGGACCTGGATGCCCCTGCATCAACCTCCTAGGGTTGAAAATAACTATATTGGTGACCTTGCAATCTCTTGAGCTCTTCTTCCAAAATCCACCTCAATTCCTCTAAGTCTTTATTCACCCATCGAACTAGATATTCCTTCCTCTTTTGGCTCATGGTCTTCCTAATTTCACGCTCATCAAGCACCTCTACAACTTCATTCATTTATTGAACCGACATATGTCTCAGCAAGTTAGTTATCTCTTTTACGTCGTGTTGGCCACTTTTCCTAACTTGCGCAACCCAGCTTCTGCACAGCCCACCAACCCAACAAACACCCGAGATACCGACTTGACAAAGAAAGCCACGTCAGCAACGCCCGCAAGGCAGACACAGTCTCACCCGAGATATCTCTTCGATGGGTAACCATCAGAACCATGTTTCCACAATTGGCGAGGGGTTATAGTCCCTTGGCGCGCAGCCAAGTTACTCGATGAAGGCAACGAGATGGCTGGATGGTGGAGTCAATCTTGCATGTATGAGCACAACTATATGTTATTGCACGCAACCTAATATTGTTCTCAACCTCACAACTAGCGCAACTTGTGCATCGCAGCTGACTCCTACTAACAGACCATCTATGACTTATGTTGTGACTTAAGACATTACGCACAGGCCGATATATGCATATATCTCAACGATGTTTTCTCAAACATTCATCTGCTGATTACAAAATAACATCATGCAATTAATCAATATTTCATCATCATACAGTAAGAAAATAACAACCATTCACATAAACATTCACAGCATCAATCACCCATTCAAACACAAGGGATAACGTGGAAACCCATCTGGTAAAAACCACCAAGATGCTCTTGATCTGGCATGAGAAAAGGATATATCACCTTGCAGTCTGTAGGATGCAAACTAATCTTATGATATTCTTTATGACTCAAACTTTTGGTTCTCATGTTCTCTGGTTTGTTCTTCTACCCTACTTCTACTCCTAGCGGTCTGCGCACATAGCAGCCAGATCTGCGACTCAACATCCTCCTATCACTATGAGACTCTTCCTGAGTCTTCTCCTCTTCCAATCTCTATAAAATTACAACAAAACGACGTCCTTTGCTATGAACCACCAATGAACAACAAAAAAAATAACTAGTAATCACCAACCCTTATACAGAACGAGTTCTACCTATTTATAACTTCTTTCATACCACGCAGGGTCAACTGCATATAGGAAGTCTATTAATTGTCACTATCAGGATCCCCTTAGGCTACAACTGTGCCGATCATGACTTGACATGAGGCATTAACAGCCTTACTTACAGCATGCGTTCACTCATGTGGCATCCGTCGACTTAGGCCGACTTCAACACCCACGACCGTCCTGTCGGTTTCGGCCATTATTCTACACTTGTGCTACTGCTTTACCCTGCGGCATCTTCCTTCCATGCAGGTGACATATTTTGCACATATTCCTTCTTCTGCGTAGCTTTCCTCATTCGCATAGCTTCCCTTTGTCCACGCAGTCCATGCAATTTCCTTTTTCTGCATCGATTTCCTTTTCTTGTGCTTGCGTAGTGGACTGATTCTTGCACGTTTCTTCGTTTGCGCTTATTTCCTATGTGCTTTCCCCAGGCCCAACACGTCACTTGTCGACCCCTCTTCAAATTTGGATATGTCAAAAACATTGAATATCGGTGATATTTCCATACATTCAGGAAACTTAAGCACATACGCATCATCTGAAACTTTTCTGAGGATTCTACATGGACCAATATTCTTTAGCTTCAACTTGTCATAGGTTCCTCTGGAAATATTTCCTTCCTCAAATTTGCATACACTAAGTCTCCTTCTGTAAATGAATGCACTCATATCTTTATGTTGGATCTTTACTTATAGGTAGTGTTTCTTTTCTCAAGCTATCCTCTCACTTGATCATGCACTTCCTTCATATTGTTGACAAATGATTATGCATCTCAACTCTTTCGTGTTCCCATCGGTACCCCCACTAAGTCGGTCACTCCATGCAGACTTCTTCCTTGCACAATTTGGAATGGACATTCTCGTCGACTGGTTTACTGAATTGTTGTACACAAATTATGTCTGTGCCAACACAACCTCCCACTGCTTCGATCGATTGGTAGTCAAACACCTAAGCAGATTCCCTAAATTGTTATTCACGACTTCAATCTTCCCATTAGTCTATGGATGGTATGCAAAAATAAATTGCAACTTCATGTCAAGGTTCTTCCATAGGGTTCTTCATAAATGTCCCAGGAACCTGGTGTCACTATCTAAATTAATTCTCTTGGGTAACCCATGCAATCTCACAATTTCCTTGAAAAATAGATTAACAATACCCATGGTATCACATGTCTTCCAACATGAAATAAAGTGTGCCATTTTGGAAAACATGTCAACTACCACAAAGATGGAGTCATTTCCTTGTTGTGTTGTTGGAAATCCCTGTGCAAAATCCATGCTTATATCTTCCCATGGTACGTTCAGTACATGAAAAGGTGCATACAGTCTCGTTTTTTTACTTCTTCCTTTGGCATGCTGGCATACTCGACACTATCAGATCCATTTTCTTACATCCATTTACATCCCCATCTAGTAGTACTTCTCTGAGACCAATACTTTTGTCTTGTCAACACCAAAGTGTCCTCCTAATCCTCCATTGTGAAACTCCCTGATCATATTTTCCCGCATTGATCCTATCAGGATGCATAATTGGTGTCCCTTGAATAGGTATCCCTCTTGGATGAAGTAATACAACTATGGAGTTGTGTTGATACTCATGGATCCTTCAACGCATTCTATGCATCAACAAAATATGTGTCTAATTCTTGGTGTCAAGTCCCAAATTTTGCATTGGGCCACAATGGCCTAATCACATTTTCCATATTCATGAGAGTTTGTCAAATTGATGCTAAGGGTCAAATAATTGCCAAGGAGGAAAATTACTAGTTTCCTAGGTTGGGGGTGGAAGCTTTGGGATTTGGAATAAGGGGGGGAATTAATGATGTTTGAACATTAGAATTTCATAAAAATATAATAAAATATATAAATAAATAAATTCAAGGAAAAATCAAAGTAGCAACTGATCACTCATGGAAAATGTGGGACCCACACAAACTAGATGTTCTATGCCACATGAGATCCTCCTCTTGTAATTTCGAATCCATAAGAATCCCAAGGGTCTTGGGATGATTTGGAAGGTCAATATACTTGTCATTAATCAATTAAGGTCGAATTGGAGTGGAAGAGTAACTCCCATGGAAGAGGAAGAGGCATTTTGGAGCTAGTGAGACACTTGGACTAGATTCCCTAGCTCTATGACAACAATGATAAAGATGCTATGACACAAATCAGATCTGGAAGCTGGAATATTCCATATATGAAATGTCAGTTCAAAATAGAGCATCCAAGAGACCTCTCATGTGAGTTGGGGAAGCTCAATGGGCTCCAACTCAAATTGGGGGAGGATGGAAGGCTAGGAAAGGGAGGACACATGGAAAATCGTGGACCCACACCCAAATTCGAATTGTCTTGAGTTTGTGGATGGATTGGTAACCTTAGAAGGATAAGTATGTTTATAAAATATAGGAATTAACCAAGATAATAACTTTTTATCATTTGAAAATTTTTCATTTGTGAATTGTGAGAGTTAATGGATGACTAGTTTTCTTGCCTTAGCCAATTTTGAGGGTGAAAGATTCAAATCCATTTGGAGTTTGGAGAGGCCACTCAGGTATTTCATGGAGATTTAATGGAGACTTATTTGAAGGTGTAAGCTACAAGGAATATTTTGGATTCTTCTATTGCAGCACTTTCTCTCAACCATTTCCAGTTTTTATGGCATATTCTTGCTCATGGAGGGATTGCGCTTTGGGTGAGCTATTGATATCTTTGGGGGATATTATAATGGTCCATTATTTTATGTTATGTTTTAATTCTTTGTATATCAAGTTCAGAATACTCTCTGTTCAAAATTCCAAAATATTTCATATAAAAATGTCAAACAATGAAGAAATAGTGTCATTTCCCCACTATCTTGTTGTGCACCATTGTAATTCTAATGATTTCGAATTGGGAGATATTTTAATTGTACATAAATGATTGTAATAAGATAAATATTCTCTTTTATTCATTCTCAAAAATTATTGGGTCTAAATATCAAATGGTTGTAAGGAAAAGTGATTATTAATGAGCAAACAATGACCATTTCCCCACTACATTGGTGTATGCTATGATAATGCTGATTATTTCGAATAGAGAAATGTATCTCTGATAAATGTAATATGAATGGAATTTAATTAATGTGTATTTAAATTCTCATTTTCATTACTTAATCATTGGAAGCCATTTTACTCATTTTTATTGCATTGAGAGAAGATATGGTGTCTTTTCCTCAAGGGTCGAAATTGTGATTTGGGAGCTGTTTTGGAAAGAGTCATAAAAGTATGTATAAAATGAACCATGATGCATATGATAATTTAAAAATGTCCCTTACACATCCCATGCCTCTTTTCATAAATTTGAGTGACTTTGGGACCATTTGAGAATCCATTTCTGGCAATTACCCAGGGGGGAATGGAGCCCCAATTTGCTAGTAAAGACTCCTAGTTTGAACAGAAAATTAAACAAGTTTTTAGAAGTAATTTGGGGGTCATAAAATATAATTTAACATAACATAGAAGTTCTAATATCATTCATGTACCTTCTGAGAAAATTTTGGAGCATTTGGGTCAATTTGGAGGTCTAGACATCAAAACTAGTTAAGGTCGAAATTGAGTAAAAAGTGAAAAAATTGGTCATTTAATAAAATTCCAAAAAGGGACATTAGCATGTCATTGGAGCAGATTCAATTGTTAACTTAAATCTTGTATGCACTTGGAAAATGGTGGTCTACTTACTTGGAGGTATAAGCACTTTCATGATTTTTTGACGAGACGCCTCCTTGATGTACATTTTTATTATGTTAATATGTACTTTGATGATATATATTATGTACTCATGATGTTTGGAATAATTCATACAAGAAAATGGGATCTCAAAATTCTCTTTCCTAATGGTATGTGTTGGAGAGCACTCTTAATTGTTGGAGTGCAATACAAGCAATGGGACCCTGGGATAGTTTTTAGTCCCATTGATTTCAATTTTTTTGGGAAAAAAAGCAGTATGGGAGATGGATTCCCCACTTAATAAAGTTATTTTAATCAGAGTAGTGTAGGATCAAAAATGGTGGTTCCCCTCTCAAATATTCATGGAATGGCAAAGACTCAAAGTTGGGAAACTTAGTGGCAACTTCAAAGAATCATACAGAAAGCAGGTTCTTCAACACCCATGTTTGAAATTGCTTGAGGACAAGCAATATTGGGCATGGAGGATTTTTCATGTCTCAAATTTTGCATTGGGTCACAATGGCCTAATCACATTTTCCATATTCATGAGAATTTGTCAAATTGATGGTAAGGGTCAAATAATTGCCAAGGAGGAAAATTACTAGTTTCCTAGGTTGGGGTGGAAGCTTTGGGATTTGGAATAAGGGGGGAAATTAATGGTGTTTGAACATTAGAATGTCATAAATATTTAATAAAGGAGCTAAATAAATAAATACAATGAAAAATCAAAGTGGCAATTGATCATGAAGACACATGTAGAATGTGGGACCCACACAAGCTATATTTTCTATGCCACATGACATGCTCCTCTTTTCATTTTGAATCCATAAGAAGCCCTAGGGTCTTGGGATGAGTTGGAAGGTCAATATACTTGGAATGAATCAATTAAGGTCAAATTGGAGTGGAAGAGTAACTCCCATGGAATATGAAGAGGCGTTTTGGAGCTAGTGAGACACTTGGACTAGATTCCCTAGCTCTATGACAACAATGACGAGGATGCTATGACACCTATGACACAAATCAGATATGAATGCTGAAATATGAAATATATGACATGTTAGGTCTAAATATAGAATCCAAGAGAGATCTCATGTGAGTTGGGGAAGCTCAATGGGCTCCAACTCAAATTGGGGGAAGATGGAAGGCTAGGAAAAGGAGGACACATGGCAAATCTTGAGCCCACACCCAAATTTGAATTGGATTGAGTTTGTGGATGGATTGATAACCTTAGAAGGATAAGGATGTTTATAAAATAGAGGAATCAACCAAGATAATATCTTTTTATCAATTGAGAAATTGTCATTCGTGAATTGTGAGAGCTAATGGATGACTAGTTTTCTTGCCTTAGCCAATTTCGAGGGTGAAAGATTCCCATCCAAGTTGGTGTTTGGAGAGGCCACTTAGGTATTTCATGGAGATTTAATGGAGTATTATTTGAAGGTGTAATATTTCATGTCCCAATTTTTGCATTGGTTCACAATGGCCTAATCAAATTTGACATATTCATTAGAGTTTTTCAAATTGATGCTAAGGGTCAAATAATTGTCAAGGAGGAAAATTACTTATTTCCTAGGTTGGGAGTGGAATCTTTGGGATTTGGAATAAGGGGGATAATGAATGATTTTTTAACATTAGAATGGCATAAATATTTAATAAAGGATATAAATAAATAAATAAATACAGGAGAAAATCGAAGTGGCAATAGAGCATGGAGACATGTGGAGAATATGGGGCCCACACAAGCTAGAAATTCGCTGCCACATGACATCCTCCTCTTGCAATTTCGAATCCATGGGAAGCCTAAATGTTATTGGATGAGTTATAAGGTTAATAAATTTGGCCATATGCATCATAGGTCGAATTTGAGAAGAAATGTAACTTACATGGGAAAGGAAGAGTCATTTTGGAGCTAGTGAGACACTTGGACTAGATTCCCTAGCTCTATGACAACAATGATGAAGATGTTATGAAACCTATGACACAGATCAGATATGAAGGCTGAAATATGAAATATATGACATGTTAGGTTGAAATATACCATCCAAGATAGATCTCATGTGATTTTGAGAAGCTCAATGGGCTCCTACTCAAATTTGGGGAAGGAGGAAGGCTAGGAAAGAGGGGACACATGTCAATTCATGAGAACACACCCTAATTCGATTTGGATTGAGTTTGTGGATGGATTGGGAACCTTAGAAGTCTAAGGAAGTTTATAAAATACAGGAATCAACCAAGAGAATGGATTTTTATCATTTGTGAATTGTGAGAGCTAGTGGATGACTAGTTTTCTTGCCTTAGCCAATTTCGAGGGTGAAAGATTCCTATCCAAGTTGGTGTTTGGAGAGGCCAATCAGGTATTTCATGGAGATTTAATGGAGTATTATTTGCAGGTGTAAGCTACAGGAAATCATGTGGATTCTTCTATTGTGGTACTCTCTCTCAACTATTTCCAGTTTTCACACCATATTCATGCCAATGGAGGGATTGCGCTTTGGGAGAGATATTGATCTCTTTGGGGAAGATTATAATGCAAATTATCTTATTTTATGATGTATATTCTCTATATTTCACATTCAGAAGACTCTTAGATCGAAATACCTAAAATAATTCATGTAAAAATGTTGAACAATGAAGAAATAGTGTCATTTCCCCACTATCTTGTTGTGAACCATTGTAATGCTGATGATTTCGAATTGGGAGAGCCTTTAATTGTCCATTTATGATTGAAATAAATTGAATATTAGTTTTTCATAATTCTCAAAAAATTTCAAGTCGAAATTCCCAAGATTTGTATGTCAAAATGACTTTTAATGAGCAAACAATGACCATTTCCACTCTATTTTGATATATTCCATGGTAATGCTTATTATTTCGAATCGAGGAATATATCTCTAATAAATGTATGATGGATGGAATGTAATTAATTTTTATTTCAAGTCTCATGTTCATTACTTAAACATTGGAAGCAATTTTACTCATTTTTATTGCATTGGGAGAAGATTTGGTGCATTTTCCCCAAGGGTCAAAATTATGACTTGGGAGTTGTTTTGGAAAGAGTCATAACAGCCTGTATAAACTGAACCGTGATGTATATGAGACTTTTAAAAGGTCCCTTATGCATCCCCAACCTCTTTTCATAAATTCGAGTGACTTTGGGATCATTTACGAAGCCATTTCTGGCAATTACCCAGGGGGAATTGGAGCCCCAATTTGCTAGTAAAGAATCCTACTTTGAAAAGAACATTAAAAAAGTTTTCATAAGTAATTTATGGGTCCTTAAACATCTCTAAACATCATATTTAATTTCTAATATCATTCATGTACCTTCAGAGAAAATTTGGGAGCATTTGGGCCAATTTGGAGGTCTAGACATCAAAACTAATCAAGGTTTGAAATTGGGGAAAAAGTGAAAACATTCGTCTTTTTAAAATATTTCAAAAAGGTAAATTACATAATATATAGGACAGATTTTTTATTCTTCTATTTCCACACTCTCTCTCAACCATTTCCAGTTTTTATGGCATATTCTTGCTCATGGAGGGATTGGGCTTTGGGTGAGCTATTGATCTCTCTGGGGAAGCTTATAATTCTCCATTATTTTATGTTTTAATGTAAATTATATGTATTTCAAGCTCATAAGACTCTCAGGTCAAAATTCCAAAATATTTCATGTAAAAATGTTAAACAATGAAGAAATAGTGTCATTTCCCCACTATCTTGTTGTGCACCATTGTAATGCTAATGAATTCAAATTGGGAGAGACTTTCATTGTCCATTACTAATTGTAATAAAATTAATATTCTATGGTATTAATTATTATAAAGTATCAGGTTTAAATATCAAATGGTTGTAAGGAAAAGTGATTATTAAATAGCAAACAATGACCATTTCCCCACTACATTGATGTATGCTATGATAATGCTGATTATTTCGAATAGAGGAATGTATATATGATAAATTTATGATGAATTGAATTTAATTAATGTGTATTTAAATTCTCATGTTCAGTACTTAATCATTGGAATCCATTTTACTCATTTTTATTACATTAGGAGAAGATTTGGTGCATTTTCCCCAAGGGTCGAAATTGTGATTTGGGAGATGTTTTGGAAATATTCATAAATGAATGTATAAACTGAACCATGAAGCATATGAGAATTTAAAAATTTCCCTTACACATACCCTTCCTTTGTTCATAAATTCGAGTGACTTTGGGACCATTTGAGAAGCCATTTTTGGCAATTACCTAGGGGGAATTGGAGCCCCAATTTGCTAGTAAAGACTCCTACTTTGAACTGAACATTAAACAAGTTTTAAGAAGTATTGGGGGGTCATAAAACATCAATGAACATAATATTTAATTTCTAATATTAGTCATGTACCTTCTGAGAAAATTTTGTAGCATTTGGGTCAATTTGGAGGTCTAGACATCAAAACTAGTTAAGGTTGAAATGGGGGGAAAAGTGAAAAAAATTGGTCATTTAATAAAATTCTAAAAAGAGGCATTACACATAGTCATTATTCATCAACTCTAATCCTTCCATATTCACAACAGATATTCCCATCAAAGAGAATATTCGACTCCTACCCTATTAGTCTTCCCCAACTTGTGCTTCAATACAAAGGTATAAATTTGCATGAATTCAACCCACTTCATATGCTATTGATTTGAATTCATCTAAGTATTCAGGTACCTCAGATCTTGGTGTTTGGTGAACAACACAAATTATTTTGGAAACAGGTAGTGCCTCCATTTCTTCAATGCATGGATAATAGTGTTGAATTCCTAGTCATAGAATAAATACGTATGCTTGGATTCATCCATATTTTCACTAAAAAATACAATTGGTCAACCCTCCTAGCTCAACACAACTCCAATTTCTATCCCACTTGTGTCGCAGTAGACTTGAAATACCATTTCAAATTCTGGGAGAGCTAGAACTGGGCTCTCCATCACCTTTTGCTTCATCCTTTCAAAATATTTTCAAGTTGAATCCATCCACTTGAACTCACCCTTCTTCATGCATGTCATCAATGGTGCACATTCTCAACTAAAATATCTTATGAACGTGTGATAGAATATAGAAATTCCATGAAAAATTCTTAATTTTGTTGCATTCTTCAGCTTAGGCCACTCCAAAATCACCCTGACCTTCTTCAAGTCCATCCTCAATCCTTCTCTGGAAATCACAAATCCCAGATATACCAATTCCTTCTGCATTAAGGAACACTTTTTCATGTTCACGAACTACTTTTCTTGAATTAGCCTTTGCAAAAATTCTTGAATGTGGGACAATTCCTCTTCTCTTGTTCGACTAAAAATCAATATATCATCAAGGTATACAATGACGAATTTCCCTAGAAATGGTTTCACCACTTTGTTCATAAACCTCATTAATGTGCTTGGTGTATTGGTTAACCCAAATGGCATAACCATCCATTCATACAACCCTTCCTTCATCTTGAAGGTTTTATTCCATTCATCACCTTCCCTTATCTGTATCTAGTGGTATCCACTCCTTAAGTTGATATCGGTAAAGTATGTCGCTCCACTCAAGCAGTAAATCAAGTCGTCCTTCCTTAGAAATGGAAATTGATACTTGATCGTAATCTATTTGATAGCCCTCGATTCGGTGCACATAATCCATTCTCCTCCTTCCTTGGGTGTTATTATTGTTGGTACAACACATGGACTCAGGCTCAACCCCCTGTCTAGTAACTCCTCGACTTGTCGGTTCAATTTATCATTCTTCGTTGGCGTAATTTTGTGCATCATCTTGTTTGGAAGACTCGACCCTGAAATCAAGTCAATTTGATGTGATATACTCCTTGTCATCGACAATTTAGTTGGAACCTCATCAACCGCTATTCCCTTGAACTCCAACAACACTTATCTTACATGCACCGGGACATCTTTAATCAGTTTATTGACACTAGGCCCCTTGGTAATAACTAAAAAACAACATTGTTTCTTCTCTTCCTCCTTCAGGAATTCCTTTGCCAAACTCATCAACACTTGATTCTCCCAATATCCATTTTCATTTCCTTGTCTACTTGACTCTTTGATAAGGGGAATCAGTCAGAAAATGATGTCATCCTCCTCGAATGTAATTGTGTTTCGATGACCATCATATAACATCTTTTGGTCGTATTTCCAAGGTCGACCCAACAATAGGTGGCATGCATTCATTGGAATCACATCACACAACAAGTTGTTGTGCAATCCTCCTATCTTGAAATTGATCAAGTATAGTTGTGTCACAATGACACGATAAGCCTTCTGCAACCATGACACCTTATGTGTATTTGGGTGTGGTCATCATTTTAACCCCAACTTGTCGATAACCTCCATCGAGACCAGATTCTCTATGTTTCCTTCATCGATAATGGGCATAAAACGCTTGTCGTGAATCTTCACCTTCGTCTAGAAGATGGACTTCCTCTGCGTTGGTTCCTTCTCCTCCTCTCACGTTGACTGCAATAATGTTCACCGGGTTGTCAAATTTTGACCGTTCTCCGACGCTATTTATCCTAATTTATCCTTCACAATTGAAGCAACTTAGTCGTCACTTCGGCTTCTGGTTTCCTATCGACCTTCGATATGCAAGTTTTCTGGGAACTCATATTTCTTGTGTCCCATTTCTCGACACGTGTAGCAGCCAATATTTAACTAGTCTGCTCGCCTTCCTCTGAAAGCTCCTCTATGACCATTGTCACCTCAACTTCTGGAGTTCTCACCTCCTTGTCAGTTTTTGGTTGCATCGCCTCTAACTGTACTTTCTTCTCACTGGTCATCTTGCATTTCTTGCTTCTACAGCCCGCTATTATGCCTTCTCATGGCCAAATATTTATGACTTCAAGTAGTCAAATTCCCTCTGCTCGTTGAAGTCTTCCTCAATAGTTTCTCTTCTTCCTTCAAAGCTAGTTGATAGGCTTCTCTAACCGTTCAAACTTTTTACAGGATCAACTCATCTTGTATGGCATGCTTGATCCCATTAACGTATCTGGTGACTTCCTCCTCCCCTTCACTAGTCTATCTTGACCTAATCGACAATCAATAAAATTCTTATGTGAGTTCTTTCAAAATCAACTACTTTTGTCTCATGATTTGTAACTTCATGAACATAGATATCATTTATTTAGTGAGAAGGAACTTGTCCTTCAACTTGGAGACCATCCTATCCCAAGTCTTTATCTTCTCTTTTCCCTTCTTTACGTTGCCTTCTTGTACATTATCCCACCATAATGAGGCATAACCTTTTAACTTTATACATGCAACTTTTACTCTTTTGGGGTCTTCTATCTGTTTCATGTCAAAATATTTCTCCATCTCTCTGACCTGGTCTATCATCTCTTATGGGTTCAAACTCCATGAATAGGGAGGCACATCCATCTTAGCATTACCTCTCATCTTCGACAAGGATTTTAACATTCTATCCTCTGGCTCATCCAACTCCTCTCCTTCTTGAGTCTCCCTATCCTCGACTTCTTCACTACTTTGGTCAAGGGTTTCTATAACATATCCATGTCATTGCTCCTATTTTATGGTCATTAACTTATTCTTTAATGTCCTCATCATCTTAACACATTCTTTGAAGGTTTCATAGTCAATAGTGACCCATGCACCCCTGCATTGTCTTCTACCACGAACATTGACGCCTATCTGGGCCATCTCTAAGCTCAAGCAACCAAATCATTGCACCATACTCTACCCAACCACAATTGGAGTTGTTCTTCACGTCCAATCGCAGTTGTACCTTCACGCAGGATAACTTATCCCACTCTGATACCAACTGATGCATCTCCCTGGGTGGATCAACTCCAAATCATTGTACACAATGAAAGCACAACACACAACATAGATGATTTGCCAATAATTATGGATTTCAATTACTTAAAGAGGAATCTCTTTACAGGAGGATTTACAATACAAGTCTAAGCTCGACTAGTCAGAATGGACATCGACTATGGACACAGCATACATACATGCAAGAGGGAATGCTTCATCCTCAGTGCTTAAAACATTCTTCTACAACACTTGAAGATTCACTGAAAACTCAATTAGCAAGGGACTTCTCAAAATTTGCGAAGAAGATCTCTAGTTTTTAAGATCCACTAGTATTTATAGTTGCGCTTTGAAGCACAATCCTCGACTCTCCTTCTATAATCTCACATACTCCTAGGAACAACCATGGATGCATTAAATACACGCTCTAGTTCTCTTCAACAGGTTGCGTCGCCTGGTCTTCTTCAACAATCGCCATAACTGCTCTGCAACTACTCCAACTACCCCAGTGGCTCCACTCCTCAAGATCATGGTTGTTCAGTCGGTTGTCAATATCGTTGGTGTCAGTTTATTTCTAAGACTCCTTCTTGGCCTAGTTTGTATGCCTCGTCGACCATGACCAATATATCATCGCCGGTCATCAACCATTCTTGGTTGAAATCCTCGCATCTCATTTCTTCCATCGATCCTTTCCCTTCGTCAACCTTTTCTACTCATTCGCTAGAGGTCACTGACTATCCTCTTGGAGCTTTTGTTTTCTAACTGTGACTTTTTTTCTTGGGCATCAATGCCCCTGCACATCTTTCTTCCAACATTAAGAATAATAAATATTTGGTTGAATTTTAATAAGGATAGTTCTAGGATCATATGCATGTTTCTTGTCTTCTAATAGCTTTATAATCGTCTCAAGTAACATGACTAATATTTTCACATAACATGAATGTATGTATGTTCATTAAGAGATTATTATTTTAATTATACACAAAAAAAACTACCTTCCTTCTATTCTGAAGGAATCAACGAAAGCTCACACACGCACGAGAAATCTTAACAAACTTCCCCACTTCAGTGGATAGTAGGTCGAGCAAACCTTCATTCGAACATCCAAGCCAGAACATGTCTCAACATAATTGAACCTGGGTAGATGGAATGAAATCCATCCAACCCATCGTCAAACCATCGTATCCTTGATATATATATATATATATATATATATAATCACTTGATGAATATTTAACTAAAATCACAACTCAAATTTTATTTATTTAATTAATATACAATTTGAACTCTATATCAATTCCAAAGCAAAGCGATTTCTATTGTGAAACAACTTACCATGTGTTTTCATGAGATAAAACCTCACCATACAAATAGTGTGAAATTCAACCCAATTTGCCAATTCTTTATAGGCCTTCATAAGATCATATTGAAAAATTATTTTTGTATGAATCAACACTAATATATTACCTAATTAAAATACAGAATACAATTTAATGCACATAATAAGGTTTCCACACATGCATGGACAACAATGTTGTTGAACACCTTTTTTTCAAATCTAATTAGCATCATTCCGGTTGAGTGTTTCCATATATATATAGGATCATAGTGATCCATATAGACAAAGGAATCGATACACATCGTAATGATTTAAAACATATTGGAGAAATAATAAAACATCTTTTTATGAAATACCATATTTTTGAAGATTTAAAAGCTATTGATATTGGAGAAATAACAAAACATTTTTTTCATGAAATACCATATTTTTGAAATATGACATATTTATATTTTTGAAATGCATGTATTATTTATGACATATCTATATGTATCATGAAATAATATATTTTTGAAATGCATATATTGTTTATGACACGTCTATATTTTTAAAATAATACCAGTGTTCCACAGGGCGTGCCTCCCAAGGTCGAAGGCTCGCCCCATGTGCTTCCCACGCCCTGGGGTTGGGAGGCTCCATGGGAAATGTTTCCCAACGCCCTCCTTTTTGCAAAACTTAGGGAAACACAGTTATAGGAGTTTTCTAGATTGGGGGCTCCCACATGCCCCCTCCTGAAAATGGGGGGTTCCCACAGGCCCCCACTTCCCTCGATTTTTTAAATGCTTTTACTTAAAAAAATGATTCATCTTAAATTTTAGGTTTTTGCACTAAATGGTCATTATAAATCGAAATAGAAATAAATAAAAAAGAAACAAACATCGATATGATATTCTTGTCTATAACGATTACATTTACATTACACTAAACTCTTCAGGAACATAAGGATGCTAGTATGCAAATGGTGACGGGATGAGGAATTGATATGTTTATATGTTGGGGCTCATATTTTTATTATTTTTCTATTTTTTTATAATTTTAGAGACTGCCCCCCCTATGTTAGGGACCCCGATGTGTTGAATTTTAGCATTAACATGAATACTTTAAAATTTGCAGACTGGCATATTGTTAAATAACAAGTGCAGTAAATAACATCAAGACATCAACACACTGAACACAAGAGTTTTCCACTAGGGAAACCTTTAAAGGACAAAACCCCCAAAAGCATTAGTAATTCAACTCATAATTGAGATGACTGAGTTCTTCAATGAATTCTCAAACCCTAATGGGTTTGTACCACAGATCCACAAGTTATAGAAGATCATTTTACATAGAAAAATCCAAACTAGGGATTTTACCAAATTAGGGCTTTCTACCCTAATTTTCTCTCTCCTGCCCATAGAATCAAACTGCTCACAAAACTGCCCAGGCTGCCTGAGATCCATATTGTTTCCCATATGTATGTTTGTAGTTCCCAAATGCCCTAACTTCCTCCCCGGATCTGCCTGGACCTTGCCTGGACCTTGTTGGATTGTTGTTGCCCTACCCGAATCTTCCCAGAGGGAAGATCTGTTATTCCCATGTCCTGATTTGCTCCCCGGAGGGACTGCTTTGTCTTTCGGGGTTCTTTTCGGGCTGCCCGAGACATCTGCTTCCTTGACCAAGGTTTTTCCCGGTCCTCTACTTCCTTATCTGAGGTATGATAGCCTCAAAAGTCTTTGTCTGGGCTCTCAAAGGGATTCCCAGAAGGCAGCTTGTTGTTGCCGAAGGCTAGAGGCAGCCTGCCCAAGTCTTACAAGGCTTATTGTGGGTGTATAGGAGGGATTTCATATGTGAAGGAGAGGCAAACCATGAAGAGTTGAAGGTTTCCCGTGAAGATGGTGGCCTGCCCATGAACATAGTGGTCTGCTCGGAAAGAATAAATACCCTTCTCGTGAGTTGGTGAAGAATGAGGCAATCGTGAGGAAGGAAGAACTTAGGGTTAAACCCTAGTTGCTGCAAAAAGATGAAACCCTAGTTTAGGGTTTATCAAAACAAAGAGTGAATGCCCTAGCTAGACTGATCCATGCTAGGGCATAACCAGAAGATTAACTTCATTCTTATTTGAACCAACAAATTCTTCTTCTTGGAGCAGCTGCAAGTGTGTGAGCAAGTGTCTATAATAATGAAATGGATTGATATTCTTTTATAGCCTTTGAGTCACCTGTAAGTGGACCAAAACTCAAAAGAACAAAATAATATTATTTTATTATTTTATCACTTTGATTTTTGCCTTTAATAGTACTAAAAGTATTTTTGCACTTCCACTTTGACACCTTAGTGGTACTAAAGGTCCTTATGTATTTTAGACTTTTACTTTAGCCTTCTTCAAGTGCCCTATGGTGAAAACAAGTGGTAAAGGTGGTCCTTCATCCCCACTCAAAGTACATAATCATAAACAAATATAATTACTAATGCTTTTATCCCATACTCTGTGTGACACCAAGATCGAATACTACGGTGTCTTAACCAAGGGTAGCTAAGCCTTGGATAAGATCACAACGCCCAATGATCGAGGGTCAGAGTGTCACACATGCCCAGACCCGGTATAGGGCTTATAGTGTAATCCTGATAACATACCAGGTGCCTCAACCATAGGATTCATAATTTGAAACAAGGTCAATTACTCGATGGTAACAGACCCATCGTCTCCATTCTCCTGGAGAATGGCCCTCATCCCTAGGCTGGCTCCCTAGTCCCGGACTAGTTAAATTCCTGGTAACTAACCAGGTGCCTCCATTTAAAGAATGGCCACTCAGCTCTAGGTTGAGTCCCTTAGTGTTAGACTAGTTCTGCATCTTGGTCCTGGACCAGATGTCACCATTCAACGTAATGGTCACTCAACTCAAGGTTAAGTCCCCCAGTGCTTGACTGGTTCCATATCTTGGTCCTAGACCAGATATCCTCATTCAGTAGAATGGTTACTCAACTCAAGGTTGAGTCCCCCAGTACCCGGTTTCATATCCTGGTCCCGGACAAGATTTCTCCATTCTCCTGAGAGAATGGCTCTTGATGCTGCTCAAAAAAATCAACAAAATGCCCCTTGCCCCCCTCGTCCCCCAAAATACCCCAAAATTTTGGAGTGTCTCTACACGTTCCCAATATGCGTTTCCCCACTCCCACGCTCCCAAAAACTTGGTGAAACATTGAATAATACATTCATATATTATTTATGACAAATCTATATTTATAAAATAAATATATTATTTATGACATGATGTATTATATTTTTTAAATGTATTATTTATGACATATTTATATTTATGAAATCAATGTATTATTTATGACAATGTATTATTTATGACATGATGTATAATAAAAATGTATTATTTATGGCAAGTTTATATAAAATAAATGTATTATTTTTGACATAATGAATTATATTTTTGAAATATATGTATTATTTATGATCTATTATATTTTTGAAATACATGTATTATTTATAACATGATGTACTATATATACATCATTTTTGAAATGCATATACTCTTTATGACATGTCTATATTTATAAAACCAATGTATTATTTATGACTCGATGTATAATAATTTTCATTGGATTTTTATGCATTTACATGTCTACAAATTTTGGCCAATTCTGGAATATCAAGTTCATCACGGGGAATTAATTAGTGCATGTAAATCCAACAATGGCATACATGTTGTACACATAGTGAAACATATTTTAGGATATTTGATATAATGAATAAGTTCAAGTAAATTTGCATGACACTTTATTGATAAGTACATGTGCTTTTTAATTTATTTCAAAACTCAATACTTTCTCTCCAAGTTTTAGAAAATATTGTAATGGTTGTTATAAGCAAATTATCAATTTTTATTTTATGAAAAAAATAAAAAAGTTATTATGAATAATGTTGTAAAAATATTAATTTTTTATATAAATTAATATAATAATTGAGATTTTTTTAGATTGTAAATTTAGAAATTCAATATTAAATAATTTATGTATGTTATATGTGTTTAGTAAAAATTAAAAAAAAACAAATATATAATTATATATAATTTGGTTGTTGATTATACACATATATTAATAACAATTTTGTTAATGCATTGAAAGACCTTGTAACTAATACAAATTATTGAAAAACCATAATTTCATTTTCATCGTTGTAATAAATGAAAATGATTAAAAGACCATGACTTCATTCTCATCCTTGTAATAAATGAAAATGATTAAAAGATCATGAGACCATGACTTCATTGTCATTGGAAGAAATGCATTTAACAACAACTATGTTTAATTGTTTTTCTATGTATTTGTTTCATGTTCCCATAAGTAACTTGGAATTTTCAATAAATGTATATTTAACAATACAAATAAGTTTCACAAACAACCCAATACCTATACATAGGAAATACCAATGGAGCTACACAAACAAATGATCAAATGTAACTAGAAAATTGATTTGGGATAAATAGATCAAATCTACATGAGGAAATAATCTTCCATGGATAAATAAGATCTCACATCATTTTGCTTGAAGATATTTTAAAGAGCTTGCACTAAGTTCAAGACAGTGTTTGATGGTGCAACACTACCCAAACCATGGCTGAGAGGGTTTGATCTATTGCAAGGTTTTAATCACTCTATAGTGGAATTTATTGTTGCGCCCTCTATTGCTATTGCTTCACATTTGAGGAATGGTATACTTATCATTATTGCCATCCAAATGAACAACAAGTGAAAGATTGCTTTATGAAAAATGAATCAATGATGGCACATGGCTCTAGTAAATTGCAAGAGGGTCTAGGATAAGTAATTTATTAGTAGAGAGACATGTAAATTTCTCTTATTTAGCCTCTCGGATTGTAAATATCACCACATATTTGTCAGGTTGGTCACCTCATTAAACATATGGAAGGAAATACGTTCAGTGTTGTTGCAGTATGAAACTTTTCTTGCCATCTATGCATGGACACTCTTGTCCATTGTAAGATATTTTACTTCAATATGCAAAAAAGATCAACTATGTATTAAGGATTATGATACATAGTCTAATAGACTATTTTTCAACGACAAATTCAAGTATGTTCCAAAAATTACATATTGAAATTGAGGATTAACTAACATTTGCTAAGTTTTAAAAGTAAACCTTAAAATTTACAACAACAACTAAGATCATGACATTTCTATTTTTATTCTAGTGCAGTATGTGTATAATAATATTAACCCACAAGACTCATATGCTTCTCTTGCAACATAATGTATTTTTTCTATTAAGAAAAAATGATGATTATTTTAATATATTAAAAAACATATTTCAATGATAAAGTACAAGTAAAAATAACTCATTTCTCCTTAAAAGACAATAGAAATGTCCCTAGGTTGGATGTAGCCCTTTAATCAAAATCTCTCACATCTCTCTTTATAAGAGTGTCTTTGAAATTAAATGATAAGAAAACAAGAATGGATTATTGGGTAGATCACTTGCATAATATTTACTACAATGACAAGCTTGATAGTTAGATAGATAAATACATTTTCTTAAAAATTTAAAAATTTAATTAAATTAAAAATATTAAAATTGAATAGTTTTAGAAAAAATTAAACCAATTTCATTTTCTCCCTTTTTTTTTTCTTTTAATAACAATCTGTTAACATAGTATTACACCTTTTGAGACCATTGCTATAAATATATATTTATTTAATATAATAATAATAATAAAAAATTATTTAAAAGCACTTTTGTGCATGGCGGATGAAGATATGAAAAGCGAGTGCATGGACTAAGAAAATAGATTTATCAATTTCAAATACCAATCTTTGTTGTTATCATATCTCATCATAACTATAAGGATGCGGATCTAAAGTAATGACTAAACCTAATTTAAAAAGAAACTTCTTTGTCCGTGCTAGGGCATTTGGTCTAGTGGTATGATTCTCGCTTTGGGTGCGAGAGGTCCCGAGTTCGATTCTCGGAATGCCCCGCATTTAAAATGTATACTCTATGTGCAGTTTTATCATTGATACACGATTTATAGTTACTAAAATTTTCCCTTAATTTAGGCTTCAAAAAGGCATTCGATGTCTTTTTTAGTTTTAACTTCCATGCGTGGTGGGAGTATTAAGACGTAAGAGAATATATGTGAGGAGCCCAGTTTCGCTTTTGTTTTAAAATGAATCAATATTTTGAAGTTGTCGGGATGGCCGAGTGGTCTAAGGCGCCAGACTCAAGTTCTGGTCCTCCAATGAGGGCGTGGGTTCAAATCCCACTTCTGACATTTTTGCATTTGTTTACCCTTCCGTTATTGTCACGTTTCTCAAAAGCAAAGCATTTCCATTTCCCTGCCCATAAAGAAGAAGAGTGCGCGACAGGCCTGGAATTTGACGTTTATAAATTTAGATATTGGTCAAAAATTTTAATATTTATATGAACTACTAAAACTTAGCCAACAATTGTTAGCCATTGTGTTGGGTCAGCTCTTATCCGAGGAACACATAAATGTTAGACTTCTTTATTTCAGTGTATATGTATTGTATTTATTTATATTTTGTGTTTCTAATTGTTTTATTAGTTTTCAGATTTTTCCAAAAAAAATCTTTAAAATTTTCTTCTTTAAAATTTTATAATTTGCTTACAGTAGTTATTGCACATATTCACATTTATATATAATATTGAAAAGCAAAATTGGTTAAACGTTCAAATGATAGGCACTAAAACCTTAAAACCGTCATTAAATTTTTATTGACGGGCACAAAAAAATTGAATTTCCAGGCCTGGTGCGCGAGGTCCCGATTTTGAAACTCCGAGTGCCCCTGTAGCTATTCGTGTTACTTTTAACTTACCATTCTGGTTTTAATTAAAAACTCCATAGTTTTAACGTCAGTCGTTTTACTTCTTGTCAATGTGTGAAGTAGGTATACTCCTTCTCTTTCGCTGTAATTAGCAAAACATGGTAATTTTATATTACCAACCACAACATTGTACAATTCGTAGACTCAAGTTGTGGTCCTTATGGAGGACATGGATTCAAATCCCACTTTTAACGTTGCTCTTATTTTGCCTTCTTCTAATTTTATTTCTCTTATTTTGCATTTCTTTTTGCCTTTTCTTTTTGCATTTTCTAATTATAATGAAAGGCAAAATATGGCAAGTGGTATAAGGCACCATACTTGAATTTAAATCTTCAAATCCTCACAAATCCCACTTTTTACAATAGTCTTATTTTACCTAAGTCTTCAAATCCTCACAAATCCCACTTTTTAACTTTTTCTTATTTTGCCTTTTTTTCTCATTTTATTGCTTTTACTCAAATTAAATTAAATCTTCAAATCCTCAATTGAAAAGTGAGTGTGCTTCTAGGCTTGAGTTGCACAATGAAATGAAAGGATAAGTTTAAAAGATGCTTGCATCTCGAGCAAGCCAAATTCCCCATGCTACTAGCAAGGTAGTGTCTTGAATGCTTTAAACTCATCAACTAACTAGATTTGAAACAATCTACAAGTATCTCTTCTCACCAACCTTCTTTCTTTCACCCCTGTTCAATTTCCCATTTATTTCCAGATGAGAATATGGACAAGAGATTAACGGATGGCTAATATTTTACCCCTTTTCTTTGCATAGGCAGCATCTGCCCCTGCATATTTCTTTTATGCAACACTTCCTAGGTGAGTGTGTGTTCAAATTCCATTTCATTGCTTCTCGTATTTAAAAAAAAAAAGACTTAAATTCAAATCCTAAGAGTATGGGTCCAAAATACGCTTCATTGCTTCTTTTATTTTTGTAAAAAAGGTTATGGGTTCAAATACCACTTTGATATTCCTTATATGTTTCCAAAATATCAAGGCAATAAGGTTGTTGATTTCATCAAATCTCGTTAGTAGAGTTGGTTTCAATGGCCATTATTTTGCATGGTGATCCAAGTTCGAATCTTGCAAGGTAGCTGAGAAGAGACACTTAAAACCTAGTTATGTTAAGGATTGGTGTGGCCTATGAAAGGTGCGATCCCTGGGTGATTTTGAGGACTTGGATGCTCTTGGGTCATGATTTCTTAGACCACCCGCAAATCATGGAAAAACAAACAAACAAACAAACAAACAAAAATTGTTGATTTAAAGAATTTAATATTTCATTTCAAATGTAAAGCAATCAAATTGATTTGTTAATTTTTTATTTTATTATTAAAATTTTAAAATAATAAGGATCTATATTGTTCTTTTAAATTTATTATCCAAATTTTAAAATGATAATGATTTATGTTTTTCTTTTAAACTACCCACATTTATAATTGTTGTTTACGTATTTATGTGAAGTGTTAATCTTACAGTTTCCATAAAATAATAGTGTTCATTCCCATTTCGAGATAAAATTATTTATATTTTTCGCATAAGAAAAACATTTCAGTTACTTGATATTCATTAAAATGAATCAAAGATAACATTATATATGCTTAAACTGCCATATTACTAAAAATATAAGGACAAACCCCGAAAAAATCACAGGCTCTGCTAGGCACCACTTCAACAATCTTCTCCAAAACTAGAGGTAGACTACACACATGCAATCCAACTAAACTTGTTAAAGTATTCCAAAACTTTACTACAAAAAATACATCCATATGAGAAACTAATAAGATGATAGAGTGCTGAAAAACACTACATCTCAATAACCCTGGAATGAACCACAAGAGATCATAGAATGATCATGATACTCTTCAAAAAATAAGAGTCCTACATTTCCTATAGCCTTCTTAGATAATTGATCTGCACTATCATTAAACTGTATATAAATATGACTGAAGTAAAGAAATTGGAAACTCCTTTGTAACTCTCAGATTCTTATTTTCCAGAAATCCAAAATGATCACTTGAATATTTGCTCTCCCAGATGCCTAATCTAAAATAACCTGAGAGTCCCCAACCACCTACAATTATTGTTGGCTTATAACTCTCTTCGACCCAGGTTAAGTCCCTCCTAGGTGCACAACAAAGCCCAAGATATCGGCCCGATAGAGAAAGGCTCAGCCAGCAGCACCTACAACACAGATGCAGTCTCACCCGAGATATCTTTCTATGGGTAACTTCCAGAACCTTTTTCTGCAGTTGGGTGGGGGGTTTCAAATCCCTTGATCTTCTACCAAGGTGCTCGATAGAGGCTGATGGGTAGGGTCTTTATACTTTTTACACATAGTTAAGTTGTGAAACTATTCATCCTCTGACATGTATCATAACAACAAACTCAATGCAGCATAGGCACATTGAACAATAACAGTACGACAATTCATATAAACTCATTCATAAGCAAATGCATAAGCACATATTCATAGTAACATATAAATGCAACTCATTCGCATTCATCATTCACACATTTGACACGGTATCTAACATGGAAACCCATCTGGGAAAAACCACAAAGGTGCTCTTCATCTGGCATGAGAAATATATGGCACCTTTGGTATGCGCACTAAGTTGCATATTATATTCTAGATCTCTCTTTCTTATCTATACAGACTTATTCCTCCTCTCATGCTCTCTGATATTCTATTCATTATTCTTCCTCTACTTGACTCTACTTATGATCCGCACACAACCTGGATTGACTCAATCTCTTCTACACTCCTGCACACTCAGTTGCAGGTTCTTCAACTCCTCTCTATGACTCGACAGACTAACAATAATACAATAAGGTTGTCACTAAATGACCAGATGCTACTGAGACTAGCATGAACATACCCTCTAGAGGCTAACCCGCATACATCTTGGGTTCCTCCTTTTATAGACTCTTACATGTCACTCTCAGTCGACTTCATACAATTAGCCAACATGTTGGCTTTCCTAATTTATCGACACATGTCAGTAGGAACTAACAACCTGACTTACAGAGATGATTTCATACGTGCATCTTTCGTCGACTCTATCTGTCATCATACCCATGATCTTCTCAAACTGTATCTTTCTAGTCATTGTGTTGTTGTACGTCTTCTGACATGGTTAACTCTGTCGCATCCTTTCCTTCTGTCATTGTTCCTCTTCCATCGTGGCCTCTCTTTTGTCGTGAACTCTATTCTTCTTTCATCACAACTTCCTCTTCTGCTACTTATTTCCTTAGCTCTTTCTTCTTTGTTTCCTTCTGCTCCTCCTCTGTCGCATCCTTCTTCCTTACTTCTTCTTTTACCTTGTCCTACGTTCTTCCTTCCACAACTTCTTATGTCGCAACTCCCTTTCCTTCTTTTATTCTTCCTTATCTACTTCTGTCCAAGATCCTTTTACTTCTTGCAACTCGACTCTTTTCCATCCTTGGGTAGAATTCTAGTTGAGTTCTTCCTATCTTTCCATAGGCCTAACAATGATAAAAAAATCATTTTCAAAGAAAATAGAAATAAACCCCAAAGAGCCAAGAGTTTGACCCTAGTATTAGAACCAAAGCCACAATCCATCCACATCTGAAAGAAATGACCTTTTTTAACTTTAATAACCATTCATGCACCGCAATGACTATATTGTGAGGCACCATCGAAGAATCCCACTAGAAACATATCAGTAAAGAAGAAAAATTTAATGGACAAACATGTTCCTCTTTTGCCTCCTTTTGAAATTCTTTAAAAGATCCAACTATTTTAGTTGAAATACATAAAATGCTCCACTAGGAATTTTCGAAGGTATTCAGATTCCTATAACACCAAAGACCCCATATGACAAACAAGGGTAAATTAGTTTGAGAAACATCAAAATAAATCCACTCCCTGAGGCTACCTTAACAGGAGTCTTGTTCCAATTTAACATAAATTTTCAACACCCATGGGACTTCACACCAAAATTTCTGGGAAAAACACACAAAACAAATAAATGATCGATAATTTCATCATCGACACAACATAGGGGACAATGAAAGGGGCCAATAAACCATGCGTTTTCAATTTTTCGCTTGTCATAATTTTGTTCTCAAGCACCAACTAACAAAATAATTATGCTTTTAGTGGCACATCCCATTTCCATAAAGAAATGTACCACCACTTATCATCCAATAGATAAGAATAAAGGGAGATAGCCTCATAAGATACATAACTAGTTACCTAGACAATGGAAGTATTACATGACCAACCCAATTGATCCTCCTGATCCAACAGTTTGATTCGACATTGAACCAGACCCTTGATATAATTATTCCATTCTTCAGCATAGAGGCCAACCGGTCCTAAATCCTGTGAACGATTCTAATAGTTTAATTCATATCTACAATATGATTCCTAATATTCGGCAGATAATGAAGATCGAGGAACTTCAAATAAGAAATGACATCAAGAGATAAATTGTATATGTCATCACCACCAACAAAAGGATCTTCCCCAATCTCAACCTAATTTCCATTTCCCACCTTCCATGACAACCAACAACTTAAATAATGACCGATTCAAGAAGTCCCCTCCAAATATTTGAAGTAGAAAAACCATGATTTTTTGCTCAACGAAACCAATCAACAAATGAAATCTTCTTTAAAACTTTGCTTGAATAGTCTCAGACCATAAATCATGACAAAATAAACCCCTCCACAAGATATTCATAGACAAGTCTTGGGAAAATCCAAAGAGATTATTAGTGCCACACCCACCTAGTTGCTTGGGCAAAGGGATCTAATACCACTTTACTAAATTAACTCCTTCCTTCGCTTTGTTTCCCATATATAAAAACTAAACATCCTATGTCGAATTTTATGAAGAATGCACTTAGGAACCTTGGCTAATGAAATCCAATATACCATATTGTTTTGCAGAACATAATTTAACAAAATCAATTGACCCCCCAACAGAATCCACGTGAACACCCAATTTCCAGTCCTCTTCTCCACTTTTCTCACTAATCACAACCAATCAACCAATAAATAGTTGTTTGGTTTAAAAAAAAATCTCAGATATTTATAACTAAAATCAATGTGCTCAAAGTGGAAAGGATAAAGAGCTTTTAGTGACCAAGTATATAATCTAATAACCCATTGTCTAAGAAAGAATATTTTTGTTGATTGAGTTCCATTAGTATGGCCTCACAAAAAGGTTGAATCAATTCCTGAAATGTCGTCATTTTTTAATATCCCTCTTTTTACCCATGTACTTGTGTAACTGCAAATGTAACAATGTACTTGTTCATGTCAAGGAAATCAAGGAAAATGCCTCGTCAGTAAACTTTGTAAGTATAATTGTGAATTCCTAAGTTGTATTGTGAATTTTGTAGACTTAGGAGACTGAAGACTTGACGCAACTAAATGATATGGGCATGGAATCCATTAGAGGAAGATATGAATGTTATATTTTTTTAAAGAATGACAAGCACAACAAGACAAAGAAGACACAAAGATTCATCCTGGGAAACCCTCGTGGGGAGGAAAAACCAGCAAAACTTTCTCAATATAGAATCTAACCAAGTACATTGTAAGATCACAAGACTAGGATAGTCTGCTTCTCCTCCTCCAAATGGACTCCTCTTTCATCTATATAGGGAAATTTCTTTAACTATGAGTGTGTCCAAATGAGGAGGGCGCGTCATCTATTTATACACATCAGGTGTGAAGCTAATAACGCAACAAGGCTGACTTCACCTTCCCAACAAGGCCGACTTCACCTAGGATAAATACAAATAAATTTTAATAATTCTTTTTCTGGGTACTATTTACCCGACTTACAACAGAGGTTTTATCTCAAGACATTACATGACCAATTACATCAATGACATCCTTAAACGAAGGAACATCATCTCAGGAAAGGAGGGGTAGTAACAATATTATAAAAAGTACAATTAGAATATCTTCTGTGGTTACATTATTTCAACACTCCCTCTTAACAAGGAAGGTATTCTACATCAACAACAACCCCAACTATTATTGTACAACTAACTGGTGGTTCCATATGTCATAGCAAGTTTTGTAACAACATCATCATCACAGAACATCATCATCATGGATCATCATCATCATCACAAAACAGCATCATCTTCTTCAACATCAATATGTGAATATTGGGATATCATCATCGTCTGCAACATCGTCAATATGTGAATACTGAGACATCATCATCATTTGCAACATCGCCAGTATGTGAATATTGGTACATCATCATCATCTGCAACATCATTAGTATGTGAATAATGGAACAACAAAAACACCATTAACATGTTAGAGCCAAAAACAACATCATCAACAAATAAATGCTAGATCATCATTCACATCATCAACATAGAGATGCTGGAACAACATCATCACTAGCATCATAAAGTGTTGGGACCGCAACCACATCAACATCACCGACACATAGTGTTGGGACCACAACCACATCAACATTATTATTATCAAGAAATGCTTAGACCATAACCACATCATCAACACAAATTTTTGGGACCACAGCCGCACCAACATCATCAGCACAAAGTGTTGGGACCACAACCACATCAACATCATCAGCACAAAGTGCTAGAACCACAATCACATCATCATCACAGAGTGTTGGAACCACAACCACATCAATATCATCATCACAAAAGTGCTAGAACCATAACCACATCAACATCATTAGCACAAAGTGATGGAACCACAACCACATAATCAACACAGAGTGTTGGAACCATAACCACATCATTAGAACAAAGTGATGCAATCATTTGAAGCAACATCATGGTGGGAACTTTGGTAGACCCAACTAGCCTTATCTGGCTTACTAATATTTTTATACCAAACAAGCCTAACCAGACATACCGATCTACCTGGAGACCAAACAAGTCGTGTCTGACTTACTAACCCTTTCGGGCCAAACAAGCCTAACCAGGCATACTAATCCCCCTAGCATTAACCAAGCCTTGTCAGTATGGATATACCAATCCCAATGGGATCAACCAGGCCCTATCAGGTTGACATACCAATCCTATATTGAGCTGCCACACCATTACAATATGAACCACTACCACATCCACATCATCATTCCCTCTTTTGAGGGAGGTACTTACGGACTACACCAAGCTTGTCTCGAAAGTATTGAAACTTTACATGAGATAGAGGCTTAATCAATACATTGACCACTTGTTCCTCGGTAGTAATATATCAGAGTTGTATATCCCCCTTCTGCATCATGTCTCGAATATAATGGAACTTTATCTCTATGTGTTTGGACTTGTCATGAAATATGGGGTTCACTATCAGCTTGATGCAACTCTGATTATCGCAGTAGATATCAGTCACATCCATATCTGAATCAAACAATCCTAAAAACAAATTGCGAATCCAAACTACTTCACTACAGGATGAACATGCAACAATGTATTCATCCTCTGTTGTACTAAGAGAAACACAAATCTTCTTTCTGTTGAGCCATGAGATCACACCTGATCGCAAACTGAAACAACATCCCGCGGTACTATTTTTGTCATCATTGCTCCCAACCCAATCTGAATTTGTATAACCATGAAGTATAATCTCTCAATCTGCTGCATATCTGAGGCCACAATCTAGTGTACCCTTAAGGTACCTCATCACATGTTTTGTTGAACTAAGTGAACATGTCGGGGCTCCACCATATACTAACTCAATGTGTTTACAACAAAAAATATATATGGCTGAGTATTTTCCAATATTTTGAAAATACATCAGACATCCAATAATATGTCGGTATAATGTAACCTCTGATGTATCTGAGGAATCATCATTCAATAACTTCAACTTGGTCACCATTAGAGTGTTCATAGATTTGCAATCTAGCATCCCAAATATCTTTAGTACTTCAACAACATATTTTTCTTGGTTTAGGAAAATTTCATCTGGGAATTGCCATACTTCAAGATCGAGAAAATAATGCATCATGACAAGATATTCCATTTCGAATGCTACTGCAAGCTTCTTTTTGCATTCATTAATAAGCTTCTATTCACCTGTAAGGAATAGATCATCAACATATAGAAATAGAATCATGATTCATGAGACCTTCATTGACAACATTATAGTATAATTTGGAATATGTTTTACTCTTGGTAACTCCGAAGCTCATAAGAAATCCATCAATTCTTCCATACCATGCTCTAGGTTCTTGCTTTAACCCATATAGTGTTTTCTTCAATATGCATACATGTGAGTTTATGTCATGGGTTTCAAAACCTGGAGGTTGTTCAATGTATGCTTCTTCTTCTATCACACCATTTAGAAATTTCGTCTTTACATCCATTTGGTGTAACCTCCATTTCATCTTGGCTGCCAAGGAAAGAACAATTCCGATTGAGGTATATCTTTCTACTGGTGAAAAAGTGTCACGTCCCCGTCCCTCAAATCGGCGAAGAGGACGCGATGAACACCAGTACAACCGAGCAAACAGCCCCATGAACATAAACAAAACATCAATGCTGGAATTAAAAATTACAAGCATACAGAGATGCAGAATGAATCAACATTCAGTGGAAGCAGCACACATACATTCCCAGCATAAAGCATGTTCATCATAATTCATTATACAATAGATATAAATTGCAGAGACAAAACAGCCAAGATTACTTATCTTTTGGATGGATAATTCACCCGCAACCAGCTACGTCGCTGCAACGTTTCACCCAACCATAGGCCAGCGTGCTCATCAATCTCTCAGCAACGCTGCCACCCCCAAGCTGGGCATGATTCCTCAAGGACTAAGGGTCAATTACAGGCTTACATATAGCCAAGGGGACACAATCAGCCAAACCAACACCGCTAGGTTTACCAGGCCATCAACAGATCGGCCAAGCCAGCACAGTCCGAGGACCAACCACTACATACACGCAGAAAAACAATCCCTTCACAACTCTGTGAAGAAGCAAAGGAAACCGAGACAGTTCCAGACGAAAGGTGTGACACAGCTCAAGCCTACAAGGCAACTCAAAGTTTTTCTTGGCCCTAACGTGGCCAAAACAACTCAGCTGCAACCCAAAACCAGGGTATTTCCACAGCCACAAACACACACAGTGGATGATAGCAGCAATCCACAGCCCCAAAACAAGGAAAGACTCAACCAACAGACATGGGAGTCGACAACCATCCAACATCTAAAATCCCACATCACACTGCTCCTCAATGCAGTTGCAGAAGGAGATGGCGTGGACAGACAGCGGCTCACTATGGATGTACAGTGGACCCAAAATGTAATTGGACACCACAGCCAACAAAACGTGGGGAAGATAGCAGCCCCAAAACATAATCAGTGAGCACAAAACACAGGAAAAACATACCCAATTCTACTCTGTGGGAAAACGTAAATGACCACCGATACACAGCTCCTCTCCTGGCTGCGTGAGAAGGTAAAGCCGCGAGAGAACAACTCGCTGGTCTCTGTACGAGTGGAAAGAACGCCACAGCAGGCCAACGAACATCATGAGAGTGAACAACTCTCCCTAGGTGAGGTGAACCGACCACCATGAGGAACGAACAGACCATCCGATGTACGCGAGGATGAACAGACTTTCCCTCCGCGTGAGGAAGAACAGACCACGGCTCTGTGTGAGGAGGAACAAACCAGACGTGAGAGGAACCGACCCTGGGGAGAATGAAGACCGGCATGAGAGAAATGAAGGTTCTCCACTGGGCATGCGTACTGTCCAAAACTGACAGCAGCCTGCCAAAACCCACGTTTTCCCATGCCCACGTTTCCTCATGCAATAACTACCCCAACTAACAAAATCAAGACATTGAAGAGGTTGGATGAGACAAAAAGGTAGCAAACAAGCAAAGGTGGCACACATGGGTTTTTCCCCCATAAACCAAGGTTTGACATCCCCCACCCCTTATCCTTTGGAACCATGCCCTTTTCATTCAACGTTGCACTGTCATAGCTGGTTGTGGTTTTAGTTTTATTTGATGTGCGTATTTACATGATGTCACATTATAAGGTGCCGGATAGCACGACATACCATCGGCAACTATCCCCATTGCCGAAACATACACAACCAAATCGATGGTGGGGATTTTTCCTTGAGATCCTCACCACGATTAATTACATATATATACATCATGTAAACGGGGTCAAAGCTGGGACATTACATTCCCCTCCCCCTTGGAATAACACCATCCTCGGTGTTCCATTACATATATACAATGCATATACAATTGCACATCTAAATTTCAAAATTGCAGATCTGTCCCATGTTCAATCATTTACTTTGAACGTTCAAGACCAAGCCTCTCGGCTTTCATGGACTTCTCCTGCTGGTTCTCATCTTCCAGCTGATCCTGAAGTCTAGGAACTTTGCGGCTATTGCCTTCATCATGCTCCCTCATTGGGCAGTCCCAGCGTAAATGATGTCCCCCGCATCTCCAGCATTTCACTAGCTGCTTCATCTTTACCTGCTCAATTTCCTTTGAGTCTTCATGCCTGGACCGTTTCTCATCGGGTCGCTTGGACGAATGTCCCATCGCTGATCCACCTTCCTTTCCTTTGCCGATTGCTCCCAGAAGGCTTTTCACCTCCCTTTGCAAACCAATAGAGTCTTGCAAAATCTGGTGGTTCATTTCACTCTGCCTTCTCTGTATCTTGATCATCTCCCCAAGATTCTCTTGGGTCTTGGCAATCATTTTAAGGAGACTTCCAGCTAAGTCCAACAACTTTTGATCTGCTGCCATGATCAATGTGCACCACTAGGTTTCACTTTTCTCACCTATGAAATGCACCATTGAAATTCTATCAGACCAAGCATAATATAGACATTAAAATCATTCAGTTAATTACCCAATTGGCATGACAGTCCAAGTCTCATCAAGGAGACTTTCATATTTTTCATGCCTTCCCAACAGGCACACGAGCTCATTCATGTCCATTCTTGGGCAGGGAATTAACCATTCCAGCATTCACAATTTACTTTAAGCAAATACACACATTTCATTTCAATCATACATGCATTAAACAATCCTTTTCACAATGCATAAATGTATATGTATATATATAATCAAAAGGCAAGAGAGAGCAGTAAGAGTTTTTCCCTTATTTATTTTGTTCCATCCTGGAACCCACACCATCACTATGGCTTTTCATGCTCTCAGCCTCTTTCACTTCACCGTGAATGCTGGACCACTCCTTCTTGGTCATGACACTTAGTGTCTTTGGTCTATTCCAGACCTCTAAACCATGGAGTCTCTCCACATGGTTTGTCTCGGCTGCTAGGACTCCCCCGTCTTACTAGCACCTTTTCATTACCGCTCATTCTGAGCTTTCCAGGACAGTCACATGTCCACATGCACCCCTAGGATGCTCTCATGGTCCTCGCTCCTAGCGATACCTATATCCAAACATCGAACAGATTCACATGTTTAGTTTATTCTCATTAGTTTTATCTTGTTCTAGAGATAAAACATCATAACCAAATCATATACACATGTTTAGTCATAAGCAAAATAATCCAATACTTATCTGTATTGTGCGTTTCCTCGTTCGTCCACAGGATCCTGCTTTGCTTTGCAAGCCTTGGGATCGCCTATGGACTTAGATGTTAGGTCAGCACGCAGGCTTCTCCTCAACATCAAGTAATTAATGTCCAGCCAGTACACAATCGTGTCAACTGGGCTTGGAACTTTACCGTGACCATTTCCAGGTCTAGGATCTATTATGGATCCTTAGGCATATCATAGCCCAACATACACTTATATCAACCATACACTTATACCAACATACACTTATACCAACCATTTACCTTTACCTTTACCTTTAGCCTATTAACACAAGCAACACAGGCAATACAAGCAAACTCATCAGCGTTATTGCTCTAAAAACGGTAATTATACTTCATACCATTTGGTCATAATGGATACTAAATCAAAACATGTTCTGCATATGGAATTTAATAATTAAACGTGCGTATTCATAGCAAGGGTTACAGAACACTTATCCATTTGCCGTCGTAGTATGCCTTTATATCTGTTAGGCACCGTCAAGGAGTTGGGAAAGGCTGAATGATAAGCTGGTGAGCTCGCTGCAAAGCTAGGAACACCTACACCAGAACTAGCCTGACTTCTAAGACACCCACAGACACCCAACACAAGGAATTAGTCCCTTCTCTGCTACTCAGTCCCTCAGGCCCTGCATTCCCTTCCAGTGCTATCACGGGGTTGTGGAGAAGAAAGTCAGCCCTCTAGCTCTGTCTGTGTGGTTTCCAATTACCAGGTTTAAGCAACCCAAGCCCCCATCCCTACTTCCTTTGTATGTTTCATATTCACACATGTCTCACCAACATAATCTATACCATCTCACTCATGTTATCACCAAACATGCAGTGCAGATGAGACATTTTCAAAATGTTCAATGGCGTTTCACCCGAAACCCATTTCCAAGATAAGGGAAAACCTTCCCATGAAGTTTGGCTCTTGCAGATCATCACACATGATCTTCCTGCAACGTGTACCCCTGACACATTCATCAATAGCCAAACATTCAATCATTACCTGATACTACAATCCAAATAGATCATTCCTAACCAAGCAATGACATTAGCAATCAAATTCAATAAGAATTTGCAATTCTATTTACTACAGAAATTGACTTGCTCATTTGTGGGTCTCTTGTAAGCAGCATTACTATGCCCATTACAATTTTATGCTTACTATCATAACATGATTACCCACTTACCATGCGTCCCTCCTGACACAATCTTATACAAGCCAACAATTATTAGTAGTCGTTAGCACTTTCTTAAATCCGAAATCCACCATTCAAATTTAACAACCCATTATGCATATCAACTATTTTCACAACCATGAGACTTCTTCTCATAAATGGTAGATTCTGGCATTGTTCAGGGTCTTACCTCTCAATTCCATGCTCGAATAATCTACCTGAAACATGAGTTTCAATCAACCAAACACAATCTTATGCAAGCCAACAGTGGCTAGTGGTTGTCAGCAATTTCTTAAATCCGAAATTCACAATTCGAATTTTAACAACCTATTATGCATATCATATGGTAGATTCTGGCATTGGTCAGGATCTTACCTCTCACTGCCATGTTCGAAATAATCTACCTGAAACATAAGCTTCAAACATCCAAACACAAGCTTATGCAAGCCAATAGTGACTAGTAGTTGTCAGCAATTTCTTAAATTTTAAATTCACAACTCAAATTTGACAAGCTCTTTCACATGGTAGATTCTGGCATTGGTCAGGGTATTACCTCTCAATGCCATTCTCGAATTAATCTACTTGAAACATGAGCTTCAATCAACCAACACTTGGTAAGTCTGGATGCATATAAATTTTCATTGCTACAACCATCACTGAAGCATTTTCATAATTTATAAAATTCAAATACTTCCAGCTGCTAGTCACATCAATATCATCAAAGCTCATTTACGTCATGCAATCATTATCATATTAATATTTTCAAGGTATAGTCATATCATTCATGCAATTAAATGAAGGTTTAGATACCCTTACTTCACAAGCGTATCATTCATGCCACCTTGCTCTTCCATAGAGCATTTCTGGCAGTCAACTGATCATGACTATCCTGCATTCATAGCAACCCCTGAAATGGTTCCTGAATTGTCATCAATTCATCATTTCAGTCATTAGTCATTCATAAAATCACTTGCATTCATCTCAATGCATTCAACATACCATAGCCTAGCCATGTCCACCTCACATAGGATGCATTACTATAATCAATATCATCAACATATATAGGCATGACACCTTTCTATATTCAACATCCACATGGTATGAGGTCTCTTACCTGTACCAATCCATGGAATTTTTCATAAGCAAATTCTTACCTGCATGGGTTCTACTTACACCCTGGGCATGACCAATTTGGATGGTCCTTGCAGGAGATTACCGAATTTGCTCACCAACTTTTGTTATGGACTTGTTGCCTTATCCCTTTCTCCACAGGGTTACTGGTCACATTCATCAGCATCAGCAACACATTCAGCTAGGTCCATGTCATCGTTGGTTTTGCCACTAATGCCAACATCAAAGCAATGATTATCATTAGTGGTTCATTATAAATATATAATTTCCAATATTCTTACCAATCATGCAATATCCTATGCATGCAATACATATCCTCATGCATTTCAAGCATAAAATTAGGAAATGTAGTTATAATCAACAAGATAGGGTCTAATGAAAACTTCCCTTTCAAATCCCTCATCTTCTCATGGAATTCCTTTTTCACACATCAGCTGGTTGACTTCATAGTCCTTGCTTCCCCTGGGCATGCAACTGTCCATATTTGTCCATTTGATAACAGCGGCCATCATTAGCACCCGACTGCTTCATGCTCAGATTCTGGTCACTTATCCTTGTTCCTTGCTGGATAAGCTTTCCAACGCCTATCCACATGCTTAATTCCGACCTCGGGTGTGAAAACCACACCACTTCTAAGAATGGGGACTTTCACCAAATCTTTGCATTTTCATTACACCACTGCAATGTAGAATTTTCACATTCTTCCAATGATCTCAGAGCCATTTTGGCAACTGCATTTTCGGCATCCCCTTTGTCCCTTGTGAAATCCCTCTGATTCGAACTCTTGCCCAAAACATAGGATTCTCTTTTCACAAGAACGACTGTCTCAAGGGACAACGGGGGTCAAGGGGGCTTGCCCCTTGTGGCTTCCCTGCGCCACTGCAGGGCGGGTTGAGGGAAACACCCTAGTTTTTTTGTAAATCATTGGTTTTCGTGCAATCTGGCGCATGAAATCGCTGCCTCTTTCTCCTTCTCAGCCCATGAAAATCCATTGAAAACAGCTCAAAATTCCACTGAAAACCGTCAAAATTCGCTGAGAAATCCCACGGAAAACTCAAATTTTTCCTCTGCAGAATCGGGTCTCGGAAGCTCTAATTGTTCCGTAGAATCGGCTCCCAAATTCCTTCCGCAATGGCGGCTCTCGGAAGTCTTTCTCCTTCCACAACGACGACTCTCGGAAGGCTTTCTCCTTCTACAACGGTGGCTCTCAGAAGGCTTCTCACATCGGAAGCCAAATGACTTTGGCTTCCGCAATGGCGGAACATGAAACGCTTTTACCTCCGATGAGCGAACTGACTTTTTGCCTTAGAAAATTTTTCAACTTTCTTTCTTCATGTCGGAGGCCTTACACGTTGACCGGGAAGTTGTTTCTCCGTCCGCAACGGCAGACGCCAAATCCTTTCTACATCCGCAACGACGACACGCGGAACCTTATCTTCTTCCGGCGACGGTCTTTCTTCATCGGATGAATTACCACTTTTCTCTTCCGCAACGGCAGCAATCATTCCCCTTTTTCCGTCGATGATTCCATACTTAGACAAATTTTTCAAAATTTTGTCTTTCTTCTTCCCGCCGAATATACACATGTCAGCGGTCGGACCACTTTCACGTTGGACGCTTAAGCGCTTCGCCATCCGCAACGGCGGACGTAGAACCCTTTCTTCATCCGATTGGTGAACTAACTTTGAGGCTTAACCCTTTTTACGTGTCGGCGATCGGAGGACTTTCCCGTCGGAGGACTTAACGGTTTGGACTTCCGCAACGGTGGAAGGGAAACCACTTTCTCTTTCGATTGGCAGAAGTTCACTTCGCGGACTCTTCCGCAATGGCGAAAGTTTTTCTGCTGGCTCATCCGACTGCTCCAACACTTAAATAAATCAAAAGAAATTTTAAATTTTTACAGTCTTCCACTGCTTCCTGCTGGATAGAAGAAACGCTGCTTCTGCTAGGCATAGAGGGTAATTTTGTCCTCTATCAGTGGCTCTTTCTTGGCTCATAGAGGCCCATTGTTGCAACCTTAGCTCTGATACCATACTGTCATGTCCCCATCCCTCAGACCGGTGAAGAGGACGCGACGAACACCAATACAACCGGGCAAACAACCCCATGAACATAAACAAAACATCAATGCTGGAATTAAAACTTACAAGCATACAGAGATGCAGGATAAATCAACATTCAGCGGAAGTAGCACACATACATTCCCAGCATAAAACATGTTCATCATAATTCATTATACAATAGATATAAATTGCAGAGACAAAACAGCCAAGATTACTTATCTTTTGGATGGAGAATTCACCCGCAACCAGCTACGTCGCTGCAACGTTCCACCCAACCATAGGCCAGCGTGCTCATCAATCTCTCAGCAACGCTGCCACCCCCGAGTTGGGCATGATTCCTCAAGGACTAAGGGTCAATTGCAGGCTTACATATAGCCAAGGGGACACAATTAGCCAAACCAACACCGCTGGGTTTACCAGGCCATCAACAGATCGGCCAAGCTAGCACAGTCCGAGGACCAACCATTGCATACACGCAGCAAAACAATCCCTTCATAGCTATGTGAAGAAGCAAAGGCAACCGGGACAGTTCCAGACGAAAGGTGTGACACAGCTCAAGCCTACAAGGCAACTCAAAGTTGTTCTTGGCCCTAACGTGGCCAAAACAACTCAGCTGCAACCCAAAACTAGGGTATTTCCACAGCCACAAACACACACAGTGGATGATAGCAGCAATCCACAGCCCCAAAACAGGGAAAGACTCAACCAACAGACATGGGAGTCAACAACCATCCAACATCTAAAAGCCCACATCACATTGCTCCTCAATGCAGTTGCAAAAGGGGATGGCATGGACAGACACCGGCTCACTATGGATGTACAGTGGCCCCAAAACGTAATTGGACACCACTGCCAACAAAACGTGGGGAAGACAGCAGCCCCAAAACATAATCAGTGAGCACAAAACATAGGAAAAACATACCCAATTCTACTCTGTGGGAAAACGTAAATGACCACCGATACACAGCTCCTCTCCTGGCTGCGTGAGAAGGTAAGGCCGTGAGAGAACAACTCGCTAGTCTCTGCGCGAGTGGAAAGAACGCCACAGCAGGCCGACGAACATCATGAGAGTGAACAACTCTCCCTGCGTGAGGTGAACCAACCACCATGAGGAACGAACAGACCATCCGATGTACGCGAGGATGAACAGACTTTCCCTCCGTGTGAGGAAGAACAGACCACGGCTCTGTGTGAGGAGGAACAGACCAGACGTGAGAGCAACCGAACCTGTGGAGAATGAAGACCGGCGTGAGAGAAACGAAGGTTCTCCACTGGGCATGCATATCGTCCAAAACTGATAGCAGCCTGCCAAAACCCACGTTTTCCCATGCCCACGTTTCCTCATGCAATAACTGCCCCAACTAACAAAATCACGACATTGAAGAGGTTGGAGAGGTTGGATGAGACAAAAAGGTAGCAAACAAACAAAGGTGGCACACATGGGCTTTTCCCCCATAAACCAAGGTTTGACATCCCCCACCCCTTATCCTTTGGAACCATGCCCTTTTCATTCAACGTTGCATTGCCGTAGCTGGTTGTGGTTTTAGTTTTATTTGATGTGCGTATTTACATGATGTCACATTATAAGGTGCGGGATAGCACGACATACCATCGGAAACTATCCCCATTGCCGAAACATACACAACCAAATCGATGGTGGGGATTTTGCCTTGAGCTCTTCACCACGATTAATTACATATATATACATCATGCAAACAGGGTCAAAACCGGGACATTACAAAAAGTTTCTTCATAACCAATTCCTTCTTTTTTATGAGAATCTTCGAGCTACGAATATTTCCTTATACTTATCGATACTTCCATCTGCCGAGTGTTTTGTCTTGAATATCTATTTTGAAGAAACAACTAACTTCTCTCTTGGTCTTGGCACTACATCCCAAACATCATTATTTATGATCGATTGGTATTCTTTGAGCATTACATCCATCCATTCCTTCTTCTTTGTATCATTTTCAAAACATGTAGGATCTTCATCAACAAGATTACACATCAAGGCCACATATCTGGAGTGGGTCCTTGGTCTCTTGCTTCCTTTTGGAGCTCCATATTTTTCTGCACCTTGAATAACATCACGATCCCAATCTAGTCTTATTTTATGTGAGATCATCTCTTGAGGTATCTCCATAGGCCTTTGAGGCTATGAGATATCATGGTATTCTGGTACCTATTCTTCTTCAACATTACGGATTGGGATTCTGCAAGTTTCTTCAATTATAGGAGCTTCATGTTCTTCTTCTTGATCTTCATCAGTATGGTTCTTTCTAGACTTACTAAAAGTTGCATCTTCAACAAATATAACATCTCCGTTGATCTCAATCTGGCGATGACCTGGAATGTATACTCTATAACCTTTCAAATGATCATTGTATCCAACAAATATCCCTTCTTTTTGGAAGGGTCGAATTTTGTTCTTTTGTCCTTGGAAACATGTATAAACACAGGACAACAAAAAATATTTAGGTGGTTGACTTTAGGATTCTCCCCAATAAACATCTCTCTTGAAGTTTTGTTCCCAAGAGCACTATGAGCAATTATGTTATGAACATATACTGCGGTTCTAGTTTCTTCAACCCAAAGGTGCATGGGTAAGTCTTGGTCATGAATCATGGCTTTCACAACTTCCATAATGGTTCTATTCTTTCTTTTTGCTACTCCATTCTGTTGAGGATTATAGGGTATGGTGAGCTCCCTCTTAATCCCAACTTCCTTGTAGAAGTATTAGAATTCATTGGAAGTGAATTATCCTCCATTATCGGACCTCAAGGTCTTGATTGTGTTTTCAGATAAGTTTTCCACAAGAGCCTTGAATTCTTTGAATATTTCAAATACTTCATCTTTTCCTTTCAAGAAGTAAATCCAAGTCTTGTGGGAGTAGTCATCTATAAAAGAAACATAATACACATAGCTGCTTAGTGAAGTGGTTGACATTGGACCGCATACATTTGAATGACCAATATCTAAGATTCCTTTTGCTTTACTATTGCTACTTAGAGATGGGTTCTCGGTGTTCTTCCCTTGAGCACACACTTTTCAAACTCCTTCATGATTGAATTGAATTTTTGGTAAACATGGAAAACTTGCTCATAATTGGTAGTGCTTTGTAGTTCACATGAGCTAGTATTATGTGTTGTAATTCACATGGGTTGATTGTACTTGTTGTTAGGGATGAGTTTGTATGTCCTTTTAGCTTGTAAAGTCTGTCTTCTTCTACACCAGTCACAATTGCATCATCTATTGTCTTTCCCTTTGTCCACATAAGTACTTATCCATCTACAAAAGCAACTTTGAAGCCCTTCTTATCTAGAGTTGAGATAGAAAGTAGATTCTTCTTTAATCCTGGAACATATGGGACTTCCTTCATGGTCATAGACCTTCTTGAGTTCAACTTGTAAGAGAAATCTCCCATTCCTTTGATGGTATATTAGTAGTCATCTCCGATTTACTTTGTATGGTAAGTCTTTCTAGAGGAGGCATTGAAATGAGTCTTTATATCATGTCATATGTATGGAAGCTCCACTATCTACGATCCAAGTGTCACTTCCATGTGAGACTGATCCAGTAAGTTCTGATATCAAAACATATTCTTCAGTAGAGTCTTCCTCTTCATTTTTCCTTTCTTCAACTGGTTCATTTTCTTCAGCTGCATGAACCTGGAACTTCTTATTGAGTTGTTCTTCTTTGACTAGAAAGTTTCTCTCAATGTGTCCCATCTTACAGCATGTGAAGCATTCAAAGGATGCGTAGTCTTTTTTTGGTCTTGAGTTCCTTTGAAAATTTTGATTTCTTCTGGGAGAATGATCACATACCTTTCTCTTATGTGATCCTTTCTTTGAATGGGATTCCAAGGCTTTATCTTCATCATCATTTAACTTCTCTTCTCTATTGGTTATCCTTCCTCCTTCCTGCACACACTCTTCCAAAAGTTTGTTGAACTTGGTGGGCTTTCTCCTAGCACATATACCTTTGATGAAAGATTCCCAATCCCATTGAGAGACCATTTAAGGTGGTGATCACAACTTCTGCTTCCTCCACCATGTCACCAATAACCTCCAATTTTTCTTTAATTTTAGATTTTCTTGTGAAGTATGACTACATGGTTTCTCCGTTTTGGATCTTCACTTCCTTGAGTTGATTTCTTAAGGTCATTCTTTTGTTAATGTTTTTTTCCTTCAAATAGACTTGTCAAAGAATCAAACGTTTTCTTTTGGAGTGTTCTTTGATGATACTTGAGGGTTCAAATTATCCTTCATGGATTCATCTATGATCCTTTTGGATTTGATCATGTCCTTCTTGTGCATGGTATTTTCTTCATCTCCCTCTAGCTCCTTGACCTCTTCTTCGATGTAGCCTTCTAGGTCATTCTCTTCAAGGATAAACATGATTATGTACTTCCATGCTCTGAAATTCTCTGCTCCTTCAAGATTTTTATCAAGCATGGTTTTTTTTTCATCTTCAAGGAATGAGAACCTCAAATGGAAATACAGGAACTAGTACTTACCAATCTGAGGACTGCTTCTGGAACCTCCTTCAGGATGACCTAGGGTTTGATGGTAAAACCCTAATTTTTTCAGCTCATATTACTTGTAGGGATGAATGGTGGAAAAGATGCACACCCCAAGGCGATCTAGACTATATCTTTCTTTTTCCTGAACTTGGTGATGGAGCCTTGAAAACTTTGAAGCCCTAGTTCTTCCCAACAACATTGACATGTCAAAAAATGAAAATCTTCGGAATTGAGTTCTGCCACCACAAAAGTAGTAATTATCATAATTATTTCAAATAACTCTTTGCTATCCTATTCATTTTCCTTACTTAATTATCGTCGATCGAAAAGTATTATCAAATCTATTCTAAGAAAATCAATCCAAACTTTTTCACTTTTGGCAGGGACTTGCCCGTCTTAGCAGCTCGTCGTGCTATCACTAGAAACATTACCACCATCATTAATGTCCAAAATTGCAATTAAATATGAAATTACATGATTCAAATTCAAAGTAGAAAAAGTTTTAACGGTATGGAATTATATAGGGAATATTTCCAAATGTAGTTTTTGAAAGTGTGAGGCATGCATAACACTGTTGATGTTAACACATAGGTGAATCAAATCCTAACCTCATGTCTCTTTAAGGCCCACCAAGATATTTATTGAGCTCTATCTTATGGGGCATCTAAATATAGCCGTGGAGTAGGGAGAATATACATAGAAATACCTACACAAATATGTGAACCATGGCCTACTCATATGTTCCCCTTAAGGCCTACAAAAATTAAATTCTTTTGAGAAGAATCCTATTTATCCATATCATATTTTCTCCAAGGGATTTATCTATAACCTCCCTACATAACCCTCTTCACCCAAAGGTGCCACAATGGTTCTTACAAAACATGTTAGGGCTGGTGCGAGCTAATGAGGGTCTCTTTTAATGCGTTAGATACAATAGAAAACTGAAAAAATAGGCATCCCTCAACTTACATGGATATTTTGAGACACTTACACAATAAATCTTGCTTTGAGTAAAAATGATTAAATGTAGGAAATTGAATAATGTTTTTGAAATTATAAATTTTATCTTATGCATTGAAAATGTTCATAATGATCCCAAGTTTGATATTTTCTAACATATACATTTTATCTTTTGGAAAACGATAAGATATATGTCTTCGTGGGTCCCATCTTTGAGTACCTAAATGATGAAATCAACCTACAAAAATCAGTAGACACATAGAGAACAAATAACACTAGTGCATAACTATTTTTATAAAATAAATTTAGTAGTTTCTTTTAATTATCTAAGTGACCAAACCTCAAAAACAGTACGGCAATTGTGGGTCCCAGTTTTGAAGGTCTTAATGCAATGGTTTTTTTATAGCATGTAGAGGTCGATGTCTAGGAGTGCAACATATGAATTTTTATTTTAATTGATTGAGAAATAAGAAAAAAGTTATGGAAGAAACACTAATAGTGTGTTTTTCGAGTTAAGGAGTAATCTGCAGAAAAAATGATATCTATGTCTAAATTTTATAAAAAAAATATTGTGTAGCACATTGTAACGAGTGGTAAAACACATACATATTGAGGAAATGGATGAAATGCCCAATTAGCTATGGTTTACTGTATTCCATAGAAGAGGTATGGTTAACCTAAAGCTAACTTCGAAGTAGACAAATAGGAATAGGGATGACATTGGAACACATGAGGAGGCTCAGTTTAGGTGGTAAGGAACACAAGCACATTCCTTTTAAATTCAATTTTCCTTTCCCGCCGAAGAAATTTAGTGTTATGAAAAACACATGCATGTTTTGCTTTTAAATTATGTCTGCACGATCTTTATTTATAAAATGTGCACACAGTTTGTAGTGTTAAAATGTTAGCGTGATATTAGTAAAATTGAATTTGCCTTAGGAAAAAGACTTAAGAGGGGTTTACGAGGATTAGGGGTTGGGGAGAGAGAGGGGGGAGGGGTTAGGGG
>LPNX010468345.1:1658-26658 GCA_001517045.1 Pseudotsuga menziesii | reverse complement strand
AACTTCACCTTCAGCAGTAGGAACATGGACTTGATCATCTGGAGCAAAAGGCTTCTCCTCATCCCCAGTCTCCTGAAAACTAGTGCATGGAGAGTGTCTTCCCATCACTGCCCCCCTCCGAGATGGATACATGGGAAACCTTGGCTTCATCCGAGACTGACTGCAAAAAACTGACCTTTTCCCCGAAAAGGTAAAGATCATGAAGCCAACAAGTGTCCTTACGCATGTCAACGTTGGCACCGAAAGGGGACACCTTCATAATCCAATAATTATGTAAAAGTACCCGACGATGTCTGAATTTGTATATTTGTTGAAAGCCCAAGATTAAGACCAATCTTTACCAAAATTTGAGCCACCACCATAACCCCCGAAGAATGAAAATATAGGTTTGCAGCTACAAGCTCACCCAAGATGTTCCTAATGGCAACAAAGCAGGCAGGCATCCAAAGATGCATAGGTAAACTAGGTAGCTAAACGCACAAAGGTTCCAGTGCCACTTCTTCATTTTTGCATCAAATAATAGATCCCATCGTTTCAGAAACAAAGGAATACCATCCATACTCCACTGAAGACCAAGAACCTTATCCACCAAATCACTCGAGTCAAAAATGAAGGAGAACCAACCTTTTTCCAACACCCTAGTATGATTCAATCAGGGCAAAAAATACCTGCACTGATCCACTTCCCACCGATTGAGAAAGTCCCAACCAAAATGTCTGCCTCGAGCCCGCCCCACCACCGCAGTTGCAGCAAAATCCACTACATCATCCATTTGTACGTCCACCCCTAGAACCAAGGAGTCAGGACGAGCCCTGGAATTAACACAATGTATTTGTTTACGCGAGGGTTTCCCTAACCCAAATCTTCCTTTGAAGAGAGGGGTGAATCAACCTCTGTACTGTTCCCTACCACAGCAACTAGAGATCCTCCCAGATCACTCGCATGAGCAAAAGAAAGAGTCACCAGAACAGAACCCACCTCCAGATGCCGACAAGTTTCTCGTTCAGAACCAACAACAAATAATTCACCCACCAAAAAAGAAGAAGGAATAGTCACCGACCTAGGTATAAAACCCAACTCTTCCTAACCAAGGTATAAAACCATAATAAGGTCATCAGAGGTGACTAAGGGAAAAGACACCAGAGGAGCCAAATCAGCCCCAAAATCCGCTAAATCCTCTATCACCCTGCTAGTAGGCCCAGATGAAACCATAAATGCGAGGTCCTTCGCTTCTCCAATCAAATCAGTAAACCTAGGTTGAGAATTTTCCTGAGGGTTAGTTAACCGCCCAAGAAAATCAGAGACGAACTCATCTCCCAAAGTAGGGTTAGATTTTCGGATAGGATCCAACACAAGAACCCCTCCTGTCACTTCATGTGCAGACACAGCAGCACCCATCACGGTCGATAACGCCACATCCTCCATGATGATGCTTCGGATCCCAAAGGTAAGGAGAGTAGAAACAAAACACTGTCTTCGAGCCAAAGTAAACCCCAAAAAGAGAGGAATACAATGTGCAATCCCTCCAGCTAAACAACGTGTAAGCGTCCCTTAATCAATCCCTAAAGAAACCATCCACACCCAAAACGCCATGTCCTGAACCAGAAAGTAAACCCAAAAATATAAAATCTAGCAAACCCTAAGAGCTCAGGGAAATATACAGAGCCAAACCATCATCTTGTGACCCTAGTCTCTCCATTCAAGACTAATGATACATTTTCGAACTACCTTTGTAGAATCATTATCCCCAAAAGTAACATAGCCTCCTATTTCTTCTTTCAAGGAGAAGAACTTGGTTTGGTCCCCTGTCATCAATAATTTTGGAATGTTATTCAAGGTTTCATAAATATTAATTAGTTCAAGATGGAACTACCTCATATAAATATGCCTACTCTTGAAAGGGTATATTTATAGCCTCTGTTGAGTGTTGAACTTTTGTGTGTATGAGACTATTATGTACTCTACTATGAAATAAAAACATAAAACAAAATAAAACTATGACTAATAAATAAATGTTATGTATTATATAAATATATACTAAATAAGTAATATCAATAATAAAATTATGGAAACCAAAACCTTTAACTTTTAATGAAGACATATCATTCTTATAATATAATAAATTCATTCTACTTAAAATCATGTGAAACATCAAATTCTATTCAACAAAAAAAAATTATAGCACAATCATATGAAAAACAATTTGTACAAATAAATAAAAATACTAGAATGCAAGATATTAAATATTACAATAAAAATATATCTCATTCTTAATGCTTTAAGGAGATCCAATAATATAACTTCTGCACAAAATTATTGTTTTTCATTGCTATGCATTGAAGTATATAATTATATACAATAAAAATGCCTAAACAAGCATTCCAAAGAGCATTATTGTTTTTAATCACTATGCATGAGAGAAATGAGAGAAATTTAACATGTAACTCTCTTATGTAGATTTATATATCTCATTCAAATCATATGAATAACTACAATTATTTATTTAACAAAATAATTGAGATGGAAATAAATATAGAAATTAAAAAAACATTGCTATGCATTAAAGTATAGAATTATATACAATCAAAATGCATAAACAAGCATTCCAAAGAGCATTATTGTTTTTAATCACTATGCATGAGAGAAATGAGAGAAATTTAAGATGTAACTCTCTTACGTAGATTTATATATCTCATTCAAATCATATGAATAACTATAATTATTTATTTAACAAAATAATTGAGATGGGAATAAATATAGAAATTAAAAAAAAACACTGAGTTCAAATAAACAAAAATTACATAGTAGAAATATAATGTTGTTTTTATTGAAACTTATTAGTATTTGATAATTGGGAGTAAAGAATAAAAGTTTGTGTTGCTTACTTATATAGAAATTGGTTGCCAATCCCAAATTTGGTCGTTTGCAGCGATCTAAATCGATTTCTTCCCTCGATTGTTGGATCGAATTTTCCAAGATGAATATAAACCAAAACTGTCGAGTTGAACATAGCTGAAAAAAGGTCCCAACTCCTTTGAAATTCTCACTTTTTATCTTTTCCTTTCTCCCTCTTTATTTTCTTGTGTGGAAGGTGGATGGTTGTAACCGTTCCTCTTTCATTCCACATGGCAATTTGATCTACATCCATGTGTTTGGCGTGATCAGTAGCCAACACAATCTGTATCATGCAATATGTAGTCATGAGGTTTTGCAACCCATCTCTACAGCAACACAAATACACAATTACAGGCTTTTTGTAACAACACAACCCTCAACGACAAGGTTATTTAGTAGCACAAATCTCAATGATAGATTCTGTAACATCGCAGATTCTCAGCAACAGGTTTTTTAGTAGCTTATTTCCTCTTACAACTACTATCCAAAATAAATATCTTTGGGTGATGTCGATTGCCCAAACGACAAGGATGATCATGCATTAGACACCCTTGGTAAGAAAAAATGAGCTTCTATCTCTTGCAGTGATTTCTTCAGAGGTTGAAGAATGTCGTAGGTGTCTTAGTTACTTCTCTGAAACCCATGAGACATATTTAGGTCCTATGTTTTTCCATTTGATTAAATATTCCCTTCAGCGGGTCTTCTTACAAACTCGCGTGGCCAAATTTTCTTCCACTTCTTTAACAACTTTAATTGGTAGTTGCTTCTTCCATTCATCTGGAGTACCCACCTCGTCACTCTTTTCCCCTTCATGGAACTCACACAAATCAAGAACATTGAATATCGGGGAGATATCCAAGTTTTTTTGGCAATTCTAGCTTATATGCATTTTTAGAATTTTTTTCTTAAAATTTTGCATGGACCTATCTTTTTGTACTTCAATTTATTGTAGGTTCATGTTAGGTATTGACACAGATCTATCAACAGGGTTTCAAACTCTATCGACGCCCCTAAACACCACGATCTCCCTAAAGCACCGGCCCAGACAGGTTTTACCCTGTCCAGCAACACTTGCAAAGCAGATGAAGTCTCACCCGAGATGTTCGAGAGAGAGTTGTAGGAACCACATTTCCACAGTAAGGAGGAGGATTTGCGCATCTAATTTTTCACTATTCCCTTACTGTCGCAATATCAACTAGAGACTCAGGCTAGGATTTTCTCATCATTTATTCATGTTCAATCGCATCAATAACCATTCATACTAGATCACATCATTATATTTATTCATAAATAGATCGACAAACATGACATCATTCAGTATGCAGAGACATCACATCATTCAGGAACATAAACCATATTGCATAAATTACTCATCCAAATCACATCAGTAAAACAGTAAAAATAGAAAACATAACATTATAGATCAAGACGCAGTGGTTTCAACATCATCGCACATGTCATATTACTTCTGCACCTCAAAATAGCTTCATGAAATACATTCTTAGAGTTGCAACAAAGAACAAACACACATATTGATCTTCTGTAGATGTCAAAAAGATCATCACACATACAATTATGCCTCTCCTTATGTTTTTTTTCCTACTACATTTCTAATTCTATATATAGGCTTGCGCCTTTACAAGATGGTCCATGTTAATCGACTCTCTGATTGACTTGGAGCAAACACTATAAAACTATGACCAAAAACTACAAAACTTATGACCAAGATGAATCTTTGTCGACTTCTCCGCCTTGCGCACTATCCTTCGTCTTGCGCACCATCCTTCGACTTTTGCACCATCCTTCAACTTTTGCACCATCCACTTGGCGTGCACACTTTGCGCATCAAAAGTGTTTGCCAACAACCCCCAACACAAACTTGTGGCTTGTCCTCGAGCCATGTCAACTGGATACTGTGTACTCGTTGATATTTATCTTGAAATATTCGTATTGTTGTTTAACTTCATCTACTGTAGCTTTTTCCTTTGTGTTGATCACCGTGCATTCTTTTGCATCCTACTCTGATAGATGGTCAGCAAGTTTGACAGTCACTTCCCTTCGACTCTCCTATACAGCTTGAAGCGCATTCACTACCTTAAGTTCCAACTGCTCACCAACATCTTGGAACTCATCCAGTTGGGTGGTGCGACGTTGATGATGCTCTCATGCCTTGGTTGCTGGCTACAACAATGATTTTAATTACGTTGCCTTTGTTACTTGCACAACGGGGGGCATCGCTTTGAGTGACACTCTCATCGCTGTTAATTGCACCTCAGCTTCATGCAACTACATGCTCAAATGTTGTAACTGCTCATCTTGAACAATGTTATCCCAAAATTGCATCGTTTCATCAATGATTAACTTGGTTTCCTTCTCATTGTCTTCCAGTTGCGCTGTCGCATCCTCTATTGTTCCCTTGCATGCTACAACTTGCTCGGGTAGTGTGCTTGGGATTTTGCATGTCTGTAACTCTTCATTGTCTCTACACAAATATGAAATAACCTAGCCCAGTCGCAGAACCTTAGATTCTACGAACATCTCATTTGTAATGTCGGGAATTTCCTTACATGCAAATTCGATAGATTTTTCTAACTGCACCTTGTCATCCCATATCTGCACTTTCTCCACAATTACTACATCATGTTCCTTCTTGAGGCACTCCATCTCTTGCTTCTCCATTGCTTCTTTCTCCTATGACTTTAGTAAGTGGTCACCAATAATTTCTTCTCTGTTGGCAAGCTCCTGACTCACCATCTTCGTCAACTGCACCAAAGTATGGGTTGGTAGTTCATTAACATCCAATGCAATTGTATGGAACTGCTAAAGTGATGTGTCGACATCCTCACTGCTGGTCTCTAATGCTCACGGCTGAATCTGTACTATCCGGACCTGCTTACTTGTGCTCAACTCTCCAATCCTCTGCAACACATTGGATGGATCTTTTGAGGCTAATTTTGGAAAACTTTAATTTTTAGTTACTTTATGTTTGTTTAGGAAATGTTTAAATATTTTTATTAAAGAAGTTAAGACTAAATTAAAATGTTATAAGAAATAATTACGAATGTGTTTGTTCTAGGAGATCATATGTTCAAATCTAGAGGAGGGTAGAGTATGTACACCTTTGTAGACTTTAGTAGTCAAATGGTTGCTTGTGGGATCTCTTATCCTAGAAACAAGGCGATATCATAGACTCATTTGGTGTCTAACTTGATGATCATGACCTTCAAATTGGATTATTATTATTATTATTACACAAAGACAGGAAATGTTCATTATTTGTAGGATATGATTTGAGAGATAAAAATTACATAAAGAAGTATTGCAATTTTGGCAGTAGATTAAGTGATTGTCTCTCTCTCTCTTTAAGCTCAAACCTAGATCCAATACATTATATGATGTGCATGTTTGGTGACACAAAAGTTGTATTGGTTGTGTGTTGGGCATGTTTTTGGTGAAAAATAAGTTGCATCGGTTGTCCTTTATAGGCCAATATGAGTCATTGAACATCGTGATTCCTAAACATCATAACTCACAACTAAAGGAGTCCAATGATTATTTGAAACCATGACTTCTGTTTTGTATACCTTGATTGCAAAAAGATTTACAGTGAAGGATGGATAAAAGTTTGATATTTAATAGTCACTGAAGGATGGACTTAATCATGTGAGTGTGCTTATAAGGATTTTTAAATAATATCCCAGTGGGATAGCTCGAGTGGTTGAGTTCTATGAGCTACAAGTACGAGGTCACAAGGTAAATAAGTAACTCCTCATATTTAATGACATAATTATATTTAACAAGAGGATGTGACTCCTCATATGTATTATCTCCCTAAGTAAACCTTAGATTCAGGTTATTACATTTTCCCTACTTGCAGTTTCATGATTCATGCTTCCATGTATTGTTCACATTTTTGAAGCGCTTATGGAGGCTTGCTATAAAATTAAATAGTGTTTGCTCAATTGTCCAAATTGAATATTTTGAGGAAGTATAGGGTTGGGAAAGTAGATTACAGATCAACCCAAAAATGAAACAGACCATCATCTTCATTCCCTAAGAGTTGACAAATGCATTCAAGATTTCAATGGTAGGTTCAAAGTCAAAGTTCAAAGTTTCCTTCCATTTAATGTTTATGAAATACGCCATGATACATAAAAGTACTTGTACATTGTTATGTGTTCATGAAGGAGAATGAGGAATAGGAAACATTAGGAAAAGACAACATCCGACATAGAAAATATACAATTTTTCAAAACATGGGATAAAAGACAACCGATAATGGGATTAGAGCCTACTTCTTTAGTTTTTTACAAGTTTTCAAGTCTTTCTCTTGCTCGTTCTGTGTTTTTTAAAAACAAATATGATGGTATAGGTTGAAATAGCCTAGAGTAAGTCCAAACTCTTGCCAACTCACCTTAAATTTAACTATACCTTACAACTATCTTTTCTCATGCGGAAAAAAGAGCACTCTTCACGAGTTTCCATAGGTGGCCATTGTTTATCAGCTAGTTCATACAGTTTTGAATTTTATATTTTGTTCACGGAAAACAATTTGAATTTTATGTATTGTTTCTTCATGCATCTAAATGCATAACCAGTTGCAAAAACTTCCTTGCATTTTTATTCAGGTCATGTTCAGATCTTCCCATCTTCCCAGCACTATGCTCTAGTTTAAGTGTTTTTGTAGTTGCATTGAGAATGTGCTTTGAACAACTATGCTTTCGAAGGAATTTTAATGAACACTTTTACTTGCCATTTGGACCTGCAAAACTTCATTTGGTTGGATTATTAAGGCTTTATCCGTAAATATATAAACAATATACATATAAAATAAGCTTTTATAGTTTTTGTTCTTTTTTTTCAGTTGTTCTTTACTTATGTGATGTTTATTGTTGAATATTGTCTCCTGTAAATGGGTGGTTATAGTAGAAAAAACAATGGATTTATGTTTTTAATTTATTGGTGATTCTCCTTTAAAAGCTAGTAATGCAAAATGAAATTGTTCATATGCTTCTCCTAAAACTTCATAGTTCTGAATCGTTGCTTAATTTCATAAAGTTATGTTTCCATTGTATTGAATTTTTTTATAACTAATTATGCAAGTCTATAAAATTAGGTTTCTATGTCTAAGCAGCTCCAAAATTATAATTTATACCTAAGTAGAAAACATACATTTGTAAAGGGTGTGAGTGTTTTTGCTTTTGGTGCTCTATTGAAAAGGTTGAAGTTAAAATGGTACACATTTTATGTTATCTTAGCAAAGCGAAGGAAGACAAAAAACTTGAAATTATAATTTATAAAAGGTTTCTATGGTTATATAATTTACTCTTCCAAACAATTGCTCTGTCATGTAGTTCGGTTCAGATAACATACACAATTCCTGTACGCAATACAATCAATTTTCCATTGCTTCCATCCACGCTCCTATAATTGAATATAAATATAAACCTTTTTTTTACTAGGTCAAACTTGTTTTATTCATTTTCTCTTTCTCTTGCTTTTGCTCAGGCATATTAACACTACAATTAACTTGCAATTGATTGCTAAGCCTAAAATCCAAGCTTCTTTGTCGAAGACATCGCCACTTTGTGGCTCTTATTGATAAATTGTAATAATAAAGGAGCGTCACATCATGCAAGGAATTTCAAATGCATCATACTTAATAATATGAAAGTTTTAAAGAAATTGTAAAAAATAATAAAAATTATTTATAAAAATCATGTACTTGTGTTTAATGTATTAGTGTGTGAGACCAACATTGGTTTTGAACTTTAAAAAAGGTAACTAATCATTTGCTTTGTTTTAAAATTTTACTTATGTACTTAAAAAGATTTAAGAAAAGCATTCATAAAGTATCATAATAATTATGGTGAATTAAAAGATTAACAAAATCAAAATTGATATAATTATTTTAAAATTACGATATACACTTAGTATAAGAAAAACATGATTTAAAAAATTCTAATAAAACATTATTTACATCTTTAATAGTCTTTAAAATTGTGAATATACCGAACCAACCATAACCAATGCATTGATACATAAGTTTTGAACAATATCTACATGATATTTTGAGGGTTTATTATACCTACCGAAGGAGCAGGTATATTGTTTTTAATTTTCGTTGACCTTATATTAGTTTTGGTGTTGACCATAAATTTCTTTAATTTTCCATAGTTTTACATATGGCTAACCATTTTACTATTTTTATCAAATATTTAATTCCATTTAACTGATAGCTAATTGGATGACAAATTGAAGCATTATTCTACAACCGACGGTGGAAATATCGGGGTTGGAGAAATATATTTAATGTGCTTCCTATCATATACCTCCTATGTTTCCATGCCTGGCCATCTAGCAGTTTCCTTCCCATCAACGTGCTTCTCCACCACCAGTCCCTTGTGATTCTATCATAGGTGAGGACCACATCCTCAGTTTGAAAAACATACATTTAATTAACATTAAATTACCTTAGCATATGCATTAATTTTCTCTCGTGCAACAAACACCGCCTGCACCACCTTATCCCTTCCACCGCCTTCTCATATACAAATTCTGGCAATGTTCTGGTTCTTTATAAGCCACCACAATGCACTCTATTGTCTTGTTAATTTTGCTAGTGTGTGCGTAGAAGGAAAATGAATGTGCAGGCGCACAACATGGTATGCACTCTATTGTCTTGTTAATTTTGCTAGCATTGTATGCTTTGTGCGCAGAAGGAAAATGAATGTGTAGGCACACAACATGGTAGCTTCACCTGTAAGTCCATTCATTTTAATTTTTCACTTTTCAACTGTTTCAAAATCCTAAAAACTTGCTCTCATTGTCCATCGTTTGTTTGCATAGCATACCATCGTTTGTTTGCATAGTAGAGAATTGTTGCATTGCATTAGAAACATGACTTTACATATGCACTGAATTGCTTCATTTGTTTACTCCCTAACTGCAAAAAATGATAAATATGATTTTAAGCCCTTATTGCAGGAATAATGAGGGATGTTTTTGAAAACTTTTGGCAGAGACACGCTAATTTCAGTAAATTAAATATGCATGTAGATAAAAAAGTTTAGAAACTTACCTTTGTCACCTATCAATAGCAATTTTATGAGATAGTATTAATCTGCTCAACCTCTAGCCTGTCTCGAAGCCAGCCATTCTTGGGACCCTGAGCTATGTTCAATAGCAAGACACAAGCTAAGAATGCATATGACCTTATATAGATATGTCCCACCTAAAGTAGCGCTACAATACTGTCAGAAGGATGAGAAAGACTTTATTCGATTCAGGGGTCCTTATTTCATCCTACAAACAGTCTGTAGGGCAATAAAATGAGAGTTTATGGCTCTATTAATAGCCCATCCAAAAGAGGAAGCAATGTTGAATACAATACAAGGAACAGAGAAAATATATCTACCTGAGAAATTAGAACAAATATATACTAGAAAGTAGGTAAACCTTTTGCGTGACGTTTGAACAACTGGCAACTTCAATTTTAAGAAATTGAATAGACTATTTGATTCTCTTATTGCTTTGTAATCTTGAAGCTTTATAACTGCTCACGACATTACTGTATAATTTTTTTGTGAGTCACAAATCCTAAATCACTCGGTCCATGGACATCTATTTCATGATTTTCATTGCAAATACTTTACCGTTAATCACAATATAAACCCTAAAACACTCGGACTGGGGACATCTACTTAGCGATTTCATTGCAAATACTCATTTTTTACCGTCAATTACTATATTACCTCATCCATCCAAAGCTCAAGCTGGGCAGGCTAGACCCTCTTGAAGTCGCAATAGAATGAGCTTGTCAAGAAAGTAGGCGCATCGCAGGCTCAAATCACCATGCGAAGAACTATTAGGAGCGCCCCTGAGAGCATTTGGTAAACCACTGTGGACTTTAAGATTATTTCATCTTATTTTTTGTCGTTAAAATTATGTGACCGTTTGTCTGTCGATTGTCGCAGGTATGGACCTAGCCGCCCTAAGTACATGGGCCCCTTCTCTGAAGAGACACCGTCGTATCTCATCGAATAATTATCGGGCGACTATGGGTGGTACACGGTCGAGATTTCGGAAGATCCAAAAACCTTCACCAAAAAAAGAGTGTTGGAGGTGATCCACTGCATATGGGCCATGTTGGGAGCATTGGGATGTGTTTTCTTGGAGCTGCTGACCAAAAAATGGGTGAAATTTGGGGAAGTCATGTGGTTCAAGATTAGGGCGCAGATATTCTCTGAGGGAGGCGTTGTAAAAAAAGACCTATTGCAATCACACATATTAGAGATATTTTCCCATTCTGTTTGGACCAATTACAAGGTTGAACCATGAACCTGGCCTCGATTTATGTGGTCGTATGTCATGAAGTTTTGCAACTCAATTTCGACTATATTTCTCGGTACATAATCATCTTCACCCTTGGACAGATTAAAAAACAAATTGAAAAAATTAGCAAATAAAAAAATAATTGCATAAAAAATCTAAATAACCATTAAAACTTTACATAATTACTTTTAGTTTGTCTGGGAAATGTCTAAATATTCTTATTAGTCCCTGCCATCGGCTAGCAGGGACTCTATGAATCAGCATGCCGCCATTTTCATTAGTCTGCACTATGCCCAATACAAATTCTAATTATTTATCCTAACTTCCTTTTCTAGAGTATAAAAAATCTTTTTCCTCGACCAATTAGGCATAAGCAACCTTTATCTGCATCAATCAGAAAATTTCTCCTCTTATTTGGCCTCATATCTAGGTCAAACTTCCATTTTCTTGAAAAAACTTAGGTTGAAACTAAAATTATTGAACATTTTTATAGCCAATGAAGTAATGCTTGAGAGTACTATAGCATTATTCTTTCACATTAAATGTTAATACAAGTAATATCCAATATTTTAGGTTACAAAAAATCGGGATGCATGATTGTTGCATGCTGGCCATGTGTGCGTTGCATGGTTGCTGCATGTTGGCCATGTGTGTGTTCCATGATTGTTGCACCGCCACTAAACAACACACATGATCTGGTAGAAACACCTTTCATTCCAATGACCTATTTGCTGTTGACGGGCTATGGGAAAGCCTTTGAGATCAACTATGTGCAAAAAAATCATGTTCTGGTAGCGCACCTTTCATATGAAATACCCTATCTGCTGTTGATGGGCTATGTATCTGCTGTTGACTAGCTATGGAGAAAGCCTTTGAGACGGGTTATAGAGAAATCCTTTGAGACCAACGATGTGCAAGAAAATCAGAGCAAAATGACAAGTTAACATTACCAATGGACATCATCTTTGAAGCTTCACAACTGCTACAATTGATGTTGTCTTTGTTGTGGTTGGGCTGATGGTTGTTTTCTTGAGGTATGCTGTTAGCAATATCATACATAAGTTATCATCAATATCAATACATAAGTTACATATTCAAGTTACAGAAAACTTTCGCTCAATACTTCATTTTAAACGGTGCAATTTTTTATATCTATTATTGGCTTGCTGCATGCTGAAGAACAATAAAATTCACTTACCATTCTTTTGCAGGGGAATCTGCTTTCTTGCTTTAAATATGTTTCCAGTGTTTCCTGGTTGTTCTCCATGCAGTCTCCATGCAGTCGTCCTAGTAAACAAGGTGCTAAAATTCCTCACGACCCTAGGTTTGTCCAAATCTGCCATTTTACCTCTTCCTTTTCTTGAACTTTCTGTCCCTCCTCCAAATCTGAGAGAGAAATGTGATACACTGCTGCCTAGTCATCCCCTGCAGTTGTATTGGTAAACAAGTTGCCTTCAAATCCTGCAGTTTATGGGTTGCATTTCGCTGTAATTCGTAGCCTGTAATTATCGTTCCAAGTTTTGCACAGGATTTGGACTAGAATACCATGTGAAACAAAAAGAAGAAAATGAAAGGACTGTAAGCTATAACAAGAAACAACCAGGCGCACCTGCGCTCTCTTCAACGAAAATGGAATCTACAAAACAATTGCCTTGTGTCAATAGCAGTTCGGTGCCCTTCCTGAGCCCTCTTCATGCTTTTAAATGTGTCCTTTCTCATCCAACTTATTTCCAAGCTGCATCTCCATCTCGCTCCGAAACCCTTACCTCTGCATCTCTAACAGATTCCGCAGCCTCGACAATGAATGGGAGATACAATTTAATGGATTTAGTTGAGAGGGAAAGCATGAAAATACACAAGAATATGAGCATAAATGTATGTGCGATTCGCCATGAGAAAGGAAATTTACTCGATAATGTGGATCTTGAGTCACATGCATTCCATAAAAAATGGAAAAAAACAATAGCACAGGCAGCATAGAAGCTCAAACACTGTAACATCCATCGCCCATATGCTTGGAATCAACTCTAGTAGAACATTTTGTACAAGAGCTGGCATTGCCTAAATTCAAATTTTCAGACTTATGTTCTGTAGAAGAAAGAAAAGATCCCTACCTTCATAGGATTTACACGGTTGTCCCTTTCATATTGGTTATGTTGCTCCTTGTCTGTAAGCAACTCATAAGCAGCCTGAATTTCAATGAATTGTGCTTCTGTTGTTTCTCCTTCATCTAAATCTCCACTGCCATCATAAATTAAGAGTAACAAGGAAATTTGAACGAGTTTCAATACAAAATGGTTGAATGATGGACAAGAAAATAAAGGAAGATATTACATTGATGTTCACAAATGGCCAAAAGTAAAGAAATCACATCGAACACACTTGGACTAAGCCTACCATAGATAACATATATTTGCAGCTTGCTCATTTAAGACAGAAATCACTGTGAGAAGATGTTAAAAGAGTTTAATAGTTTATGCTTTTGCTTGCCAATAATGGACTTCAATCCTGCAATGCTTTGTGGGTGGCGAGTAGTTGTTTTCTAACATCTCATTGCAAGCAGCTAGCACGAACAAGGGAACAAGCGTCATCTAAGACAGATATTTGTTTCATCAATTATTACGGCAGCAAAGGATTAACGAGGAAAGAGAACCGCACTAGAACTGCACCCGTTCATTCTCGTTCTTCCCCTTGGAGCAAAACTGAGCACCTGGTGGCACCTGGGAGGCAGACCTGATGAATGTGGCGCATGGACTCCATGTGTTCTCTGGTAGTCGTGTTTGCTTTCCATCTGGCAGATGGTGCTTTGGTGCATGGACTACTTACCGCTCTGCAACACTTGGTCACCTGCTTTACTCTTTCTGTGGTAAAATTCTTGTTATTTTTAAATATTAGTATGACCTCCGTAAATCCAATTTTGAATTTGAAATTAGCAATAGGTACTGGTACAACTTTCTATTTTTTAAACAAAAAGTATTCAAATTAATCAGCCCAGATCTCATAATGTGGAGAAATAATTTGTTTTCTTTTTTGAAAAAATAAGTTAACAAAGCTGAGTTCCATTGTGGCTCTATGCTTTATGAGTCACATATATTCTGGCATTCATGCATATACTAATATGTTCTAACTTGATGCTTTATATGAGGCACTTGTATTCGAACTTCATAAAAGCAAATTATGTTCCGTCCCTCAGCCACGCCATCAGATTCTGTTTACCATTTAACGGCCAATACTTTTAACACATTACTAGAATTTCAGCGACGGCCATATGGAAACATTTTATAATAGCTATGGAAACAACATTTCATGATTAGAATTTGATACTACCCAGAAATTAAAATTCTGTTTACAGGTTAACCATAATTTGATACTACCCAGAATTTGATATTACCCAGAAATTAAAATTCTGCTTACAGGTTAACCATTTGGTTCAGCAGTCCAATATCCTTCGGTACCAATCCTGTAAGATTCCTTTTGGATAAATTTCTGGCAACAAGAATATTAAATATTATTGAAAGGTCTTACCATTTCAATTTTACAATTTCAGTTAAGTAGTATACAGTGTAAAATATCAAAGAATTAAGCTTACAATTCCAAAATTCTTCTGGCAGAAGGGTTGTTATCAGTATTAGCTGAGTGTAGCTATGCTCTGCTCATATATAATGAGATCCCACTGCTACTAGCTTTTTCCAGTGTTCCATGGAGACAAGTCAGTTTTAGACTATTGATAGCCTTTATGGATACCTGCTCCAATCAGCGGGGAAACCCATCACCCTACCCGGAAGGTTCATTAGCTTTGGACACCAAAACAAAGTCATCCATCAATAAATTATTATTTTCTTTTTTTTCTTTTTTTTTTCATCAATCAATTAATAAATAAACGATAAATTAATAAATAAACTAGCTTTTGCAACGTAGCTTGCTACAGCGTCAAGAAAAATATAAATAAAAAATGAGCCTTTACAACCTAGATTGCCAACCAAGTGCAGAACGAGTGGGAATGATTAACGTGCAACAGTTTACTCGGTTTCATTTTGTCAGTTTACTGGGTTTCAATTTGTGATTAAAAAAATAATATTTCTGGGAAAGTGGGGCACACTTTGCAGCCTCATGGGATTACAGATCATTTATGGGTTTGCTTTGACATTTGTTGTCATTATTAACGTGCAATAGTTTACTCGGTTTCATTTTGTCAGTTTACTGGGTTTCAATTTGTGATTAGAAAAACAAGATTTCTGGAAAGTGGGGCACACTTTGCAGCCTCATGGGATTACAGATCATTTGTGGGTTTGCTATGAAATCTGTTGTTAATTGACAAGCTTTCCAACCATCCCATAGCTGGGAACACATAGTTGGCAAAACATAACTCGATATGGGAACACATAGTTGTCAAAACATAACTCGAGATTACTAATGTTGACATCCAACACAAGACTTCCATTTTGAGCTACTTACCATGCATCGTTACGATCAAGTCTATCCATACATCATCTACATTCTTAAGATTTTCCATGCATCAATACACATAAGTTATAAGATCACATGCACTATCTATAGTCTCAAAGCAATAGGCAGGGACTTGCTGCCTTGCAGCCTCCCTTGTTAAAACAGTTAAGTCTAAATCAAAATGCTACAATAAACCAGAGCTACATCCAGTTTAATCCCTGCATTAAAGTGTTCAATACAAAAATACATATTGAATACTAAATGTTATGAATTATTGTTTATTCTTTAAAAACAAATATTCATTTGAAAAGTTGGAAAAATATAAAAATATAAGTTAATCAATTGTCTTAATATTTGGTCAAACTTTATATATTATTTTAAATTATTTCAAATTTAAAAATTAGATAAATAATTTTTTTATTTAAATTTAAATTAAATAATATATCAAGAAAATGTAATATTATTTTGATAAAGCTTGTAAATATAATATTTTAGTGGCATTTCTAATACCTTAAAACAAATTGTTTTTATTAAATGTACAATGTTGTAAAATATGATTATATGGGAATTGATTTTCTCTACAAAACAAAGAGAATGCATGTAGCTTGACTTGGTAAGAAGTCTCCATTATTCAAATATTTCAAAGTAGATTAAAGATTGTAACTAATTGAAATGTGAAATCTTGCATACTTCAGAAATTATTGTGATAACGAATTTCAAAAGTTTTCAAAAGCAAGTAAAAAGCAAGTAGCCTTGTGGGTTTTGGTTTTAGTAGTCCCCATCCACCCATGTTCAAATCCCATGGAGGTGACGACTCTAGGAAAACCTGTCAAAGCGTATGAAGGCCAATTAGTTTCAATAGAACCCATAAGTTCTCTTGTTCTTAACAACCTCTCTTGGTACCCATAACCCATAAACTATAGCTCTTAATAACCTCTGTTGTTACACATTAGTGATGCATTTTCAAAAGAAAATACTTCTTTTCATTTAATACTTCAAAAAAATGGAATGTTCTTAGCAACCTTCCATTTTCTAGCTCCGATTGACAAACTCTCAAAGTCTGAAGACTACATAATTTCAAGACCCCTTAAGGTTCCTTCATTTTTTCTTCAAATTGCATGGGAGTTTCTTGATCTAATTCCCACCGGGACAAATCCCGTATGTATGCACTTGAAGTTGAATCAATAGTTTTATCCCTATATTCAATTGAAAAATGGCATATCTATGGATAATCACTAATTTTTTTTCACTTAAATAATAAATAATGATTTCTTCCATCATGTTCTTTTCATAGGATTCACTAACTTATTTAAATTAGATGTAATAGAAAGGGAAATGTAACATGGATTCCTCCATGCAAACCTAGTGAGAAAATGCATAGGCCAAGGCTTTCTCTCATTTTACTGCAGCTTCATGCTTGATTTGAGCCCTTGCTTGAATTTCCTCAATAGTTATGCGACTCTCGTTCCAATCTTCTTGTAGATCATTGCTCGAATGAGACTCCATCATGCATTACGATGACATGCTATTGAGACTAATTATAACAGTATGAATATAAATGCATGGCCATGTATAGTGCAACTCATAGAACTAAATTGATATTGATATGTGTTGTAGTCAAGTGGATTGCATAGTTACCAGTGATACATATTATAGATTATATAAGCAATGATATAAGCAAGAGACAAGTAATGGTACATAGAACAATAAGTATTTATATCACTCAAGAAGAACACATATAGGGTTGATTACATAGATCGAAACGATTCTATATCTGTCTCTCCATCCTTTTTATATGATTTACAAGAGGTTACATAACTACATGTCGTTTCAACTAACCGACACAACCTGTGGAGTTTGACATAATCTATTGATATACTTTATATGTAGTTGGCCAGAGAACCTGGTTGGCTAGCCGACTTGGGATCCTCCAACATCTCCCCCACCTCAAAATATTTATTCGTTCGGAAGAAATGAGGAGATGAAAATTGTGTTGTATGAGTAATGGAAAAACATGTTGCTACAATATGGACTGTTGGCATAGGTAGATTGATGTTACTGGACACATACTTCGATAATGGCTTCTGTGGATACCGATAAGTGGTGCTGAAATTCTCCCCATGCATGCAGTGCATCCTGTATGTCAATTGTGAGAGTGGTGAGGCTAGACAAGTTCTCTGTCTTTTCGTGCATATCTAGGTCCATGATGTTGATCATGTCTGGTCCTAGCAGTTTTTTTTTCGTCGACAGCATAAATCAGTCATTGGAGTTGTGGCCTAATCTTGTCGATTTTGGGCAGGCTAAGTTGAGCTTGGTTGATCCACTAGTGTTCTTGTTTTTCCAATTTTGTTGCCGTATTGATTTCCAAAACAAGCTGATCATCAATGGTATGAGCAAGTGATTCACTGGTAGCATGTCGTCGTTGTTGCAGTGAACCGATGAGTTCGCGTCTCTTCTGCATTTATTCAAATACATTGTCGTAATGGGTATACCAATTCCGCAAAACTTCTGTAGTTACAACAGATTCTGAAGCGTATTGGACTATCATGTTGTGTGCTTCTGTGAAGGCCATGTATTGATTTCTTAATAGAATAGAAGTTTCATCTGTCTAATCATGTTGCTTCTTATTTAGTTGTTCCTGGAGAGTCGACACAACAATTTTGAATATAAGGTAAGATTTTTCAAGAGGTTTGTCGAAGTTGGTCCTCGACGGGATTGTGATAATCTGTTATGCTAAGTTTTCACACTTAGCCAAAAATGGGGATTGCTCTGCTTTTAATTGTGCAATGTTCTCTTTAGATTCCACTCTTTTATGTTTGTGTTCATGATCAATTTCATATGTAAGAAGGTCTAATTCTTCTTATTTTTATTTTCGTGGGTCAAATGTGGCAACTTGGCCAAATTGATCTATATTTACAAGAAGGTGTGGTTGTTGTTGTAGGTGTTGTAGGCACTGCTGTTGCTTCTGTTTTTATTTTTCTTATTTATTTTTTTCCTTTATTTGCTTCATTTTCCTTTTTTTCTTGCTCTTTATTTTTTTTCTCAAGCTCTGTTTGTTTTTCTGTTGCACTCTATATCTCTGCTACTTCTTGTGTTGTTGATGTTTTATTACTCTGTTCGGAGGCTGGATTTATATCAGTAGGGTTAAGTAGGAGTACGTTGGTAATATCAGGATGAATTGGGATATTGGTTGAATTGTCTTTGGTTGGAGGTTATGGGGGTGATGGAGGTCAAGCAGGGTTATCAGCTAGGCCCAATGTATCTTGCGACAAGGATTATTAAACATTGCTTGTTGATGCAGGTTCATAAGTCGAGTATGGAGGTTGCAATAAGTTATCTGAAGGGTCGATAGTGGGGTTGGGTGAACGCGGTTTGTCTGATTAAGGCTGGTGTGGTGTTGGAGTCGTGTGGTCGACATGTCAGGGAATGAAAGATGATTTTTGTTGTACCACAATATTACTTGTTAGATCGGTATTCTTCTCTAATATAGTTTGGATATATCTAACAATTTGTGTTTCAAGGGTGGAGGGTGGTGGAAGGTCGGTAAGGTTAGACTCAGGTAGGTTTGAGGTATACTTTTTCCCTAACTCGGCTATGACTAGTCATTTTATAATCATTGTTTTCTATTTGGGGAGGATTGAAGGTAGTTGGTCGATGAACTCTTGCAGGTCATTATCGTTTTGGATTCTTTCTCTAAAGGGAGCAAGTACCTTTTGTAGATACTAAGTTGGTATGAATTCTTCTTCAGCAACAGAACCAATGTTGTATTCAAGTGGATTGCATAGTTACTAGTGATACATATTATAGATTATATAAGAAATGACATAAGCAAGAGACAAGTAATGGTAGATAGAACAACAAGTATTTATATTACTCAAGAAGAACAGATACAAGGTTGATTACATAGATCAAACTGATTATACATATGGCTCTTCAACCTATTTATATGATTTACAAGAGGTCACATAACTACATGTCGGTTCAACTAACCGATACGACCTGTGGAAGTCGACATAATCTATTGATATACTTTAAATGTAGTCGATTGAAGGACCTAGTCAGCTATCTAATTTTAACTTGCCATAGATCTTATTTCAAGAGCCTCGTGATGTCGTTTTTAAGGATTTGGGCATTGGGCAGACTGATGAGTTTCTTCGTCCAGACAAAGTCGATGATCCCTCACATGCTCCTGGACTCTAACACATTCCTGCATTCAAAGTAATATCGTATTCATTTTCTTTCTTGCATGATATCCTCTTGCCAGCGCCTACAATCGCACCAGCCCTTACAATTCCCTCAAAAATCCCTCGACGTGAGAAAAATGCAAACAATAAAATATTGAAAACCCTTTCCAGACCCAAGAATAATTCAGAGATTCTAAAGAAGACCTATTCACATGGTAACATGATACGAGACAAGTATTTTAAAGAAGGTTGTGGAAAGGAACAATATGAATCCCTACAAAAACCAAGTAAATGAAAAAATTTAAGTATCCATAGTTATGAATCTTGGTGAATCCTAATCATCCTTGAAATGTTAATAATAATGAAAATCCTAAGTATCTGATGCTGGCATTTCATGGTTGTCTTGGTGTGAAGATTTCCCAAAATCCCATTTACGCTTCTCTTTTGGATTTTTTTTTCCTGGACACAAAAATATTCGTAGTATTCAATATACTAGCACAACCACAAGTAAAGTGGTCGGTGAATGTCGATAGGCACAACCAACCACTTAGTTTTGTGAAGATAGTTGGTTGTTAAACAAAGGATAAAATATATAATTTTATATCCATTATTCATACCAGATTGTTAGAGTTAATATAAGCACAAAACAAATACTATTTAATAAACAAAACAAAAACTGATATGAAAAGAGAAAAAAACAAATTGTTACCCATTTCTTTAACCACCCTTTAACTGAAGCTTATTTAAATCTTAATCAATATGCATTTAAGCATAACAAGATATGATGGACATGAAATGAATCCCTGCTATGCACTTGTTACACTTGGGTCAATATTTCTAATCTGCTCAAGTAAGTCCAAAATTTAAGAAAATATATAAATTCCTATAGACATAATTATCTTCTTCAAAGCATGACAACCAGGAAAGAAAACTAAATCTCAAGGCATGGGAAGAAAAGCTCTATTGATACCCACCCTTTCTTGTTTGCATGCATTATGCTCTTCCTCTTTCCCTTTGAAGGAAAATTTTGATTTATTTGAATCAATGAATTCAGAATCCTTGTTATGTGACTTGAAATCCCTTTTCACTATTGTGGACCATGAGGCCTCGTTCTTCCCCATGCTCGTGCATTAATATTTCTTCCCTGCAACATCTACCCTAAAAATAGATTTCTCTATGTAGATCCATAGAGAAAAAAAATAGGAACTTCAAAAATAAACACAACATAGTACAAACCAAGCGTAAACATTGAAAGAATTCTCAACCATTGAATTTCAATCATTCTGAAAACTAATACAAGTGACAAGCGTGCTGGGATCTATGCAACTGTTGAGTGAGTCATGACTTACACAGGTATGTTTCATCTAAAAAGTAAATAGTTATACAACTTTATGATTGATTATCCGCATTCGAATTCATTGAATATTGTATCCATAGCACAACTCTTTTTCCTTAGACCAAGGCAACCATCTCAAGCGCTCTGTTATTTATTGGTGGTAATCAAAATTGATAAAAAATTAAGAGAGTTTGACAAAACCTAACTAAATTTTTCATGAGTTAATGTGGAAAATCTTTAATTTTTAAATGTTGAAGTACATGGACTTATTTTATATTGAATGAGTGAAATTTTGATTCAGGTGTTCAAATTGGTTTCCAATCTTATTTGGTTGAAATTTTCATTTAATATATACATAATACTGTAATATTAAATATAGTTTGAGTCTGTCTAACAATTAAGAATATGTGTTTTTTAGGAGATCATATGTTCAAATTTAGAGGGTAGAGTATGTACTCCTCAATAGAATTTAGTAGTCAAATGGCTACCTTTGGGGATCTCTTATTCCACAAACAAGAAGGTCTTATACACTCATTTGGTCTCTAACTTGATTATCACGACCTTCAAATTGGATTATTATTATTATTATTATTAGAGAAAGATAATAAATGTTAATTATTTATCGGATATTATTCGAGAGATAAATATTCCATAAAGAAGTATTCCAATTTAGACAATAGATCAAGCGACTCTCTCCCTTGAAGCTATAACCTGGATCCAATATATTATATGATGGGCATGTTTGGTGAAACATAAGTTGTATTGGTTATGTGTTTGGCATGTTTTTGGTGAAAGATAAGTTGCATTGGTTGTCCTTTATATGTCAATATGAGTCATTGAACATCATGATTCCTAAACAACATAACTGTTGGAGGAGTAAGTCAGTATGCCGACTTGAACGATAACTGACTTAGCCGATTATCCGACTAAGTCGGTCAGCCGACTAATGAAAGATTAGGTCGGCCACCTAAGGTCGTGTCGGTTGAGTGAACCGACAGGTAGTTATTTGTAACTATTTGTAAATCATATATATTAGGTTGTTGAGCCAGATGAGAACTCGGTTCAGTTGTATGTATTGTATGGACCCTTTCACTATAATATAATCTGTTATTCTACTTACTTGTTCTTGTCTCTTGTCTTTGTTATGTATGTTTGTATTAATGTGTATTATTGGTAACCCTATGTGATCTCCGAGATTACAACATTGGTTCCATTGCTGGTAGTACATGCATGAGATGTATACAAGCAAATGATATCAGAACAAGAGATTAAGGACTGGTGGGAATGTAAAATAGCAAACTACTTGCAAAATTACGCACGAAGAAACATATTAACAACTGCTCAAGCAAAAGAAAGGTTTTTTACCGAGACTCATGAGAAGTTTGTAGAATTAGTGCCCCAACTTTTGAAGAAACTCCTGGATGAAAAAACCAGAAGCGATTAAAGACCAACAACTGCTAGACAAACTGATTCAAGGGGGAAGAACAAACCTGTCGGAGTGGTTCAAAAAGATTGCTGACGAATTCTGCGAGGAGCAAGCCGTAGAGGAAAGAACTTCGGTGGAAACTATCCAAAAGAAATTCTACACAAACCTCACTGAACAATTCTTGTGTTCCTTATCGACCTTGCTGTTCAAATTTCTGATCGAGAAAGGAGTAGGTCATATCGTTGAACCTCGTCCATTACTATGCAAACCGCCACAAAATACTAACAAGGTGGAGAAACAAAAGAAGTGGGAGAAATTCATTTCCAAAAGGAAGTGGGAATACTTCCTAAGCAAGTGAACATAACTATCCGGGCTTTCTAAAGCGTCAGGTAGGCAATGGGGGGGTAGCTAGTCATATGTCGGGGTAAAGTGGAGAGGATTCTAGTCGACTAAAGAGAAACCATTCACCAACAATGAGAAGTCAACCTAAAAGGGAAATCGAAAGGACAGTATCACATACAGGTATGACAGACTTTAAGAAAATAGAGAGGGAGAAGAGGCTGCAAAGAAGGAAAGAGAGAAGATAAAGAGCCATAACGTTGCAAAGAGGAATGAGCACTAGGGTGACAGACCAAGAGAGAAGTCCACCAAAGTCAGGTCATGACCGACATGAGGAAGGCATGGAAGAAGAAGCGTCCCCTATGGAAAAAGATTTGTGGATAGAGTAGCAAGAAGATATCCAACTAGAAGTCCCCCAGGAGGTAAGACCTCTATCTTCGACGGATCCGAGTACCAAGATACACACAATTGTCAAAGAGGACCTCAAACTAGGAGCTGGTGATTTTGGTATTTGGAGTCGACTAGACAACGAGAGAGACGATGATAATCTTCTAATTATCCATCGACCAGAAGAAGGAAATTGGGTCACGCCTCAAGTGTTTCCCTCCAACTGGAGTATCCACTTAATTTACCCAGCACACGAAGGAGCACCCCCCTTGCCAAATACATCTTTGGAAGATACAGAAAATTTGGAGTTGTAGACAAATAATTGCAGTTGAACATCGACGGGAGAAGTCAACCCTGACTAACTGCTTGTCAGAGAAGAAACGGAAACCAAGATGACTGATGGAAACAAGAGTTCTGTCGACAATAGTTCTGCACAGAAAAATAAACGAAATAACCCACTAGCCCAACCACCACCCCCACCACCGCCACCTCCTAAGGAAGACAGTGATAGTGACTCCGACATGGGTCACGGGACAGCGCACATCCCTCTATATGAGGGCGATGAGGACCCCAGATGACATTGGTTCATCTGTGAGTCGACTTGGGAGGCCAACCAAGTTACTGATGAAGACAGACAGATGGCTCAGTTCGTCGGTGCCTTAAGGAAGAGGGCATTAACTTGGTATATGACCTTTTCTAAGAGAACCCCATGAGCAACAAAAGCCGAAGTCAAAGCACAATTTCTACCGTTCTTTAAAACTCCAGATGCAAAACATTTGGAAGCAAATAAATTAAAGAAAACATCACAAAAGCTAGGAGAAACTGTCCGTGACTACGAAAAACGCTGGAAAGACCTTCTCAGCCAGTTGGATTATATCATTGATGAGCAATTTTTAATCCAGTGGTTTCTTGCAGGTCTGTCATAGAAGATTCATCGACACATCAGTCTGGAGACATTCAAAACTTATGAAGATGTGCTCACAAAAGCTCTACAAGTAGAAATGGATGAAGACATTCCAACATACTCCACGGATAACAAACTGGAGGAAAATCTTGAGATCATGCAGAAATCTCTAAAAGAGCTAAACCTTAAGAGTCAGGATATTTGGTGCACGAAGCGCTTGACGACCGAAAATTCAAAAGACAACTGCCGACAGGATATTAGCTGACAAGATGTTCGATTTGTGCAAATAAAATGTTTCTGCAACATTTTCCAGGAGCATGGAGAGCATACCACAAAATATTTCCCATTCAACATGAAGAATGGCAGAGAATCATGGTGCGCAATCTGCCAAACTAAAAATCACAACACCTCATACTGCCACCTAAATCTAAAGAATTGACAAAATTATCAGGCAGTATATCAGACTAACGCAGTTGCACAAAACAATGGGCAGAATGACCAAAATAATCAAAGTTATGAAGGTCGTTGGTACGAACGTCGGTTTGACAACCGACATGGAGGCTATGGAAGTCGAGGTCGATTCTCTGGGAATCAAGACAAACGACCAGGTCGACCCATCTAATGTTTCACATGTTACAAGGAAGGACACTGACATGCAGACTGTCCATACAAGGACATGACTGACCTAAAATTCTGTACTAATTGTGGTGTAGGGGATCACTCATTAGAGGATTGCCCTGTTAACACCC
>LPNX010468340.1:0-43965 GCA_001517045.1 Pseudotsuga menziesii | reverse complement strand
GACTCTTCTTCATCTCCGTCGCTTAATCGACAGATATATCTGTCGTTTTTGCGACGCTTTGTCATGCTATCTGTCGCAAATGCGACGGTTATTGGTAATACATGGCGCTTAAAAATCAGAGCTATCTGTCGCAAATGCGACGACTCTTCTTCATCTCTGTCGCTTAATCGACAACTATATCTGTCATTTTTGCGACGCCTTGTCATGCTATCCGTCGCTTAAGCGACAACTATATCTGTCGTTTTTGCGACGCTTACTCTCTAAAGCAATGGTTTAAGCGACGGTTATACCTGTCGCTTATCCGACGGTTGACATTTAACCGACGGTTAGTTAAGTGTCGCTTAACCGACGGTTAGTTAAGTGTCGGATAACCGACGCCACGTGTCCGACGCTTAAGAAAAAATCAAAGTGTCGTACATGCGACAGGAAAGTGTCGAAAATCCGACATGACGGCCGTCGGATTTTGGGTCGAAATGTAGTAGTGTCGAACTAGAACCATTTTCACATGGAACAACTTACTCTAAACACTTGGAACCTTATGCAATATTATTAACCAAGGTCTAGATGGGAAATATGTTCCAACAGATATATTGAGAGACAACATGAACTGAGGTTTTGAAAGAACGTGTATTGTGTATGAAGCACTCGTTGCTATGGTACGTTGTTTTATCTACGCAATCATGTATATTATACTATAGATATTGGTATATTGCTTACACTTTATTTGTGTGTTCATAGATGGAACATGAAGAGGTGTAATGTCAAAATCAAGCCAATCAACAAAACATTTCAAATAACCCAAGTATAATATCATGTGCAAGTGATGAAGAAATGATTCATGCAAGCAACTTGAGCAATGACAATAGTTCATCTAATGAATGATGATCATCAATATTGAATGTTACAACCTCTAAATTTTTAAATGTTAATCTATGAAAATCATAGATGTTGTTTGATGTGAACATATTGTCCCCATTGGATGAAGAAATGTTATCAATAATTATAACAATTATTTATTGACATTTTGAATATTGTGGAACTTTATGTTGTTCCATTTTGTATAACGAACGGTCTCTGGTTCCTAAATAATAAATGAATATTGCATTTTACATTGTGAAAATGTTAGATTGTTGATTGAATTTATGGATTATTTACATTGTTATAGTGAACACAAGTGTAATACATTAGTTGATATACATTTATTTAAATCATGCATTACAATAACACAATGATTATATCCAAACACAATAATTAAAGAATAAAAATCAATATCATTATAAAGTATATTTGATTTTTTTAGGATTAATTTTAATTTTGTAAAAAAACCAAAAAATTGCATTGCATATCTACCATGTAGAAAAAATTAACACTAAAACATCTCACTAGATTGTATTAATTTAAGTTCAATGGTGTAGCTCATACCTAGTTACATATAAGAGTGTTTAAATGAGTATTACTCACGAGCATAAAAAAATGTAATAACAACATTGGTGCTCCTAATGACAAGAAACACATTGCTTCCTTCAATGATACCAATACTTATTATGTTATCATTACCATTACAATAACTTACATTGTCTAAGGTTATATACGCATCCATGTCTTTACGTGTGGAATATGCAACAATGCTCTTTATATAAACTAAGCACTATGGTTTCATAATAAATAACATATTCGTTGGTGCATAATATATATTTTTAAATCCTAGTGCATATCAATCTCTGGTGCACTAGTGTGTAATGTTGATAGAAGCAACATGATGCTTTAATATATAAATTATGAAATAAAGCTTTAAAAATAAATAATATGCATCTTGGTATAGATATTTGGAAACCCCAATGCTTATCAACATGTAGTGTACCAGTATGTATTATATATAGTTGATGCACTAGTGTGCACTATTGATTATTCTTGTTGATTAAAAAAACTTTGTTAGAACCTATAGTGACCTATAAATTTTAGTTATATTGAAAATATGTTAAAACCTTTGCTACCAATAACATAGTTTTATCTAATAATTTTGCCCAATTTTGTAACACAAAAACATGTTGCAAACATTTCCACTAGAAAACGTTTCCCTTGTAGTGTTGTTATTTCCAAACTTGCATAGATTCTCATAACCTAAACTTGGGGTTTCCTTTAGTATGTGTTTAATGCATTGAATGTGGGTAGTGTCATGTATTGAATGAAATGAGCATTCGCTGCTTGAAAATGTGCCCTCCATGTCTATAATTTCTTGTTGTTTATTCTCCTTCTTAATAATGTATTACAAATTCAATTATAACAATTATGTTATGAATAACTTATATAGGAAACACTTCCCTTACAAATTGTTTACCATTGACAAGGTAAGCAATCTTTGTTGAATGTACAATATTAGGATACATTCTCTAGACTTGTGGTTAATATCAATTTGGTCTTGTGGTTAATATCAAGTCCTAAGTATCCTCATATGATTGAGCTGGTGATGTTGTAATCATAAAGTCTTGTTGTCACATACCCCAATTTTGTAAAATTATGTAATTGTTTTAATTATATTCCTGAGACATTATGTTAAATTTAATGCTAAGTAGAAATTGATGACTCAACAGAGTCAACAGAATTGGAATGTAATTCAAAATATTTTTATTATTAATAAATAAATTGTGGAGACAACAGCATGGGAGAGCTGTTAAAAAGAGGTTACCGGTCAAACTGGTGGATGGAACTAGGTGGAAGGCAAAAGACAAGTGGCAGCATCCTCAAACACTTCCTAAGTTGCAGGTGGCAACTTCCCTACATTTGGGGTCATGATTCCCCAAGAAAGTGGGATCAGAGCAGGTGGCTCATTAAATGACAGTTAACCCAAAAAAGACCTAGGCAATCTTTTAAAAAGTACTCAATGAAGAGAGCAGGGGCTGCTCAGATATTTTCCAGAGAGAATTCATTCAGGTGAATGTTATTCAGGAAATTCATTGAGGAAAGAGGGAAAACAGTAAGGAAGTTGTGTGAAAGGATTGCTGCAGTAACTTGTTTTATTACAGCTTGTGAGCTGGGAGAGTTTACTGAAGAGTTCTGAGTTAATACTGAGTTTGAAGACTGGTATCTGACTTTGTTGCACCTAGTTCCAGCCAGTGAGACCAGAGCAAGCTCGGGGGTCCTGAGGAGTCGTTGTCTGAGCGCTCTCCAGGAGTTGGTAGGGAGGAACGGCCTCCCATTGCTGTTTTTGTCCACAGCTTAAACATGTTCTGACACTTGACTGTTTATATTTTTCTTTAGTAACTATGAATGCTTGAATGTTTACCTTATAGTTAAGATAAAAAGGTTTTACTGGTTAGTACTGTAAATGTTCTTAGATGGCAATATTAGAAACTGTTGATGAATGATAAAGACCCTCTGTGTTTTTCCACATCTGGGTTTTACCAGATAGTACTCCAGCGCAGGGGTTAAATTTAAATAAGGATAGCATGATGAGATTTCAGAGTAGTAGTTTGTTTTCTTTAACTATTACCAGAAAAGATATGTTAACAAGTATTGTATGAGTTTTTAGCTACCAACTATTTTCCTTTTACTGTATTTTGTTTCCAGTAAATTCTACTGTAAAGAATAGATAGTAGAGGTTAGACTAGAATTTATACTGTTTACTATATAGTTCCTTTCCTCGTATTTGAATAACTTCATTTTAAAGAATAAACGTAAAGAAGGAACTAGTTATATAATATTTAGATACTACTGTCAACTATTCTGGACTGGAGGCTATGAAAGTTTGAAATGTTTTCCATTTTATTATTTTCTTTCTTTTATTAAGATTGAGTTCGAATAAGATACAGAGCTATTATTCTTTTATTCGGAATATGGACAAATGATATTATTTGTACTTACAAAGTAAACCCTAGATAGAGTTAATTAATAAGTACTATGTTTAATAAACTTACGAAAATAAACTAAGGAAATTAATATAGAATCTATAGTATTCACAGAGAGTTAAATAGTTATTATAACAGTAAATTTTTATATGCAATATAAGAATATTATTACTATTAACATAGGTAGCATTTTATTTCTGAAAATAAATCTTAGAATTATTTGAGCTATAGTGAAAGTATACTGACAGTACTCAGTTTAATTGCAAAAAGAAGAATTTAAAACCCTATATTATTATCAGGGTTTAAACAATATAACATTTACAATTTCCTTATTAATAAGAAGGTTAAATTATAAACTAGATAATAACACTTATTTTCAGTATACAAATCAAATGTTTATCTGCGCAGAAAGAAAAGACAGAAGTACAGGATGCTCTACAGTCGAGCTTAATTGCTATAAACTTAATCAGTAACCCTAATGTAACAGATGCCTTCTTATCTTAAATTTTATTTAACATTAAAAGAAATAAGAATAGTAATTATTATCCTTCACTGCCATTTAGGGTTAAACCCTATAAAATCCATTTTATTTACAAGTAAATCAACTAATGGTAAAACTAACAGTATTTTACTTCCAGTTATGTTTATAAGAATAAAAATTAAACATAAATAAGCATTCGAAACTTCTATAGCGTAAGCAAGTAAGGAATGCAGGAGAAGATTTCAGTAACTGTTTACGGGTATAATAACCTAGGGTAAACACCCTAATCTTTACAAAATACACAAAGGTATTGACTGCAAATAAAAGCCAGTGCAGTAGTATTACCCACGGCAGTAACAAAAACTTACACGAAGGCTTACAGCCTGTCCAGTTATATAAACACAATAATAATTACAAACGATATTTTACACTCACGGTCGAAGCCAGAGAGCTCTCCATGAGAGCTAGGGTTTTAACCCACGATGCATAACATCAAACAAAACAACCAAAATCCATGAAGGTCAAAAAGGGCCGCAACGACCAACCCATCACAATATTTTAGGGATTCACACAAAGTGGACAAGCCGTGAAGAGACCAGGGCTTACCGTGGCCCGTAATGACGTAACCCTCATTCCTTTGGTAAGCAGAGAAAAGTAGTAGATTTACCTGCAAAACCATTATACGGCAAACTGTTAGTGATTATATTATGTGCAAAAGAAATATATTGACATTATTGTTAGCTGTAACATTAAAAAAAACGGAGTATTGATTACCTTAGTAGTGGATAATCTCACACAGCGATGCCGCGGCCAACATGAGCAAGAAACCTGAAAATCGATGGCAAAGGAACAATGTTGATAACACTCTCAACCACTGACAACAAAAGAAACCCCAGCAAATCGATGGACAGGGTAAAACCCTACATTTGCAGTCTTCTTCCTAGTAAACAACACACGGCCTGCAGACAGCATAAGCCACGATACACTGAAGGAAGAATCACTCTCATGGGAACGGAGAAAGGTAAGGACTGTCGCAGGCCAGAGTAAAGCTAAACAACGGAGGTATTGCGGAGACAAATAGCGAGTCATTCAACACCATAACCTCCCACTCAGTGCAGTAGCTAAGCTTTCGAAGAGCTGGAGCAGCAGGAGGACTGATAGCAGACAACGCAACAACAAAACGGACCAGGAGGGTTTGCAAAGTGGCCAAAGGCCCGAAGGTAAAGGAGAAATGACGAATTAGGGTTGGGTCAACAGTTTTAAAGCGCCAATGCATGGCTGAAATGAGACCACGTAGTACTTTAATACTTTTCATGCAGTGGGTATCATTTCTAAAGTCCCACGACCTTATCTCCTTTGACTATTTTACAACCAAATCATCGCGTGGAGATCCCGTAAGGTTCATAATACCATAGCATCCCTGCGATACGATTTCAACCATATAACATTAGCTTTATGTTTATAAAACCTTGCACTATAGATATTTCTCGTTATATAGTCTCGTATACATAGGTATGGAGATTTGTTGGAGTTACAAGGAATTATAAAAGCATTGGAATAAGGTTATAACGTATTTGTTTTTAAACCCACAACTATGTTGTCAATTGCCTTGGTCATCAAATGAAGGTAAGCGACATAACTTTATTTAAAGTCTATAAGTAGTGGTAATTAATCTACGTGATCCATCAACTTGATATTGGTTTACTCTAGTCCATATCAATGATACTTGTTAATATATTAACAACCTTTTTATAGTCTCAGAACCCTTGTGATGACAATTAGACTTTTGTCACTCTCTAAGCTCAAAATTTATCAAAGACTTTATAAGTTAATGTATGATAGGTAGCTTGAATATTCTTTTTACCTTCTTTGTTTGTTAGTATAGTCTTGAGAATTCATCAAGGGGTCAAATATGATAAGTCTAGGACTGATCCTAAAGGTGTTTTGGTTTCCATCCAAATGATAATCTTGAAAATAGATTAGCATTCTAAAACAATGCAAACTCTTAAATTATTAAAGGAATACTTGTATCAAACCATAATCTCATAAATGCTTAAGTAAGAAAAGTATAGATCGATACTAGTAATATCTTATCAGTTGAAAATCTGAATAGGATGCAATCTAAACATGGCATATTACTGTAACTATGAATAATAGAAGTAAACCTTTGATGTTGTGATTTTTCTACCATGCTAGTTGTTAAGTAAAGAAATAATTATTACATTCTTACAGTTTCCTTCAGTATGAACATTTAATGGTTTCATACTTTGTAGACTTGTTAAACTCTATAATTTTTTTCTGTATATAAAAGTTAACTACCATCTCTATGTGTAGAATTCAATTCTCTAGCAATAAGTCTCAAAGGAAACTTAGTAAAAGTTGTACCTTTAGAAGCACGGAATTCCTGTCTAGCATGTATGTACTTTCACTAAATAAATTTTATACAGCAAATCATATTGTAAACTTCTGAGACTTGTTAACTGCGACCCATACATCTTACCTGTTTACCTGTAATAGAAGAAAACCGCTGCATTAGCTCGAAAGCTAAGTAAGCCCAGTCCTTCATGAAAAACCCACCTTGTGTCGCAAGCAGAAAAACAATCAGTAACTGAAAAGAATTACTCTTTAAGTTAAGTATAATTAAAGGATCATTCAGTTACAATTTTAGTAACATAAAACTAATCAAACAGTTACTGACTGCATTTAATGAAGTTATATGCTATTTTAAAAATTTTAAATTTTTTGGAATTTATGGGATTCTGACACTTGTGGTTAATATCAAGGCTAAAAACTTGTGGTTAATATCAAGTCGTTGATTCTCATGAGGTCATTAAGAGAGTGGATACCCATAGAGGTGGGACTCTAGTTATAGAGGTGAAATGCTTTCCATGTTGAAGCATAGATGTTATGTGATGTATTACTTACCATGGTCACATATTACTATTAAGTTTCCTTTAGGAATTAGCTTCCCCTAGAGTGAATTACCTTAGTAATGACTATATGGTCCGAAGAGTAATATATTATGATCATAACATGTGACCATTTTTATGAGTATAATATGATATGATGAATTAATAAATGCATATGGACCATGCAGTAAGATAAAGAGATAAGAAATGAAAAGAGATAATGCATAAGAGAATTCGAATTGCCTAAAGATGTCTAAGAGAACTTGAAATTATAAACTTCGGTTAAGTTACAATGTGTGCTTCAGTTATAGAAACTTCAATTATAATTTTTTTGTGATCCATGCAAAGTAAATCAATTAGCATGATCTAGTTAATAATAAATAACTAAGTGTTAGTATGAATGAATTAGTTAATTAAAGTATTATACTTTAATTAAATTAAAATACCACGCTTAACTTAATCAAAATACGACACTTTAGTTATAAAGTGTATTGCATGACAACACTTGAGTTAAAGCACTATGACATGTATATTATTCAGTTAACTAAGTGATCATCCTTCAATTAAGATAATGAGTTCAATTTGATGGCAATTAATGACCAATATTGAAGGTATGGCACATATGTCTTGCATGGAGAAGAATCCAATGAACTAACTTGGCACCATTGAAGACAAGGCGCAGCATTATGCACAAGGGAAGCATTCCATATCACACACATATGATATTCTCTTAATGGCATCAGTTTTGACTTGTTATTAATGTGTCAGGCACATGGAAAGTTCATTATGGTTGATGTTGATGATTATTATTCTCTATTGCTCCATATTCTCTCTTATTGGGAAATCTGCTATTGTGTTGCAAATCATTCTCTGCAAATCTATCTATTAAACTCAAAATAATTGTTGGGATTTTCATCCTCTTAATTGAGAGGCTTTTCCTAGGGTGTGTCTTGTTTCATGTGGAAGAGTTATTTGTGTGTTTGACGATTCAATGATTCATGTGTTTAGTACTTCATTGATAAAAGTTTTAAAGTTCAAATATCTTCATTATTGCTAAAAATATTAACAAGCTTGACATTACAATGGCCATTTTAGAGTACATGATGGGAAACCTATTTGGACTCCCCATCCATTGGAAACATCTTTGTATCAAAATCCTCTTCATGGAGAAAATACTTTCTCAGGTTTACCATGGTTTGCCTCATTGCAATTTACCCCCATAGTATTCTTTTTAATAGAAACAAATACCCTCATACCCTCGGATACCTCGGATACCTTTTGTCCTCTGTCCTCAATCATTCATTTCTTCTAGAAGTTGGTTGAGGCAGTTAATGCCTTGGGAAGAGCAAGGCATGGCAGTCTGATTGTGTGTCTGAGAAAACATGCAAGTTTGCAGTCTGGGAAGTCATGTTCTTGCTTCTAAAGCAAGCAATCGTGGGGATGTGTTCCCATTCCATCATCCTGCAGTCACATTTTGGTTAATCTTCCATCCTGGGGGCATTTTGTTCATTCACGCATGGTTGTTGTGAAAGCACGTTCATTTTGGAGACGTTCATTGTATGTGATTCACTACCCTGAGTTGCGAAAGAGTGATTTCGTTGTGTTTCTGTCATTTACTCATTCTCCCTAGTGGAGAAAATCGTTGTATTGCTGAGTGAATGGGCATTGGAGATCCCTCAATTTTATGAGAGTATGGTCCTCTGTGGTTTCCCCATGTTGTTGTTTAATAGTTCATTGTTCAGCATGGTTTGTCTTTCTCTCCTAGGTCGTGGAAGGTGTTTCCACGGTGGTATCCTCTGTTACTGAGTGAGTGGAGCTTGTTTTGTTGTGTTTACATTGGTGGATTGTTGTGATGTGCATCCATGTTTTGGTATGAAAGACTTAGGAGTGAAAGAGGCCCATAATTGGTTGATAAACCTAGTTAAGAGAGGAACCTCACAGATAGATCTAGAGGGGATGGGAAATCCTTTATGCACACCCTGAAGAGCACTGTGTAACTATGAAGGGAATAGTTCCTTTATGGCCTGAGGGAACTGTGTAACTATGAAGGGAATAGTTCCTTGTGTTAGGTGTGTAGGTATTGTGGAAGGCCAAGCTGGGTAGATCTGGTGTAGGTGTCCATAGCTCTGTGGTTGAGCTCACTAGCTTAGCAATTCTTCCTCCCCATTTCCTTAGCAGCCTAAGAAACCCAACTGTTAGTTGGTTTGGCTGAGTCTTGGTGTGCATTTGAACTGTGAGTGATTTATTTCCTTAGCAGCCTGAGAAACCAAATTGTTAGCTGGTTTGGATGAGTCTTGGTGTGCATTTGACCTATGAGTGAGTCATTGCCTTAGTAGCCTGTGAATGATGGCTTGGCTATGTATCCTATGAAACCCATCTATTGGATTAGCTAGTCCTTAATGTGAATGTTGGCTTGACTGTGTACATCCTGTGAAACCTAGCAGTGTTTTGGCTTGTTTCCTGGACAGTCTGTGAAACCCAACTGTGAGGTGGCTTGGTTGTGTAACCTGTGAAACCCATCTGTTGGCTTAACTGTGTGTTATGTTATGGCTATGTATGAGTCTGTTGTTCCCTAGTTCCTTGTGGAAATCATGCCCACCTCGGGGGTGGCAGTGGTGTTGAGAGATTAATGAACACACTGGCCTATGGTTGGGTGGAACGTTGCAGCGACATAGCTAGTTGTGGAACAGTTTCATATTCAAGATAAGTATCTATGTTATTCTTGTTTATGCAATGTATTTTCCTATGAATTGTTATGTTCATGTTGAACGCTTATTGATGATTAACTAGAGGTTTACTTGTGTATATTTTCCCCATATTTTACTTCTATATATGCCTTGTATGTTTCAATGTATTTTTCCTAAGTTCATGGAGGCTGGAAGCCTATTACAGAATCAGAAGGTAGCTAACTTAGTGTTTTCGTCCCTTGGAATCCTCCTTAGGGAGGCGGAAGGTGGAAACCGAAAAAGAGGAATGGAAATAAGGCAAAGTGTTAGTTTCTGCCCCCAGAATCTGCCTATAAAAGGTGGAAGGGAGGAAGGTGGAAAGAGCAGTTGAAATGAGGTAAAATGTCAGTTTTCTGCACCCCGGGATCCACCTGCAGAAGGCAAAAAAGTGGAAAGCGAGAAACCAGTGAAAAGTATAAGGAAAAAGATGGATTTTTGCATTTTTAAGTCAAAATTCGAAAAGCAGAAGGTCAGAATTCAAAAAGCGGGAAATTAAGGAACAAAGGCGGTCTTTCCGTGGATTTTTGCATTCCGAAGTCGGAAGTCGGAAAGGGAAAATGTGGAAGGCAGAAATCGGAAGAGTGACTGGTGACAGTGGAAATCATGCCCAACTCGGGGGTGGCAATGGTGTTAAGAGATTAATGTACACACTGGCCTATGGTTGGGTGGAACGTTGCAGCGACAAAGCTAGTTGCGAGACATTTTCATCTTCAAGATAAGTATCTATGTTATTCTTGTTTATGCAATGTATTTGCATACGAATTGTTATGTTCATGTTAAATGTTTATTGATGATTAAGTAGAGGTTTAATTGTGTAGATTTTCTTGCATTTTACTTCTGTATTTGCCTTATATGTTTCAATGTATTTTGCTTAAGTTCATGGAGGCTAGATTCCTGTTACGGAGTCAGAAGGTAGTTGAATTAGTGTTTCTGCCCCTTGGAATCCTCCTAGGGGAGGCAGAAGGCAGAAACCAGAAAAGAGGAATGGAAATAAGGCAAAGTGTTAGTTTTCACCCCCAAAATATGCCTACAGAAGGCGGAAGGGCGGAAGGTGGAAAGAGAAATTGAAACGAGGTAAGACGTTAGTTTTCCACACCCTGGGATCCACCTATGAAAGGAGGAAAAGAAGAAACAGGAAAAGCAGCGAAAAGTATAAGGCAAAAGATGGATTTCTGCATTCTAAAGTCGGAAGTCAAAAAGTTGAAGGTCGAAAGTCGAAAAGCAAGAAATTAAGGAACAAAGGCGGTCTTTCCGTGGATTTATGCATTCCGAGGTTGAAAGTTGGAAAGCAGAAATGTAGAAGGTGGAAAGCGGAAGAGTGACTAGTGACTCCATCAAATTGTTGAGTTTCTAGGTTCCAAGGTTCCACAGCGGAAGGCAAAAAGTTGGAATTCAAGAAGCGGAATGCCGGAAATTGGAAAGTGGGAGATTGAGGAATAAAGTTGTATTCTTGTGGGTTTTTTCATTTTAAAGACGAAAGTCGAAAAGCGGGAATGTGGAAGGCGGGAAGTGAAAGAGTGATAGGTGGCTCTGCCGAGGTTTGAGTTTCAGCATTCCAAAGTCGAAAGATGAAAAGAAGAAGCATAGAAGGAGGAAGTTGGACCATTCACTCCGTAAAAACCTTGAGTTTTCAACTCCCGATATCCGGGCGGAAGGAGGAGTGCGCAAAGGGAAAGGTTAGTGCAGAATGACCATTCTGGTTGCTTAATTGATCTGTCAAGGGTGGAACATTGTCACAGTGGGTTGTAATCCTGAGGATGAATGTTGAAGAGTGTGTTAACGTCCATGCCCTGTGTTTCGTAAGGATAACAAGGGTTCTTGAAGCAAAGTTTTTTTATTTGTCTACATTATGGGTAATAAATTTTGATTTTAGGAATGATGAGATTTGCAGTCAATTTATTTGCGTACACACTTAACATATCAATTTGAATTTGGGTGATTATTGAGTTTTCAACAACAATATTCTCCAAGTTTCTACCATGATCATCCATTTTATATAAAGCCTGCAATATTGCTTCAAGGATTTCAACATTTAGACTATCTACTATCCTGCCAATGATTTCCCTATTCTCGTTAATGTTCTCCATCATGAATCTATTCCTCCTTACCCTACATCCATTTCCCAAATAATAATAGCCTTCTTGGCTCTCTGAATTTCTAGAGCAAGAGGGATGATGAACTACGAGAGTTCTTACTTCTGAAACCTTAACTTTTGTTTCTAGAAAAGAGTACTAATTTAACATTGACAAAGCAATTATTTCTCTATTATAAAGATTAGATAGTTGACCAGTTTGTATACCTAAAAATGCATACCTTCACAATAAAGAAAAGTTTATCATTAATAGCAAGTTTCCTGTAGTTATTCTTAGGCCTTCCTTTAGTTATCCTTTTTGCTTTGAATGACCACCTTCATAGAGATTTTGACTCTTAAAGGCTAAAAGTATAAGGAAAAAGATGGATTTCTGCATTTCGAATTGGAAGCCAAAAAGCAGAAGGTCGGAAGTCGAAAAGCGGGAAATTAAGGAACGAAGGCGGTCTTTTCGTGGATCTCCACATTCTGAGGTCAGGCGTCGGAAAAGTGGAAATGCGGAAGGTGGGAAGTGGAAGAGTGACTGGAGACTCCATCGAATTGTTGAGTTTTCAGGTTCCAAGGTTCCGTAATGGAAGGCAGAAAGTTAGAAGTCGGGAAGTGGAAGGCCTGAAATCGAAAAGCGGGAGATCGTGGAATAAAGTTGTCTTCTCACGGGTTTCCACATTCTGAGTTCGGAAGTCGGAAAGCGGGAATGCGAAAGACGGGAAGCAGAAGAGTGACAAGTGACTCCGTTAAGGTTTGAGTTTCTGCATTCCAAAGTCAGAAGACAGAAAGTGGAACCACAGAAGGAGGAAGTTGGACAATTTACTCTATCGAAACCTTGACTTTTCGACTCTGGATATCCGAGCGGAAGGCAGAAGGAGGAGTGCAGAAAGGGAAAGATTAGTGCAGAAATGACCATTTTGGTTGTAGAATGGATTCTATCAAGGGCAAAACACTATCACAATGGGTTGTAAGCCCGAGGATGAATTTTGAAGAGTGTGTTAACGCTCATGCCCTGTGTTGCAAAAGGAGAACAAGGGTTCTTGAAGCAAATTTTTATTTATTTATCTGCATTATGGGTTATGGGACGTTACATATTGGTATCAGAGCTGTGGGTTGTAGCACTAGGCCTAAAGGGGGCAAGTTGAACAGTTAAAAGAGGAAAAGTACCCTCTGATACCAACATTGTAGTACGTTGTAGATTGGTATCAGATATTTGTTTCCAACATTGGGCCTGGATGGGCAAAGATAAATGGTTGTAGAAAGAGAAAGTTGTCGCAAGACAGGGTTAGATCGTGAAATGGGCCAAGTTAAATCGTTAGAGATTAGACTTCAAATTTCGGTGAACCCAATTGAATAAATATTTTGCACTCCATAAAGTGATTTTATCACCTCTGATCTTCGTGCACGATATCCAATGGGGAAAGGACACGTCATTGACACACGTTTCCTATCGTGCACATCAAAAGTTTCTTTCTTCGCGCTAGTTCTCCCAGCGAAATCATTGTCAACCATTGATCTACTTGAGGATCAACCTTGTATGTTGATCTTAAATATCCTTCGTAGCAATTAGTTTCCAATGTTGCAGTGAACTGTTGGTAAGTGATTTTTTTGAATTCTGAGATTGTCTAGCAATGGTGTTTCTTAACACATTTTGCAGAGCCATAGTGCATATTGAAAAAATGGTTTTGGCCCGAGCAAGAAGATCAACACCAAGAAGATAAACATCATGAGTCATGCATAGGATCCCCACGAGCTCGAGGCAAACGCTATGGGGGGGAATATTCAGGTTAGGAATGCTGAAACAGAATCCGGTGGGTGCAGAAATCAAGAGACTTCCCTAGATATTGCAGCCACCATAAGGATCCTAAGGGTGGAGTTGCAAAGTTACTAAGAAAACAATGAAATAATGGTTAAAGCTCGGGAGGAGCAAAATCAATTGACTGCATCCATACTACAGAGTTTGACAGACACCCAAATGCAGATAAACTATGGGCTTCAGACAACAAATACATAAGGGAGTAGGAGAAATTCCCGCAAGAAGAATGTGAAGCTTGACCAAAGGAAGAAAGGTTTCAAACCTTCTCACTTCCGAAATCAGCAAAGGAATCCATCATAAGTTGTGACTAAGCCAGCAGAATCATGGGAGACAAGCCAAGGAAACCACTCCAATGTTGGGGATGTGGAGGAGACCATGTGATTAACTACTATCTGCATCGGAAAGGGAGTGAAAGTCAAGTACACAACACCCAAGGAGATGAAACTGTGGTTCAAGAAGCAAGGATTGTTCCTGGAATTTATGCATTGTTAGAGGGCCGCCAGGTAGATCATCAATCAACTATGGTTGAATTTGAGGGTAAGAGTGTTGAGCAGTCTGTTTCTGTTTGATTGACCATGGATATACTCACAACTATATCACCCCTTAAATTGTTGAGATGTGTGCTTTGAAGAAATCAAAGCATAGAAAATCATGGTTAGTCCAACTAGCCACTAGAGCTAAGATAAAAGTCAGCAAAGTAGTGGAAATATGTCCATTGGTTATGGATGGGCTAATCAGTTATGCAGATCAGAATGTTTTGCCACTTAGTTCCTGTGATATTCTCATTGGGTTGGATTGGTTAGAAGCACAAAGAGTTAAGATTGACAGTTACAATAAGACATTTGAATGCCTGGATGAAGAAGGAAAACTAATGATTGTAAGAGGCATTCCAAAAGTGATTTCTATTAGGAAATCTTCAGCAATGCAGTTGAGGAAGTTCTGTAGGAAAGGTTGTAGATTGTATGCAACCCGTGTTTAGGAGGCAACAGAGAATGAAACTCCTAGGTTGGAGGATTATCATGTATTGTAGGAATTCAGGGATGTTTTTCCTGATGAGGTTCCAAGACTTCCTCCAAAGAGGGATATTGATTTTACAATAGAACTTGTGCCAGGAGCAGCAACAGTGTCCAAGAGACACTACAACATGAGCACACCGGAATTGCTAGAGTTGACGATGCAGTTGCAAGAGTTGCTGGAAAATAAGTATATCAGGTCGAGTGTGTCCCTTTGGGGAGCACCAGTTCTGTTGGTGAAAAAGAAAGATGGTACACTCAAGTTGTGTATTTACTACAGACAGTTGAACAAAGTCACTATGAAGAACAAATACGCTTTACCTCGAATTGATGACCTTTTCATCAAATGAGAGGAGAAAATGTATTTTCCAAGATTGACTTGAGGTCTGGTTACCATTAGGTAAGGATCAAAGACGAAGATATTCATAAGACAGCCTTCAGAAACAAGGTATGGACATTATGAGTTGTAGTGGTACCATTTGGTCTCACAAATGCACCAGCTACATTCATGTTCCTCATGAATAATGTTTTTAGCAAGTATTGAGACAAGTTTGTTCTCGTTTTCTTAGATGACATTCTTATATATTCTAAGAATGAAGAAGAGCAATAATAGCATTTGATATTGGCATTGAACTTGCTAAGGGAGCATAAGCTATATGCAAAGTTGAGAAAAGTGACAGATGTGAGATCTTTTATGGGACTTGCAGGATATTATAGGAGGTTCATTGAAGGATATTCTACATGTAAAGTTGAGTGTGTGTGTGTGTGTGTGTGTGTGTGTGTGTGTGTGTGTGTGTGTGTGTAGGTTCAAGAGGCATGCACGTAAACTTGTAGTTCCATGAGGAGATGACCCTGGTGTGTATATGCATTCATATCAGAACTTCCTGAAGAAGAATTCGTCCAAGGAGTGCTTGGGCCGTTGATACCTAAAGTTTGCAGGTAGAATGGCTTGGACAAGGTAGTATGGTTGTACCCAATGAAACCAAGGAAAGAATTTACCATGTGCAAAGGCCAAACTCTATGAGAAGGATCTCATGACTAAAATCTAACCTCTGAATAGAACAGATTTTTAAATTTCGAATTTCAGATTTTTCCTATTGATTGCTATTGACTGTTTGGCTAATCTAAAATGGTGTCAAGATGACATGTTGTATGTGGATCTACAGGTTTTGGGAATCCTTTGTAAGTAAGGGATAAGTGCTCCCACTTGCAAGAGCCAAACAATATGAGGATGGCCTCTTGGTTGCAAAAATCTAATTTATGTAGGAAACAAAATTTTAAATTCAGATTTTGACATTTGGGAATTTATTTTATGCATGAAATAGATTTGAAAATCCATGATTGAATTTTTTTTTAAGACATCTCATGTGAACTGCATGCTAACGCGGGTGAGATGATGAAAATACACCCTTGGGCTACATAGCTCCTTGGAAGGATGTACTTGGGGTACATAGCTTCTCAGAAGGATGTGTTTAGGATGCATAGCTCCTTAGAAGGATGTACTTGGGGTACATAGCTTCTCGAAAGGAGGAGTTTGGGATACATAGCTCCTTGGAAGGATGTACTTGGGTACATAGCTTCTTCCCCCGACCAGCTAGGCACCAGTATGCATGAATGGGGACGCCTAGGTGTCATACATCCAGTTAGACTTCTCTCCGCACCCATTCATGCCACATAAGGGGACTGTCACGAGAGTGGGGGATACATGCAGAGAATAACCCCTATGTATTATGGTGTCTGGAAAGCAAGTGCCTGAGCTTGGTAAGCACTTGGAGGAGGTGCTAGCTCTTAATCTAGAGCTTCCATCGAGCACCCAAAGAGGTGTTAGGCTATGGAGTAGAGCTGCCATAGAACACCCAAAGAGGTGTTAGGATCTTAAGCAGGGATGCTAGATCTTGGTTGAGAGATGCTTATGTAGATAAGTATTTGGTTTTTTTAGCAATTTGTTTTTTTGATTTTCTATAAATACACATGTGCATATGATTCAGCTATGATTTTCAAAATCTCGTTAAAGAATGAATCCTATAGGAATGAATCTGACATGTGAATTAATTCATTATGGTGTCCGGAAAGAAAGCACTTGATCTTGGTGTGCACCTAGAGAAGGTGCTAGGATCCTAAGCCAAAGCTTCCATTGAGCACCTAAAGAGGTGTTAGGCTCTGGAGCAGGGCTACCATATCTTGGATGAGAATTATTTTCACAGGTGATTCGAGGCTTGCAAAAAAACAAAAAAAAAACTTGGTTACCTTTCAATGCACACCTTAGAGAGCACAGGAAGGAGTGGGTACACTCGAAGGACTGTATAGCAGAGAAGAGGTACCATCCTTGTGTGGGGTGGGGCAGGTTTTGTGGGTGCCATGGTTGTATAAAGACAAATTCGGATACCTATGGATCCAAAAGAAGATACTTATGTAGATAAGTATTTGGTTTACTTGGCAACTTCTTGTTGATTTTATATAAATATACATGTGCGCGTGATTCAGCTATGATTTTGAAAATCCTGTTAAGGAATGAATCCTATGAGACTGAATCTGACATGAAAATTGACTCATTGCTTGGGGCTTAAGCATAGGTATTGTTGGTTGCCAAAGACATTGGAAATGTTTGAAGCTAAGGAGAGGGATTCTCCAAGAGCCAGGAAAAGACTTTACGGTGTGTACTGATGCATGCAATCGAGGACTTGGAGGAGTTTTGATGCAAGAAAACCATGTAGTGGAACCTGAGGAAGAGTTCCAGATCATGCCTTTAGACAGTTGAAGGTGCAGTGGAAGCACCACGGCCTTAATGAGGCTACATGGGAGCTGTAGGGTGCCATGCGACTGGCACATCCAACTTTGTTCAATTTTGTAAAGCACTGAGGACAGTGCTAATGAAGGGGGAGGGGAATGTAACACCCCAATTTTGACCCCAAGGGGGAAGGGAATGTAATGCCCCAGTTTTGACCCCATGGTATTGAATTATACATGATATATATATTATGAGAATCATGGCAAGGATCTCAAGGCCAAGGCCCTACCATTTAATTGGTGTTGTGTGTATCGGTGGTCAGGATTGATACTGATGGTTTTGGTGCTAAGTTAAGCATGATATATATTTTGGAACACCGTGTAAATATGCAATTCATAAAATACCACAGCTAGCTATGGGACTGCAATGTGAAAGAGATGAGGCCATGATTTCACAAGGAATAGGGTGGGGTGTTAGTCAAACCCCTTAGCCTTAGGGTGAGGCCAGATGTCAATGGGGGGACCCTTGAACCCTTAGCTACATTTTGTCCTATGTCCTCAGTCATTCATTTCTTCCAAAATTTGGTTGAGTCGGTTAATGCCTTGGGCAAAGCAAGGCATGGTCGTCTAATTGTGTGTTTAAGCAAACCTGCAAATCTACAGTCTGGGAAGTCACGTTCTTGCTTCTGAAGAAAGAAATCATGGGGATGTGTGCCCATTCCATCATCCCGCAGTCACGTTTTGGTTAATCTTCCATACCAAGGGAATTTTGTTCATTCACGCCTGGTTGTTGTGAAAGCACGTTCATTCTGGAGATGCACATTGTGTGTGGTTCACTACCCTGAGTCACGAAAGAGTGATTCCACTGTGTTTCTGTCATTTCCTCATTCTCCCTGGTGGAGAAAATCGTTTGTATTATTGAGCAAATGGGCAGTGGAGATCCCTCAATTTTATGAGAGTATGGTCCTTTGTGGTTTCCCCAATGTTGTTGTTTAATAGTTCATTTTTTAGCACGGTTTGTCTTACTCTCCTAATTCACGGAAGGTGTTTCCGTGGTGATCTCCTATGTTACTAAGTGAGCGGAGCCTATTTTATTGTGTTTACATTGGTGGATTGTTGTGATGTGCATCCTTATTTTGTTCTGAAAGACTTAGGAGTGGAAGAGGCCCAGAATTCGTTGATAAAACTAGTGAAGAGTGGAACCTCACAGACAGATCTAGAGGGGTTGCAAATCATTTATGCACACCCTGAAGAGAACTGGAAGGGAAGGTATGACCTGAGGGAACTATGTACCAATGAAGGGAATAATTCCTTGTGTTGGGTGTGTAGGTATTGTGGAAGGCCAAGCTGGGTAGATCTGGTGTAGGTGTCCATATCTCTATGGTTGAGCTCACTAGCTTAGCAATTCTTCCTCCCCATTGCCTTAGAAACCTGAGAAACCCAACTGTTAGCTGGTTTGGATGAGTCTTGGTGTGCATTTGACCTATGAGTGAGTCATTGCCTTAGCATCCTGAGAAACCAAACTATTAGCTGGTTTGGTTGAGTCTTGGTGTGCATTTGACCTAGGAGTGATTTATTGCCTTAGCAGCCTTGGAATGATGGCTTGGATGTGTATCCTATGAAACCCATTTGTTGTCTTAGTCGGTCCTTAATGTGAATGTTGGCTTGACTATGTGCAGCCTGTGAAACCCAACAGTGTTTTGGCTTGTTTCATGGACAGACTGTGAAACCCAACTGTGAGGTGGCTTGGCTGTGTAGCCTATGAAACCCATCTGTTGGCTTGACTGTGTGTTATGTTATGGCTATGTATGAGTCTGTTGTTCCCTAGTTCCTTGTGGAAATCATGCCCAGCTTGAGGGTGGCAGTGGTGTTGAGATATTAATGAACACACTAGCCTATGGTTGAGTGGAACGTTGCAACGACATAGCTAGTTGCAAAACATTTTCATATTCAAGATAAGTATCTATGTTATTCTTGTTTATGCAATGTATTTTCCTATGAATTGTCATGTTCATGTTGAATGCTTATTGATGATTAACTAGAGGTTTACTTGTGTATATTTTCCTGCATTTTACTTATGTATATGCCTTGTATGTTTCAATGTGTTTTTCCTAAGTTCATGGATGCTAGAATCCTGTTATAAAGTCAGAAGGTAGATAACTTAGCATTTCCATCCCTTAGTATCCTCCTTGGGGAGGTGAAAGGTGGAAACCAAAAAAGAGGAATGGAAATAAGGAAAAGTGTTAGTTTCTACCTCCAGAATCTGCCTGCAAAAGGTGGAAGGGAGGAAGGAGGAAAGAGCAGTTGAAACGACGTAAAATGTCAGTTTTTCGCACCCCAGGATCCACCTGCAGAAGGTGAAAAAGCGAAAAGTGAAAAAGCAGCAAAAATTATAAGGAAAAGGATGGATTTCTGCATTCTGAAGTCAAAAGTCGAAAAGCAGAAGGTTGAAATTTGGAAAGCGGGAAATTAAGGAACGAAGGTTGTCTTTCTGTGGATTTATGCATTCCGAGGTCGGAAGTCGGAAAGGGAAAATGTGAAAGGCAGAAAGCGGAAGTGTGACTGGTGACTCCGTCGAATTGTTGAGTTTATGGGTTCCAACATTCTACAACAGAAGGAGGAAAGTCGAAATTCGAGAAGTGGAAGGCCGGAAGTTGAAAAGCGGGAGATCGCAGAATAAAGTTGTCTTCTTGTGGGTTTTTGCATTCCGAAGATGGAAGTCGGAAAGCGGAAATGCGGAAGGTAGGAAGCAGAAGAGTGACAGGTGACTCCACCGAGGTTTGAGTTTCTGCATTTTGAAGTCAGAAGACGAAAAGCGAAAGCGCGGAAGGAGGAAGTTGGGCCATTCACTCCGTCGAAACCTTGAGTTTGTGACTCCCGATATCCAGACAGAAGGAAAAAGGAGGAGTGTGGAAAGGGCAAGGTTAGTGCGAAAATGACCATTCCGGTTTCAGAATGGATCTGTCAAGGGCGGAACACTGTCATAGTGGGCTGTAAGCCCGAGGATGAATGTTGAAGAGTGTGTTAACGTCCATTCCCTATGTTTCATAAGGATAACAAGGGTTCTTGAAGCAAAGTTTTTTTATTTATCCGCATTATGGGTAATAAATTTTGATTTTAGGCATGATGAGATTTGCATTCAATTTATTTGCATACACACTCAACATCTCAATTTGAATTTGGGTGATTATTGAGTTTTCGACAATAATATTCTCTAAGTTTCTACCATGATCATCCATTTTATACAGAGTCTACAATATTGCTTCAAGGCTTTCAACATTTAGACTATCCATTATCTCACCAATGATTTCCCTATTCTCATTAATGTTCTCCATCATGAATCTATTCCTCCTTACCCTACATCCAATTCCCAAATAATAATAGCCTTCTCGGCTCTCTGAATTTCTAGATCAAGAGGGATGATGAACTACGAGATTTCTTACTTCTGAAACCTTAATTTTTGTTTCTAGAAAAGAGTACCAATTTAACAATGTCAAAGCAATTATTTCTATATTCTAAAGATTATATAGTTGACCAGTTTGGAGACTCGAAAGTGCATACCTTCACAATAATAAAAAGTTTATCGTTAATAGCAAGTTTCCTACAGTTATTATTAGGCCTTCCTTTAGTGATCCTTTTTGCTTTAAATGACCACCTTCATAGAGATTCTGACTCTTAAAGTCTAAGGCAGAGATCCCTATTGAACTGGTTATCCTCATGAACCTTAGAAACAAAAAAATTCCACCTTAGTCACCAAGGACCAATGAATCGAAGCTTCTTAGGTTGTTTGGAAGAAGAATTAGAGAGATTATCCTCCACCTCCCATTCCCCACCAGTTATTCAATTTGCAATAATTTGGAAACATTGTTTGAATAAGTCCATAATTTCTTCCTCCACCATATTTCAATTTGAATGATCACTCCATTACAAATGAAGTTTTCTTCTAAATAAACATAAGAATAGTTTCTTTCCCCCATGGCATGTCTATCATTACTCAATGATATAGTGAGGGATAGAGTAATGTCCCACTGAATCTCACACACATACCAATTCATCAGGATTGTCACTCTTAAATCCCTTATTCCTTTGTATATTTTGATCTTAATTGTGAATCATGCCTGAGATTTTCTTGCCAATTATTGAAATAAAACAGCCTCATGGCCACTAATTAGGAATTTGTATGATTAATCATAGTTTGGTTAAATTACCATTGGTAGATCATAGTGTTGGGTATTAATACCAATTACAACAGGTTTGCAAACTATTTTATGTAGTTAAACACAATAAAACATAAGAATGTGGTACACCACACATTTAATACATTACACAAAAATTACCCTCGAAACCTCTCCCTTAAAGGAAAATCAACAAACCGGTGAACTTTCACTCATCTATTAATTAAACACTTCAAAGAATAGGTGTTTACAACCATGACTTACAAGACCACAAATTCACACAATTTATCACATCACGCCACGATATACACTTCATAGCCATTACATCTTATATATGAAAGGAGCCATTACATCTTATGTATAAATGTAATACAACCAATTGCTCAATAATGGAAATCCATAACTTCCCAACTATTATTGGTTATTCTATTTCAGTTGACTTGACTGAGTCAACTTTGGTCAATTTCTCATCGAGCTTCGGTCATTTCGTTGACTTCTCCTCAACTAGTTGTTTTCCTTTGACTAAACAACTAATATGATCATTCAATTAAACATACTTCCCCCCGTCTATCACCTTTGACTCCAGTCAACTATTGACTTTGTTAGTCGATTCATATAAAAAAATATAGCATTCCCAACACTCACCCACTTTTTTTCTTCTTTGCATAAAAAAGAGATACAAAACTTGTGTTCACTCAATCAGGGATAACAATCCCATCATTTCCTTACACTAACAAAAAATCGCTATACTCAGTGACTTGGTTAATGAGTCTACAACATTCTTTACCGTATCAACCTTTCCCAATAACACCTTCTGGTTTTCCACCATCTCCCTCACAAAATGGTATTCAAAATCATTGTGTTTCATCTTCAAATGATATGTTGTATTCTTTGCAAGTAAGATTGCACTTTGACTGTCACAGTCCAACCTATCAACATGTTGTATAAATCCAACATATGAACACAACCAAACAACTTCCTTACATGAATGAGCAAATGCCATGTATTCATACTCAAAAGTCAATGGCGCAATGACCAACTTCCTTCTTCTCATCCAACCAACTGTTCCAAAAAATATCTTGAACACATATCCACTAGTGGACCATATGCGGTCGATATCCCCATCTAGTCGAAATCGAAAAAAACATGTACATTGATTTCCTTGTTACCCTCAAGTTCCCTCCATAACAAATTGCATAATCCATCTTGTAGTGTAAATACATGAATACTCATTTGAATTTGGTATACTACTCTTTCCCAGGTGTTGACATATGCCTTCGCAATACTCACACTACATAGGAAATATTTGATCGTGTATAGACCATAGCATACATCATGATACCTACAACACTAACATAGGAGATATGTAACATGTACTCCTTTTCTTCTTATGTCTTCAGAAATTGTTCAACAAATCACTTGATTCCCATAGTAATAAGGACCTTGACTGGCCCACAGGGGATAGAGCAATTGGTATTGAGTAGTTGTCATGAGAAGTTGTAAACGAAAGGTCACGAGTTCAAATTCTCTGTGGGTACTTACTTATAATAAAAAAGGACCTTGACTGGTCTACTTTCCTGCATGTTGAAACATTTCAAATATGTTTCAACATATTTTATCCAACTTAACTAGAGTATTCTACCTAAACGATCTCTCTGGATTTCCATTACAAGAATGAAATAAGTTTGTTGCTCTTAGATACTTCATGTAAAACTTGGAGAATAGCCCCAGTTTCACCTCTTTTATCAAATCCATGTTATTTCCAACCAACATGTCATCAAATTAATAAAAATACATATATGAAATGACTACCATCCTACTACTGATGGGTTTCCTTCCATTTTCTAACACAACTCGATCCCATGATTCATTTTTCTTCAAGGACTCCATTTCTTCTTCCATAGCCCTTTTATAATTTTTTCCCTCTATTGATTTGATTGCTTTCTTTTTTGACCTGGGATCGTCATCTATGGAAGATAACACAAAAACAAAGTGAAATTTTTGTGGACTATACCTTTTTGGTTGTTTCATTGCATAATCAGACCTCCTAACATATAGAGTTTGTTGTTCCACCTCTTCATTGGATTCAATGGACTCTCCTGAATCTAAACTTTCATATTTCATTTCAAATTCTTTCTTTTTTTTGTTTTTCTCTTCTATACTCTTCATTCCTGGAAGTGCCTTTGACTTCTCTGAAGATCACATCTTGACTGTAAAATTCCTTCCTCATCACTGAGTTCCATATATTATACCCTTCCACTCCATCCGTGTACCAAATGAATATGTACTTTTTTTACTTGTTATTGTGTTTATTTTTGTTCTCCTTTGGGATGTGCACAAAGAATTCACACCTAAACACTTTCAGATGAGTAAGAGAAGGAATCTACCAACCCATGCCTCATATGGATTCTTATCGACTAGAGACATCGATGGTGACCTATACACCATGTAACATGCCATGTCAATTACTTTTGCATGGAATTAATGTGTTACTCCTGCACCAGTGAGCATGCTCTGCACTTTCTCCATCATTGTTATATTCCTTGTTTCAGCAACTTCGTTCTTTTGAGGCATATAGATTTTTTTGTTTTATTAAGTTATACCATACTGTCTATAAAACTAGTCGAAGGTCTTTCCACATATTTATCCTTTGTTGTTATTTCTTAGCACCTTGATCTTTTTACCAATCTAATTCTCCACACGATATTTGAACTCTTGAAACTTCTCAAAAACCTCATATTTATTCCTCAGAAAATAGAACCCTGTCACTCTGGATAAATAATCTATGAAATAAATGCAATACTAAGATCACCCTAGTGAAGTGACTGAAACAGGTCCAAACACATCACTATGTATTAATTCCAGTGTTTCTTTATCCTTGGTAGCAATAAAAAAAACATTACATGACTCTGTTTACCATAAATACAATGTCCATAGAAGTCAACTTCTACAGGGAAATCAAAGAGACCTTTGACCATACCTTTAATGTGCATAGCACGAAGATCTATCTCACCTATATGATCCATCCATTGATGCCACAACATGGTCGAATCGACTATAAAAATAGAGGTTCCATCAGACTCAGGGTAGACAACATTAGCATTTTCATCAGTTTCTGTTCTTCCCAATAGTTTGTACAATGTTTTAATTCGAAAACCTCTCATCAACACCATTTATCCTTGCACCATTTTGTGTGTACATTTCTCAAATAAAGATTGTATTATTGCATTCCCCATCTTACTTATCAATATCAAATTTCAATCCAAATATGGGGTATGAAGAACTCTTAGAAATGTTCCTATTCTTCCAACTTTTAGTTTCAGTTGAAATTTACCTTGTCCAATTATCCTAGTCAGTGAATAATCTCCTAGTATAACATCACAACCATCGATCTTCTCAAACTCAAAAAAATACTCTCTGCAAGGTGTCATATGATATGATGTGTTAGAATTGATCAACCAAGAATCATGATCTGACTGTGTACTTGAGGAGTCCAAATACATATTGGCGTTTTCTTCTTGTGAAGACTTACCATCATTTAGCTGACCTTTTTCAGACCCTTTTCCTTTCTTGACTTTCGTCAACTTACAACTTCATCCATAATGCCTGACTTTACAGCATCACCAATAGGTTTTCATTGTTGGACCAAGATATATAGTATTAAACATACCCCTCGACTTCGATCTTGTACTAGAGGTTTTTCCTTTTCCTTTGTCTATCGGTCACCATCTTACCAATAAGGCTTTGAGGGTCTCTCTTTCCATGTAATTTTTTCTCATCTCTTTAGAAAAAAAAGATGTGACCATACCATCGATCTTCAATGTGGTGTTTACTTTCAATAGCCACGACCAGGATAGCCTACGAATCTGGAAAAGAACATAACAAACTGATGCATTTTCCCTCCTTCATGATTTTGAAATCCACAGCAACAACTAGCTAATTATAGTGTTGAACGCATTAAGGTGCTTTGTAACTGAGTCACCTTCTCCAATCCTCAGAAGATACAACTTATTCTAAAGAAACAACTTGTTAACCAGATACTTAAACTGGTACAAGTTCCCCAACTTTCCCATAGCTTCTTTGTAGTGTCTTCTTTTGAAGCATTTAGAAATACAAAATTTTCTAAACAAAGTTAGATTGTTCTCCTTGCCTTTTTGTATATCTTCTACCAGTCTTCCTTTGACACACTTGTTGGAGTCGTTCCTGGGTCAATTGCAATCCATTATTCTCAATATACAAGGAGATAACCCACCTTAAGCTTCCAAAGCTCAAAATTGTGTCCGTTAAACTTTTCAATTTATATCCTCGACGTGTTATACATTCTAACTATAAATCAATGTTATTGGAAGACTCTGACTGTGACAAGTATTCCCCAAATCCTAGACCAAGCTAAAACCATCAACAATAAAGGCACCCCCCTACAACCAAATACAACTCTAATACCAATTGTTGATCCTTAATACCGATTACAACAAATTTGCAAATTGATATATATAGTTAAACTTGTTGTAGTCGGTAATCAGTAATAGAAATATGCCTTACTTCCATACTAGCACTGTTTATAAATCCTATTGATTTTGCGTGTTAGTACCTAGATCAGGAACAAGGAAGGCTAGGAATGTGAATAAAAAAGAACACTACATTTTGTAAGGAAACAATTAAAAGAATACAATGATGATTTATTTTATTGTTCACTAAAATTGAAGTGAAGGTAAATACAAATTATCACACGCTAAAAGTTCTATGAATTTGTACTTTTTTTTGTTGTTTAAAATAAGTGAAGAATATGTATAATTTTAACACGAAATCCCACAATAACTATTTTGGATTGGTAAAATTGCAAGATCAAATGATAACATTGCAATAGGGGATTCAAGGGAGTAATATTGTAAAAGGGGATTCGAGGGGGCTAATAATAAAAATAACAATTTTATCAGTTGAAAATAATAATTTTGGGAAAGATTCGTGACAAAATTGAATAATAAGAAATAAGAAAAAATCAACTTTATAAAACATTCAATTATCAATCATAACAAATAAAAAAATTCAACTTTATAAAACATTCAATTATCGATAATAACTAATAAGGAAAAATCAGCTTTACAAAAAGTTCAATTTTCTTCCAAAACTTTTATTCAAATTTTAATATATGATTTGACAATTTAAAAAGGAAATATATGAATTATGGAAATTGAGTCTGAAATACTAACCATAATTAAATATTATTGAATTGACATTATCAAAATAATTAATAATAATAATTCAAATAAATAAATGCTTGAGAAACATCAATTATTTTGTTGATGCATTGTAGTTTTTTTAAGAGTTAAACCTACATTAATTATAAAATCTTAAATATAATTCTCATAATCCAATACTAAATAAGCCTCAAGGGGTAGCTCAGTTGGTTGGAGATCTGAGTCCAAAGACTATAGATATTGAGGTTAGAGGTTCAATTTTAACTAATCCAATTATATATTTCCTTCGGGGTTAGGATCCCAAAATTGGAGCCAATAAGGCGAACCCCCTTCGGGTGGGCGCCCTAAATTATTACTGTGGATGTAGAGAGCCTCAGCTACAATTGTCAAGGCTATGAACCACATGAAAAAAATAATCCAATACTAATTAATATAATGTCCTAAAGATAATAATGAAATAATTCATCATCATAATGAAAGGCTCAATAATACATAATAATAATAATTAAGTATCGTTATATAATAAACAGGAATTTGGCACACTTTGAATCCTCCCTTGGAACTATTGGGGCTTTCCATGGAACATAGGTCTCAAGTTAAGTTGGGTCCTTAGTGAAATTGTATTATATTGCTTCTCAAAACTTAGGAGCACGAAGAATCTAAGCTCCCTAACATAGAAGGATTTGTCCTATAGTCAATATGTAACAAGAGATCCTACCATAGGGGCATGGGAGGTATATCTTGTTACATTAATAAGAACATCTCTTCCAATGTTAAGATCTACAATAAATACTCTTTCAACTAGTACATTTGGATGGAGATTATAGATATTGACTTTAAAAAATCTAAATTGCAATTTGTTATTTTTCCCCTATTAATTCTAACTTTTATAAGTAAAAAACATTGATAAAAGTTATTCTTACAATGGATGAGAGCATGATATATAGCCTAAGAAATGAATTTAACATCCTCTTAATGGATGACTTTAATGCTCAAACTACAAGTAACCAATATACCCTCTTAAGCAATTACTCCAACCCTAATCCTCTTTGGTTAGATGAATACCTTACTCTAGTTAGAAGGTGCAAAAGAAGTTATAAAGGTGTAGGTGAAAATTTGTTTGGTTCTGAGCTATTCAAGCTTTTAAGTGCTCAAGATACTATAATTTGCAATGGTATAACGAAGTGGCCAAATTCTATCAAAATGACTTGTATTCATGGGCTTGGCAGTAGTGTGGTAATTTATGTAATTTTTAATATCCCTTTACATAATGAAATAATAAAAGTTGACATCTTAAATTACCATATGCCTGAATCAGATTGTATACCTTTAATTATAAATCTTAATTTTTCCATGCATAACGTTCCCATAGAATAAATTTCTCAGATCCAAAAGCACTTGATCTTCAATATAAATAGAGATGATATTTTTCTAAATGATTTTAAAAGTGAGTTATTTCCTCTATCAAGCAAGGACAATATAGAAGACCTCTACCATAATTTACAATAGCCCTCTCATCTTCCATTAACAAGTTCTCGATTAAGTTATCGGTTAAAAATGGAAATAGCAGAATCAATCCTCGGTATAATATAGATTGTAAAAATGCAACAAAATAAATTAAGGAAGCTATTGAAGAGTCCCTAAAATATGACAAGATAAAGAGGTACAAATCCCTAATTAAAAGGAGTAAGGGTACTATATAAATAAAAAGGAGGAGAGTCTTTTACACTTCTCTAAGATGGCTCCTAAAATATTATGGAGGCAAATCTAACTCACAAAACTAAATAAAATAAAAAGATTGTTTTGAAGGACTAGAATTCCTATGTTAAGAAGCTTTATGAGTCCCCTAGTGATGTCATGGATAACATTCAAACCCTCATTACATCGGAAGAAGTTTTTTCTTTAGAAGATATAGATTTTGGGATTAAGCATCTTTCAAATGGAAAAGCTAAGGACCTTGAAGGATACCATGTAAAAATCTTAAAAATTGGAGGGTCTACCCTTATCCCTTATATCCACAAGCTCTTCCATCTAGTGGTCAAGCAAGGTTTCTCAAAACTGTGGACTCGAAGCATCATTGTTCCTATTTTTAAAAGCAATAATAAAAATAGCCCCTCTAATTATTAGACCATTATGTTTATCCCTCTCTCAGCCAATTTATATGGTATTATTTTGGATAAGAAGATCAAAACATGGCTAAAAGTGAAAGTAAATGGGATAAAGGCCAAGCAGGTTTTAAAAAGCATCATTCAACCACAAAACACCTTGTTATGCTTAGAATCAATGTGGAGGAGTGTCATAATAATAAATATAATATCGTTTTATGCTTTGTGGACTTTAGAAAATCTTTGGATACAATGCCTATAAATAATTTGAGGAATAGATTATAAGAGCTAAAGGTTCCTTTCGAGTTGAGAGTTGTTGTGATAAGGCTATACTAGAGTGTTGTTATAGCATAATTTTCCACACCTTATGCATCGTTCCTTGATGGCCTTCCCTTGTCCCTATGTAGATTCATTATAACCCTCTTACTTAGTATAGCCTTGATGCTTCAGTTTAACCCTTAAAAGGACATTTTTGAAGGCACATGCGGGTCAACAACTATGCAGCTCTCGTATACGCAGCTTGCACCATTACAGCCTACGTACATCAGGTTTTGTGCTAAAAACAAATTGGAGTTTTCTTCATCAAGTAACAAATAGCTTGATCCTTGGCCTTCCATATGCCTGAAAATGCTTTGATTCGACCCTCCATTTCCCATTTGAGGGCTATATATTGAGCCATTGTGAAACATTAGAGGAAGACAACTTTTGAGAGTAAGGAAACTATATCAAAATTTTACATTGCCATATACTTGAGTCTGCGTCTCTTTTCCAAGTTTAAGAACAATGAGGCTTGTTCGAAAGATGTTAATTGCAATATTGGAGTTAAGAAAGGTTTCCCACTCTCCTCTACACTTTTTAGTTTATACATCGATATGTTAGGAGGTTGTTTAAAATAAGCAAGTTGCACTCACATGACATTAGCAAGAATATTCATTGTCCTTCTTCTCTATGTTGGTGATTTTTTTGTTATGACATGGTGTCCCTTTGACCTTGACAAGCAATTAAGAATTCTCAAGGATTTATGCTCTAATATGGGTATGATTGTTAACATTGATAAGACAAAAGTTATGATTGTCAAATCCAAGAAGGCCACTTATGCTAATTTCATATATGATAATAGAAATTTGGAGGAAGTGACTTCATACAAATATATCAGAATTCATATCCATGATAAACTCAACTGGAACTATAGCATTGAGAAAATGATTAATGGAGGGTGGAAAGCTTATTTTGGTCTCAAAAATGATTGTAAATCAATAAACCTTTTGTTGTCAGATAAAAAGAAGCTCCTTTTTGAAATTATTGTCTCCCTTGTTATCTTGTACAGGTTTGAAGTTTGGGGATCCAACATCTCTAGAGAATATTGGATAAAATTTGAGAAAATACAAAAGCTTTTTATACCTTATAATCTCAAAATTAAAAGCAATATGCCATATCCTATTCTCCTTATTGAAGTGGGGATTTTCCCCATCGAGAGCATGGCTATGACTAGGTACTTGTTTTACAAGAACAAGATAAATAACATGGGAGACCAAAGGCTTCCTAAAATTGCTTTGAAATCTTGTCAAACCACCTAGAACTCAAGCGAGATTTACATAAAGATGCCCTCACTTGGTCAAACCATTGGGGAATTGGTGAAAATGACACTTTGCTAAATATCAATAATATTAAAAATATTACTACAGCTAAGTTTAAAGAGAATTTGTGGTGTAATAAAATTTTAGAGGTTAAGAGAAAACTAAGAAATTCTAAGGAGGTCATTAACCCTAATCTAGAAGATCAAAAGTATCTCTCTATGTTGTATAGTGTGAATAATCACCCAAACATGAAAAAAACACATACAAGGGGTTCTGTAATCCTTGGTAAGATTCGAATGAGGAAAAGAAAAAGAATAAAACAAACTAAAACTAAAAAAAATATCATCATCATTCAATCACACTACACATAAAGAATACCAAGACAATGCAGAATGAATAAACAATGTTTTTTTCTTTGATCACAAATAAGTGGTATGGAGATTAGCATGTTGGTATAGTAAAGAGGAAATAGGGCCTCTACACCTGTCCAAGGGAAGGTCTGTCTGTCTCATTTGAAATCTCGTAACTTCCAATATCCTTTAGGTGAAGTAGAAAGTAAGATATGGATTTCTTTGAGTTCTAGGAGAATTTCGGCAGCATGACAGCATCATTGTGATATGGAAATTGTGTGTGTGAAATGGTGACCTTGAGGGATTTTTTATCGGCAAAAGATTGATCATGAGAACGATCTAGAAGCAATGTGAACATTCTCCATTTTCTTTGATTGCTTGGTGGAGAAGTTAGGTTTGTGAGCCCTATATCTGTAAATAACTTGGGCCATTTTAAGCTATGTGCCCACTTTGGCCCCTTCTTCCTTAGGGAAGTGGAAAATAAAAACATTTGGCGAAAATCAAGTTTTGGGACCAGGTCATTCTTATCGAGGAAAAATCTATGACTCGGGTCACTTATTTCAGGGGAAAAGTTGTGACTCAAGTCATTGATTTCGGGGGGAAAGTTGTGACCTCCTTCTAGGGTGGTCAATTTGAGGTTTGAATTTTGATTTTGGAATTTTTTTACTTCCTCAATGTCATATGGATGAGATGAGATAGAAAAATGGTTCTAATAATGTGGAATGATGGCATATAAGGTTGACAAAAGTTATGACATGGCAGGTGGGAAAAATTGGTTGTTAACATAATTCCCCCCTAATGTAGGAGGTCAGGAGCTCATCGTATGATCAAATTTTATCATAGAACTTTTATTCTTCGAGGAGATATGGGTGATGATGACAAAGAAGAAAAACACCATGTCAAAGGGAACTCTCCCTCTCGAGGGAGTATAGAATCTCATACCTGCATACACAATACTCAAAACGTATGAGGTGCATATAAACTCAAATATATGGATAAGGCAGGCATACCCATACTCATATCAATGTATCCATATAAAAGGGGATTTAGACCAAAATGGGCATGATTAACACATGAATAATTGTTGGATATAATACTTCATGAGGGTCAAAGAGGGACCCAATATAAATACATAATGAGGGTCAATGAAGGACCCAATTTGAAGATATAATGGATACATAATCATGGTGTGCCCATGGCTGATAGAAGAATCCTTGTTAGAACAATGCTATCCCAATGGAATGCAAAATCTTAGTACCTGATGTCATGTTGAAAATAAAGGGGCCCAAGATCTGGAAGGAGGATATAGGAAATTCATTCATCATAGGTGACTTAAATAATTGAATATCTGAATCAAATAAATCTAGGGAATACGACTTGGAACTGGATACCATAGGGAGCATATAACTTGAGGGATTCCAAACACCTTCACCAATGCAACCAGATACTATAGGAAGCATATGACTATAGGGATTCCAAAGGGACTCACAAAAATGGTTAAAGTCAAGGGTATCTGGGGTCCTAGACTAAAGTCGATAAGAGAACAATCAAGTTGTTTGATTCTCAAACGTATGGTGATGAGCTGAATTCAAGCACATGAGAAACAACGAGTCTAAGGGGAACGTGAGAAACAAGCAACGAATTGGCTGGATCAAAAGGTGGTTGATATGATTTTTTCTTTAACTTTTTACTATATATGTACATCTTAACAATAATTGCTAACTTGTTTCAAACTTTCCTTTGCAAATTTGTTGAATTTTTGTAGGGACCAATCGTGAGAGAATAGAAGGTCATCTTAAGAACATTAAAAATTATGAATGATGTAAATGACAATGAATTGGTCCTTAGTTCATTTTGAGTGGTGTTGGAAGTTAGTGGGAAGGGTAATTTTTTTTCTAAAACTATGTAGGATATAGTGGAAAGAACATATACATGTTCTTTTCATTTACAATACAAACACTATAGGGAAAACACATTTTTGTGGAGGATTTTGTGAAATATTTTAATGTAACAAGATTGGTAAAAATTATTGAAAAACCCTTCCCTCAAACTTTCGCAATCAGTAACTAAGATTTTAGTGGAGGGTTTAATAGGTTTTCACTATAACTGAAATTTTCTAGAGTTTGGAAGTTTTAACGAAGATTTTTCACTCATAACACTTAAAATGATATGTCGCACCAGTGCATAACTATTTAATAAGAATTTGTGCATGTTTTAGAAAGCATATGTGCTCTAATGTCATTTCAAGCACCGATGCTCCAAGACCGAAGTGGAGCACTAATGCACCCATTCCTAAAAGTGAAGCACTAAAGTACATGTAGATCAAAGGAGCATCGGTGCATCCTTTCCTAAAAAAAAGTACCGGTGTGAAGATAGCTTATGACACCAATGCACGTGTAGCTTATAGAAGCACGAGGGCACCCATACCTAAAATATGAGCAATGGTGGACCCACGCTATCATGAAGCATCTATGTTGGTGCCCCAAATCAAAGCAAAGCATTGATGTCAATGCTCTAGGATTAAAAGGAGCATCAATGTTCCCATGATTAAATTTAGCACTAGTTATATCAAATAATAAATCAATTATTAGTTTACTAACAAAAAAATGTTTGTAAATTAATAATTTATTAACATGTATAGTCATTTTTACTACTAATTTTTTTGTATATAATAATGTTCAAGCTTACTTAATATTGATTGATTTAATTTAATTAATAAATATATGATTATTAAAATGTAGTTATAGAATAACTTTTATTTTGAATATTTTAATTATTAGTTCTTACCAATTTTTATTAAAGAATCTTCAATTTAGAGTCAAGAAAATGAAAATACTTGAAGAATATTACATAAAAATTATTTTGGTTATTTGAAATAATAATAATAATAACTATAGTTGGAAACATATGAAATAAGGCATTAGAAATCAACAAAAGAATACTATTATGAAAATGTACAATAACTAATATTGAAATATTAAACATTACTATATAGTAATGGGATTAAAACCACCCATACAAAACCATAGTGCTTGTTAGACCATTGAAGCTACTTAATTAGTGGGTTCATTGTAATTACAAAACCATTCTACGGTTACATGGAAAATATTTGATGAAAATTCTCCAAAATCACTCATCCACTAGAAGTAAGATGCACAAAGTGGAGAATTGATGCTTGTAGACCAAGAAAGAGCACTAGTATATTTGGTTATCTATGAAAAAAATAAGGCATTGGTTCTCATAGACAAAAAAATACCATTGATGTTCCAAGAAGAGCAACAATGACAATGTGTAGGTCGAAGAAACTCGTGAACTTCTAAAGAAAGGGAGGTGAATACCCCTTTGTACATGCAGCCATCTACAAAAAAGTGTGCTCATCTCTTCGTCGAGCTTGCCCCTCATTTTCTATCCATATTCATTGATGAAAAACCATAAAACAAATACATCATTAACTTGCAAATAAAAGGAAAACCTTCAAACGAATTGAAAAAAACAGGTAATAAATAAGTAGCAATCGAGAAATAAAAAATAGTAAAAATAAATTAACTAATGGGAATATTAGCCATGTTGCAAAAAAATATATCCCTTTCTTGTTTTAACTTTCCCCTCATATGCTAGCGATATATGTTGATGTAAAACCCTAAAAGAAATCCACTATTAGCCTGTAAAATAGAGGCAAAATCCTCAAACTAACAAAATACAATAAAATAACAAAACTAGATAAAAGATTATCAACAATGGCGATAAATGGAATAAATTATAAATAAAATCAATAACCTACACAATAGAGGCAAAACCCTCAAACTAACAAAATAAAATAAAATAACAAAACTAGATAAAGGAAATGAAAGAAATCCACCATTAACCTGCAAAATCAAGGCAAAATCCTCAAACTAAGAAAATAAAATAAAATAACAAAACTAGATAAAAGATTAGGAATAATACTGATGAATGGAATAAAATAGAAATAAAATCCAAATCGAGAATAAATTAAATAATGAAGAGGGAAAAAATGGTTACTTGCCTATAAAAACTATTTATCTTTCCATGCATTCATAGTTATTTGTATTGCAGTCTCATGTAGAGCCATTGAATCTTCCTCTTCTCTCATGTGAAATGAAGAGATGAAACAAACCCTCATTTTTTACGTTTTTTAGGATTCATGTTTATTTTTTTCATGCTTCTTTTAATAATTTAAAAAATATATATATTGTTTGATGCTTCTACATATTATAAGCATTGATGTGCCCATACCTAAAGAGGAGAAACGATGCACCAACACATTAGGATCACTAGTGTGCCCACACTTAACTATGAGCATCAATGCACTTATACTAAAGAGGAACATTGTTGCTCCACAGCAACACTCCAAGATCACTAGGGAAAAACGCTATGCCATGTAGAGAAACTTCGTGAACCTGCAAATATAGGGAGGTAAAAACCTGTGTGGATTTGCACCCATGTTGCAAAATATTGTACCATTTTCTTTATCAAACTTGTTTTTCATTTCTCAAGTATATATGTTGATGTAAAATATTAAAATAAATCCACCATTGACCTACAAAAATAGAGAAAAAAAAACCTCAAACCACCGAAAAACTAGCAAAACTAGCTAAGAAATTAGAAAAAATAGTGAGAAATGGAAAAATAATAGAAAACAAAAGAAATAATGGGAAGATATGAAATAATGAGGAGGAAAAAAGGGTTACTTGGATGCAATACATTTTTTATTTCCAAGCATTCCTAGTTATTTGTATTGCATTCTCTTGTAAAACAGTCTCCTTTCCGTTTTCTCTTTTATAGAACCATACGAAATGAAGACATAAAACAAAACCTCTATTTTTCCTCTTTTCAAAAGTTGTTTTTAGTTTTTTCCTACCTATCTCAATAATTTAAGAGAAATATGAATTATTGTTCAATTCACTAGTATGTTAGGAGCATCGATGTGCCCATAGCTAAAGAGAAGCACCAATGCACCCAAACCTAAAACAATAGAACTATTGCACCTATACCCAAGACGGGCACCAATGCATCCACATCTTAAATAGGAGCATCAATGCATCATTACCAAAGGGAAGTATCATTGTGCCCTTACCAAATATGAGCACTAATGTATTTTTGGAAAATTGGCACTATTGTGCACATGGGTCATGGCACATTGGTGCTCCTAGACCAATGTGAAGCACAAGTGTGCTATGGACAAAGAGGATCACCAATGTATTTTGGGGTTGCTGGCATTTTGGTGTACATTGGTATAGAAGCATCAATGCACCTAGACCAATGTGGAGCACTAGTACATCTTGACCAAAGGGGAGCACTGGTGCATCTTAAACAAGGTGGAACACTGATGTCTTTTTGGCATGTTGTTGTTCTAATGTTCCTATAGCCATGGATAATTGGTGCATTTGATATTGAATTGCATTGGAGAACCATAATGGTTTAGGTGCACCAACAAAAAAACATTCGCTAAAATCTCATGTTGCTTGCCTTTGGTAGCGACCTTTGCTATAAATTGAGAAGGGAGAATTTTTGGAGGGAGGCTCCACAAAAGCCTCCCGTAGAAGTTGTTTTCCTTGTAGTAAAATGTTAATCGAAGAATTATGTTATACATAAACTACAACAAGTGTTTTTAGAGAAATGATCAATAAGATGTGTGAGACTTGAATGAAAAAAACATACAATAACAAAAAAGAAAAAGGAAAAAAGTATTATTATTAAACATATTATTTACTAATATGCATATACTAGTCCAACAAATTGCCAAATTAATATTTTTATTATATTAATTGATTTCTTTTAATTGTGTTTTTCATTGCTAGGAAGATTGATAAAATTTCAAAGGGTGATGAACTTGATATCTTAAACATGTTGGTAGATATGTTGGAAAAAATGTTCAAGGAGTTAGTCAAAGAAATGAGTAGAATTACATCTCATGAGGAACCATCCCAACAACATCATGCATCAAATGTATGTATTGATTGATTTTTTCTATGTCCAAGACTAAACAGAGTTTAATTATTGCATGGAATATTAATTTTCAATTTTTTTATTATTACAAAATAAAAAATGGTACCCCTTCAACACAAAAGACGTGACAATAAGGCATAAAAGGGTTGATTGAAAAGTTTGTGTGTACTTAATTCATTTTTCTTACTTAAGAATTCATATTTGCTGTGATGTTTATATTTTAATTGATTTGCAATCATTCATGGTTGTTTTCTCATGTGTAGCATGCAAAGAATTGTCATCTAAACATTTGATTGAAATTGGATTAAGTATGGGTTTTGAGTATATGTTGGAGTATCAATGATTAATTGAACAATTTGTAAAAAGCTTTGTTGTTTTACTTCCCTTTTTTATAATTGTTGAAAAAACAAGAAACCTTTAATTATATATATGATTCAACAATGAATATAAAACTAGCCGGAAACAAAGTATGGGATGGAATATTAATTTTCAAGAGAGTTTAATTATTGCATGGAATATTAATTTTCAATTGTTTTATTATTGCAAAAGAAAAAAAGGAACCCCTTTGACACAAAAGACGTGACAATTAGGCATAAAAGGGTTGATTGCAAAGTTTGTGTGTACTTAATTCATTTGTCTTACTTAAGAATTCATATTTGTTGTGATGTATATATTTTAATTGATTTGCAATTATCCATGGATGTTTTCTCACGTGTAACGTGTAAAGAAGAGTCGTCTAAACATTTGATTGAAATTGGAATAAGTATGGGTTATGAGTATATGTTAGAGTATCAATGGTTAATTGAACAATTTGTAAGAAGTTTTGTTGTTTTACTTCCCTTTTATAATTAAAGAAAAAACAAGAAACCTTTAATTATATATATGATTCATCATGGCATATAAAACTAGCAGGAAACAAAGTATGGGATGCATCCAACATAAGATATCTTGAGAGACAACATGAACCATGGTTTTGAAAGATTGCGTATTGTTTACGAAGCCCTCATTGCTATGGTACTCTATTTTATCTATGCAATCATGTATATTATACTATAAATATCGGTATATTGTTTACACTTTATTTCTATGTTTGTATATGGATCATGAAGAGGCATAATGTCAAAATCAAGCCAATTAACAAACCATTTCAAATAACCCAAGTATAATATCATGTGCAAGCGATGAAGAAATGAGTCTGGCAAGTAACTTGATCAATGACAATAGTTCATTTGATGAATGATGATCATCAAAATTGGATGTTACAACCTCTATATTTTCAAATGTTTATCTATGAAAATCATAGATGTTGTTTGATGTGAACATATTGTCCCCATTCGATGACAAAATGTTATCAATAATTATAACAATTATTTATTGACATTTTGAATATTGTGGACCTTTATGTTGCTCCATTTTGTATCACGAAAGGTCTCTTGTTCATAAATAATAAATGAATTTCTTAATATATAGCATTTTACAATGTTAGATTGTTGATCGAATTTATGGATTATTTACATTGTTATAGTGAACATAAGTGCAATACATTAGTTGATATGCATTTATTTAAATCAGACATTAAATAACGCAATGATTATATCCAAACACAATAATTAAAGAATAAAAATCAATATCATTATAAAATACATTTGATCTTTTTAGGATTAATTTAAATTTTGTAAAAAAAAATACATTCCATATCCACAATGTAGAAAAAATTAACATTAAAACTCTCACTGCATCGTATTCATTTGAATTAAATGGTGTAGTTCATACCTACTTACATATAAGAGTGCTTAAATGAGTATTACTCACCAGCATGAAAAATGTGTCAACAACATTGGTGCGCCTAATGACAAGAAAAACATTGCTTCCTTCGATGATACCATTATTGATGCTATTATGTTATCATTACCGTTACAAGAACTTACAGTGTCTAAGATGATATACGCATCCATGTTTTTACATATGCAATATGCAACAATGCTCTCATTATATAAACTAAGCACTAGGATTTCATAATAGATAACATTCGTTGGTGCGTAATATATATTTTTAAATCCTAGTGCATATCGATCTCTGTTGCACAAGTGTGTAATGTTGAATGAAGCACCACGATTCTTTTAATATCTAGGTTCTTAACCAAGCCTTTAAAAAAATATTGTACGGATCAGTTCTTAGTATAGATATTTGAAAACCCCAATATACATCACATTAAGCTCCATGTTGACATTAAGCTCCATCACCCATTCATGTCACAATCATGTGTACAAATGACATACACAAGATGTGATGTGTGATTAACTACAATCAACACATACCCAAAAGGGTCGCCTTCACATCTCTTATATACCAAGATATTTGGATTACAATACAACCCACAACACATGTGGGATAAATAAATTTCCACCTCTTTATATAGAGAATGGTTACAAAGGATATAATTACAATGATGCATGTGGGACAACTCTATTATAGAATATTAGAGTTATTTTATGTCTTTAAATGATATTTTACCAATATACCACATAAGTCATCATTACATATTCTAACATTATTATTAAACATGTTGGTTACTAATATGCATATATTAGTCCAAAAAATTACCTTAATATTTTTTTATATTAATTGTTTTTTTAATTATGTTTTTCATTGCCAGGAAGATTGATCAAATTTCAAAGGGTGATCAACTTGATAGCTAAAACATGTTGGTAGATATGTTGGAAAAAATGTACAAGGAGATAGTCAAAGAAATGAGTAGAATTACATCGCATGAGGAACAATCCCAACAACATCATGCATCACATGTATGTATTGATTGATTTTTTCTATGTCCAAGATGAAAGAGACTTTAATTATTGCATGGAATATTAATTTTCAATTGTTTTATTATTGTAAATGTAAAAAATGGAACCCCTTCATCACAAAAGACATGACAATAAGGCATCAACGGGTTGATTGAAAAGTTTGTGTATACTAATTCATTTTTATTACTTAAGAATTCATATTTGTTGTGATGTATATATTTTAATTGATTTGCAATCATCAATGGATGTTTTCTCACGTGTAACATGCAAAGAAGAGGCATCTAAACATTTGATTGAAATTGGATTAAGTAATGGTTATCAGTATATGTTGAAGTATCAATGGTTAATTGAACAATTTGTAAAAGGCTATGTTGTTTTACTTCCTTTTTTATAATTAGTGAAAAAACAAGAAACCTTTAATTATATATATGATTCATCATGGCATATACAACTAGCAGGAAGCAAAGTATCGAATGGAATATTAATTTTCAAGAGAATTTTAATTATTGCATGAAATATTAATTTTCAATTGTTTTATTATTGCAAAAGAAAAAATGAAACCCCTTCAACACACAAAAAATGTGACAATAAGGCATAAAAGGGTTGATTGCAAAGTTTGTGTGTGCTTAATTCATTTTTCTTACTTAAGAATTCATATTTGTTGAAATTTCTATATTTTAATTGATTTGGAATCATCCATGGATTTTTTCTCACATGTAACATGCAAAGAAGAGTCATCTAAACATTTGATTAAAATTGGATTAAGTATGGGTTATGAGTATAGGTTGGAGTATCAATGACTAATTGAACAATTTGTAAGAATATTTGTTGTTTTACTTCCCTCTTTTATAATTAGGGAAAACACAAGAAACCTTTAATTATATATGCGATTCATCAAGGCATATAAAACTAGCACGAAACACAGTATGGGATGGAACCAACATAAGATACAGTGAGATATTGGAATGCACAACATCACAACAAAATGTTCTGACTCGTGTGACATTCCAACCTAGATCTACATAGCAAAAACAATCTCACTTAAAATTGTTTGCACAAAGAGATAGCAAGAATAGAGAAGAAATATTTAATAGAACACCGGAATAAAATCACTCAATTGGGAAGTTTTCCACTCTAATATTATTCGTTAACATGAGTACAATATATAGATTCTCTCAAGAGACAAAATCGAGAGGCTTAGGGGTGAGTTGAGTAGCTCACATTAATGTTGGCTTATCTTGACTAATTCCTCCAATATATGACATTGTGCCAAGTGTAACTCCAAGTAGTGTCCATAATAAGGTGAAATTAACCTAGTTGGACCATGAAGTGGTTAGGCTAGTCAACAAGTGTGAAAGGAACCATCATGAGGGCGATAAATGTGGTTTAGTAGCTTGGTTTTGGACCATTAATGAGCAAATTGACCAAATCCTCAAGAGGGCACACCCAGTCTCCTTAAAACATGGAAATGCAATAACTACCTCATAAATGAAGCATAGAGGGGCACATTGACTCCATATAATAAGGAAAGGAGTCGGTAAGTTGACAAACAAACTTTTATGGAATAACCACTAGTCTAAGTGGGTCAAATGTGGACAAACTAGGATCCAAGACACTAGACTAGGAACTAGAACCATTTTCACATGGAACAACTTACACTAAACACTTGGAACCTTATGCAAGATTATTAACCAAGGTCTAGATGGGAAATATGTCCCAACACCACCCCTTAAGCCAAAATTTTTGTGAGCAATTATTGAGGTCCCGAGCCGCAAGGCTTATGGACACCCTTTACATTATTGATCCATATGAACTGAGGAAAGAGGCAAAACCACATGGGAAAAATCCTCCCTAAAAAATGGACATGAAAGAGAAACCAAAATTTGTATACACTCCAAACTAAATGAATATGTTTGGAGGAATATTCTTCTTGGGAAGAAGTGTAATGTTCTCAACCAACTTAGGAATGTATACAGTTGCATGATGAATCCTAGGACCATGTAGAACAACTGAAATGCACTCTAGGAGAGTGATTACTGCTCTTCATACTTGAACTTTGAAATAATCAGGGTTCCATTTCCAAAAGAGACTTGACGTGCTTGATAATAAGTGACCCCAAGTGGAACAAGAGTTTTGAATGTGCCATTGTGATGGCTAAGGATTCTCCATATTTTGTGCAACTCTGAAAATTAGTGCTAGCAAGCATATAGGAGTACATAAGAAGCATGGATCCAAGGAGAGCGAATGCAACATCTCTAACCTTTGATCCTTCTTCCAAAACATCCAAGGTATCACTCTTTTGCACACTAGCATATTCAATGGAAGAATCATGGAAGAACAATGATGATAGATGGAAGATATTCTCTTCAACAGTATTGATGGAAACAAGTCGTATGCTATCTTCATGAAAAACAGAGGAAGCCATAGAGGAAGAAAGTTGAACTGGATTATTTGTTGAATCTTCTACCATTTCTTTGTGTACTTGCAAGTAACACTCTTTGAAATTCCTTACTTCGATAGCATGCTTGAGAAAGTCCAAAAGGCGAAACCAAATGACCAAAGGTATTAACTGGAAGTAACAATGGAAATTGTTTTGCATCAGACTACTATGATACCATGTGATATTTTGGAATGCACAACATCACAACAAAATGTTTTGAATCATGTGGCATTCCAACCTAGATTTTGATAGGAAAAACAATATCTCTTAGAATTATTTTCACAAAGAGATAGCAAGAATAAAGAAGAAATATTTGATAGAACACTAGAGGAAAATCACTCCAATGGGAAGTTTTACACTCTGATATTATTCATTAACATGAGTATAATATATAGATGCTCTCAAGATACAAAATCAAGAGGCTTAGTGGTGAGTTGAGTAGCTCACATTAATGCAGGATTATCTTGACTAATTCCCCCAATCTGACGTTGTGTCAAGTGTAACTCCAAGTAGTGGCCATAATAAGGTGAAATGAACCTAGATGGACCATGAAGTGGTTATGATAGTCAACAAGTGTGAAAGGAACCATCATAATGGAACTATATGTGGTTTAGTGGCATGGTTTTGGACCATTAATGAGAAAATTGACCAAATCCTCAGGAGGGCACACCCAGACTCATTAAAACAAGGAAATACAATAACTACCTCATAAATGAATCCTAGAGGGGCATATTGACTCCATAGAACAAGGAAAGGAGTGTGTAAGTGGACAAACAATATTTTATGGCATACCCATTAGTCTAAGTGGGTCAAATGTGAACAAAATGGGATCTAAGGCACTAGACTAGGAACTAGAACCATTTTCACAAGGAACAACTTACACTAAACATGTGGAACCTTATGCAAGATTATTAACCAAGGTCTAAATGAGAAATATGTCCCAACACCGCCCCTTAAGCCAAAATGTTTGTGATAAATTATTGAGGGCCCAAGCAGCAAGGCTTATGGTCACCCTTTACATTTTTTATCCATATAAACTCAGGAAAGAGGGAAAACCACATGAAGGAAATCCTCCCTAAAAAATGGACATGAAAGAGAAACCAAAATCTATATACACTCTAGACTAAATGAATATGTTTGGAGGAGTCTTCTTCTTATAAGGAATAAGTGGAATGTTCTCAACCAACTCAGGAATGTCTACAACTACATGATGAATCCTAGGACCATGTAGAACAACTGAAATGCACTAATAGGAGAGAGAATAATGCTCTTCAGACTTGAAATTTGAAATAATAAAGGTGCCATGTCCAAAAGAGACTTTAAGTGCTTGATAATAAGTTACCCCAAGTTAGTCATAAGGCTATTGAAGCATCAACTTCGAAAGAAGGTTGCAATCAGCTCCAAGAAGGTGGAACAAGAGTTCTGAATGTGCCATTATGTTGGCTAAGGCTTCTCCATCTTCTATGCAACTCTGAAAATCAGTGCTAGCAATCATATAGGAGTACATAATAAGCATGGATCCAAGGAGAGTGAATGCAACATCTCCAAGATTCGATCCTTATGCCAAAACATCCAAGGGATCACTCTTTCGCACACTAGCAGATTCAATAGAAGAATCATTAAAGAACAATGATGAGAGATGGAAGATATTCTATTCAACATTATTGATGGAAACAACTCGTATGTTATCTTCATGAAAAACAGAGGAAGCCACAGAGGAAGAAAGTTGAACTAGATAACTTGTTGAATCTTCTA
>LPNX010468302.1:116915-139551 GCA_001517045.1 Pseudotsuga menziesii | reverse complement strand
GGAGGCTTTTTAGTGGGATTTTCAGGGAAATATGGTAGGCAGATAGACAAATGAGCCATGTAATGGGGTAGATGAGGTAGTTAACCATTTTTGGGTGTTAACAACATTGTAAACCCCAAATGAGAAGTTCTCTTTGGGGTATTTCTCTGCTGTAAATTTGTATAAGTAGTTGCTTAGAGTTAGTTTTATTTGCAAGTTTTTCTGTTTACCCACCTATCTTTGTGACAGACCACCATCTTTGTCACAGAGATTGAAGTGAGGTTAGTTTAATCAGTTTTATTTTTCTGTTCACCCACCTATCTTTGTGACAGACCACCATCTCTGTTACAAAGATTGTTGTGAGGTTAGTTTACTGCTTTAACTAGTTGTATTTTCCTTTCTAGTTTTATTCTCAGTTTACCCACTATCTCTGTGACAGACCACCATCTTTGTCACAGAGATTGCTTTGCGGTTAGGCATTACTTTAGCTAGTTACAGTTTCTTTCAAGTTTCAGTAAATTTTAATTTTCTGTCAAAAGAGTAATCATACAACCCATCTATCCTGTGTATCCTCTATCCACTTGTCATCTCCCTTTAGGGACTTCAAGTTGGGTATGAAAAGCAGGAGAAGTGGGGGCTTAGCTTAGTTAAAACAACTTTCTTTTCTGCTACAATCAACACATTTTATTTTTCAAGTCTAAGATCAAGTACCAGCACCTCCCATAAGGGATACCGCCTGGTTGATCTTGTTGATAGCTTAAAATTTACCTTGCATGCTAATCACCAAGACTAAAATTTACTTCTAAAATTAACCAACAACAACTTCACTATTTCCTGCTCCTCTACTTGGTTATCACCCTTCGGGGTACTCACGAGATACGACAGGGGATAGAGAAGTCTTAGTTTAATAGGCATCTATCTAGCTTTTTTCCTGTTGATTAAAAACAGTGCCCTCGGAGGCGACTTGGGGTAGTAGACCGTGGGGGGTCTCTAGGCATTTTACGTCCTCCTTGTTGAGCACCAGGGCATTGGGGTTTGACCTGTGAGCTACGGGTGGGCTTCGCTCCCACTTTGTTGAGCGCAACAACATTCTCTCTTTGACTTGAGAAATACTGGATTGGGGTAGTCACACCACCGGTTCGAAAACTAAACTTCAAGAAGAAAAACATTAATAAAATCTACCTAAAATTAACCAAGAGACATTGCAAAACCGGTCCTATAACATTCTTTCATTTTAGCACACTCTCACTCCAGCATTGCACTCCAACACTTTACTTTTAGTCTCTTTTCAGTTTCATTTACTTTCAGTTCTGCAATTGTTTATGTGGTGAATGCTTAACATTTGTTTAACTGCTTCAAGTAATTCAACTTAAAAGTCTTTCCATTTTTCATTTACTGTTGGTTTGATAAATTTCATTTAAGGCATTTTTCTTCTGCTATCTCTTGTCTATAACTTGTAAATCTGGTTCATATTTGTCTAAACTGTAACTATTTTACTTCATTTGTTTATATTGATAAATTTAGATCATCTGTATATTGCTTAAATATCTTGGTTCATTATTGTTTATAGTTGTACCATTTATTTGTTTATTCATCTCATTGTTAGACAACTTAATCTGTGGATATTTAACTTAGGACTGCATCTATTGAAGGTTGCATTCTCTGATTCCATTCTTTAGGCACTGGTTATAAATAAAATGATTGACTGTCATTTAATTATTGCATCTTGCATTTGTTTGACTGTCATCTCTCAAAACCTTGGCCTCAATCATAATAAAAGATCCCTTTAATTAATTTGTAATTAATTAATAAATCTGGAACTTAGTCTTTCCGTAGGGACTACCCCCCTTGGCTCTGTTGGGATCTTGCCTAAACGAAAGAGTTGTGGACTGTGGTGACAGTGGTCCCCAGCTCTCGCTTGCCCCCAGCTCTCGCTTGCCCCCAAGGACACACATAGCAGGTTGTGACTTTCCTGTGTCTTAAAGTGTGAATTAGGCGGCAACAGGTTCCATGTGTCATTTGTCCTCATACATACAGTTCACCCATTGTTGAATTTCATCTCATGACTTGGACTGATTGAGACTCGTGAGATTGAAGATCTTTTCCCCATCTTGACCCCTGTACATGGTAGACTCCATGTTGTTTTTGTATCTTTGGCTATGAAGTATTTGGCTTGGCCAGTATGGCTGGGTTCACTAGGAAGTTATCCTTTACTCCTCAAAACAAGTGCTCCACCAAACAGTGTTGCTAAACACTAAAGCATCGGAACGCATAAAAGTTATATCTAAAGGATGCAAAAGTATAAATGTTTAAAAACTAGTCAGTGGCCAAGGGGTTGAACACTCATTCTTTGTATAATGTAAGGCTCATTTGCCCTCCACAGGGGCAGCAGGGAGAGGAAAACCCGTCGAGGCTATGGACTGCTCGCTAGCAGCGGGTCTAGGCATTAGTCATTTACTGGACCCCAGAAGGCTTTCCAGGGAACCTGCTCTTGTGGGCTGACTACTATCTTATGAAAAAATAGAAAGTTATTGAAAAAAAAGCTCAATGGTCAAAGGATGAGCACTCACTCTTTGCATAGTGTTCACTCATTTGCCCCCACAGGGCAACAGGGTGAGACTAGCCTGCAAAGGCTATGTCTTTGTCAGTACTGGAGCCCAAAAGGTTTCCAGGGAATCTGCCTTTGAAGGTTGATCTATATTGCAAATTAGGGCAAAGGAAAACTTGCTAGAGTCTGGAGGAAACAAGCCCAAGTACTTTATCCGTCTGTGAGACACCTCCATCCCCTATTGTTATCTGTCATGTACATGTCACTTTGGTTGAGTGTATTGGTTATCATTTAGAGAGATCACATAGTCAAAGTCAGTCAGAAGTCATTTCCCTTTACCTAACCTTGTTTTCCATCCTCACCCAGCATTAGCACATTGTGTACACTTTGTAAGTATGTCATGAACAAGTAGACTTCCAAAAGGTTCTGAGATTTTTTCAGAGGCACAAGTATATCTTACTATTATTATTATTGTCACCATGATTATGAATAACATGATTTAAGCTTGGTTTTGATATACACCATTGGAGCATTTCTTACCCTGGATGCTTACAAGATCATATGGATACAGTTTATCACCTTCAGTTTGGGTACTTTGACTTGGTCAACCCAGTTGACCAAGTCAAGCACGGTTTCCAAGGCAGTTACCCAAAAAACAACATGGCTTATATTTTTTCCAGACAAGCCGAGGACCAATACTGTGGTTTTAGTTTTGAGTGTTTGGCCCTAGATCTCCTGATAAGTGATTATTATCACTTTATTATTGGTCAAATGATCAAATTTTATTATAGATGGCAATGATTATGGTTCACATAGAGCAGTGTAGTGTTCCAGGGGGGTATGAGTAGTCACTAATACCATTCATTTGTGTCTCTGGATCATCCAGTGGAGTCAGTTTGCTCCAGTTCTCACCATGGACAGAGTTATGGTGGTTTTATTATTTTCCAGCAAAAATGAATTAGGAATTTCACTGAAAAAATCGATTTGGCTTCTTGGGTCAAGGAAATGGCTTGGAATTTTGACAGATGATGTGTTTTGGCTCCTCGAAAAGTCCTTCAGCAGTTTCAGTCAGCTTTTGGTCGGAATTATTTTATTTTTGCTCAGTTAGTGAGGAAAGTCCCCCAAGGGGCGCCCTCTCAACTTGGCTAATGATGTATTACACTATTATATTATATGTTTTGAAGTTGTCATGGGGCTTAGGGTGAGTTGAGCCCCTAGTGACCCCCCTTTATGCATTACCATGTTGTATCTTATGTTATATCATGACTTCCACCTTAGGGAGGCGCCCTTGAGGAAAAGTGCACCCCCTTTGAAGTGGTCATCCCGATCCATGTGTTTGATCCTTGTATTGATGATCTCCACCGTTGATGATGTCTTAATCTCAACTGTCGGATGATAGTTAGTTGAAATGTGGACACACTCTCAAGCTATTTAAGGGAGGTGATCCCCCCATTGTAAAGCATGAGCTCTGGCACCAGAATATTGAATAAAGAAATTTGTCTTGGATTTCACTCTGGAGTGTTGTTGATGAGTTGATGATTTGATTATTGGCATTGTAGTTTTTCTATACTGAGTTTGTTTCGGGATAGATCTTGTATTTTTTCCTTTACCCATTCATATGCAGGTTGAAGGAGGCGCGCTAGAGGAGGGCGCACTTGTGGGGAAACTCTCCCTGCTTCGACTCTCGGGTGTTATCGTTCAAGGAGTGATTCTTTCTTTATGATTTTTCATTTCCCGTACTTTCTTTATACTGCAGATCATGTTCGTTTCTCTTATCAATTGATTGTCTCTGGTTTGATAGGTTGAAGGGGGCGCTAGAGTCACTAGCGGACGCTGAACACCATCAAGATCTTACTCGAAACACTTATTTAATCAAGAAAGCTGCATTCTTCATCATCTTAGAGGTCATCTACAAAGTCAAGGTATGTTTTTCAGGTAAGTTCTCTGTTTAATTTTCTCATGCATTGCCCGTTACTGTTCGCTTTGAAAGAACCATCTGTAGAAGTAGGAAAATTCACCAAACCAAATTGCATTGGGAACCTGCAAATTTGGCAGTCTGGGTTTTGTTTGGCATACTGAAAAACCTTCTATCCCTCCTAGGCGTTAACATTGGAATCTTTTTCCCATCTCCAGGAATTGATCTAAGGAAGAGAGAGAACAAATTTAACTTGGTAGTTAGTTTCCTTTGTTTTTGTTCTAGTTTTACTTGGATCTTTCTCAGTCGTCAAATATTTCATCCAAGTAGGTGTGCAGGAAGCCTTAATTGTCAATACAAATCGTATCCTAGAAATTTCTCAATTATCTGCTTAACTCCCCCCAGGGTCCTTAGTTTGATCGTTTGAACCAGCACACCAAATCCTAGATCTGATCTGTTTTTCCACTAGCCACTTGATTGTTCAACTTGAGTAACATTACCAGTATAATTAACCACCTCTACTCAAGCATCCTTAATTCATGGCTTATCCTCTGAATCTAGGGTTTCAAACACTCTCCTTACGTATTCTCCATCAGGAGTTTGATCTGGTGATTTGCTTTATATATTTCCTATCAGAATAGATTTGGGTCTTCCCCATTTCCACTTGGGCTTCTCTAGTGGCATAAAGCAAAGGAAGTCCTAACTAACGTGACAACCATCCATCCTTTGGGGGTTAAAGTTTCCGTAGGTCACGGCTTTAGTTTCCTGTCCCCTCTGCCATCTTCTTCAGGATCCTTCTATAGGGGGAGCTACGAGATCCGTGATAATAGTATCGAAAGGAGATTTAAATTCCCAAGTCTTGATCTTATTGAGTAATTAAAAGTTCTTATTTAAAATACTAGATCTAGTTTTCTTTTCACAAGTTTAAGGTTTAAATCTAAAAGTACCTGCTTAAGAAGATTAAAGAGATTTCAAGTCATTCATTTGGAATTTAGTGCTTGATATTTGCTTGCCATTCTTTTAACGAGGAAAGCAAAGATCATAAGAAGGCAAGCTTCCTAGCTTGCCTTAGTAATTTTTAGTTAGTTTTACTTAGAATTTTTTAGACCCTTTTTGTAGATTTTCCCAAGGGCTAAGACACTCTTAAAGTGTTTTTGGGCATCTTTCACATTCTTTTCATCGTTGTTTTTGAAGGTTTAGCGAAAAAAGAGGACTAAACTCTGGCAAAATTTCAAGAAATTAAGCCATCATAAGCCCAACAGAGCTCTGCTCCTCATAGAATTATTTTTTTTAGTATTTTGTAAGCCTTTGGATTTGATTTATAACGACTAAAGTGTACTTCTCAAAAAGTTGTAAAAGGTTAAATAAAGTTTCGAGTAGGCTCATTAGAGCCCACTGCCCATCCCCCTTGGGGTGCCCTGTGTCTATGTATTTTTTTTCATGGTTTGATTTTTTTGTTGCTTTAGTTTAGTTTTTAGTTTCCTATATTTTTTAGTTTTACTTTATTGCTTCAAGGAAAGGAAATACTTACCCCACTCTCTCTCGAGTATCCCGAAAGGGGGAAAGAGATTCATGGTAGGACTAGTTAGAAACTTTTTGCCTTTGGTTTTTCTTTAAACTTTAAAATTAACCTAGTTGTGCTCTCCCAAGTATCCTGAAAGGGGGAAAGAGACTCGTAGCTGTGAGTAGTTAGTTAATAAACATCACATTCAGGATTATAATAAAAATGGATGAAGGTTCCTTCCCCTTATGCTTTGCACCGTTGCAACTTGTCTGATCAACGAGTTGTACCAAAAAGGGATACGAGTGACTAGAGTAATAGGAAAATCCACATAAGCCCGTTTCTTGAAAATCGTCAGCTCGCAAAGGGTGAATACCACAGAGTCAGGGGGCTACTCCAAATACGTTATGCCTTGCCCTGTTGGACACTTGGTAAAGCCGCTTTAGTTCTCATTTCAAGAGAGCTTGCCTTATTGGGGCAAACCCAAAAGTAACCCACTCCCTTAAATTTTAATCACTCATTTAATAAATCTAAAATTTACCAACTGAGACATTGCAATACTTTCACCGAGACTACACTAGCAACCCTCATACACAAGCATTTTCTTCATTGGCACTGGTCTACTTTACTTCCTTTTGCATAAGTCAAATTTTGCAAGGTGTCTTGAATAATTGTATATTTTTTAAAAGTTGCTAAGATTAATTTATTTGCAGTGATTGATTGGTAACATTTTAATCGATTCCACCTCAAATTCCTAGAATAGTTATCGTTTTTTACTTTCATAGATCAAAACAACCTTAGATTATTTATATAGGTACTACCCCCCTTGGCTTCACTAGGAGTTGGCGTAGACAAAGGATCCGAGTATCAAGTCACAACACTTGGCTCGAGCTTGCCCCCAAGGTCACACCCAGTGGCTTGAAGATTTATGCCACGTGACCCGAGGTGCAAATTAGGCGTCAACAATCTCAATTAAATGGGACAAGTAGCATCATCAACTCACGAAAATTCAATCCATGTAAATCATTAAATAAAAAAATTGAACTTATGGATTATACTTAGGTGTTGAGAAGACGATGCTTCTCTTATTATTAGTGTTATGTATTTGTTTAATTATTAATCATTCATAAGGAGCATTCACACCATAACACAATAAAGGTGTACTAATAGAATGACCAATTAGTCACTCTAAAGCCACCCAAGATAAGAGACAAGTTAATCCCCACAAGTACTAAAGGGGATTTAGCAAAATGAAGAAGCTAATCCAAGATCACGACGACCATTGATTACAATCACTCTAGCTCATTGGTGTTGGGTGATACAAAAGAATGATGTTTTTGATGCTTTGTTACAATAATGATTTCAAGTCTTTAGAGAGACTTGTTATAAAGATGTTCCCGAAGGGATAAAGTCAGCTCAATTACAATGATCACAACAATTAATAATCAACAAGATGACTTCTCCAAAGCGATGATGCACTTGTTTAAAAAAAAAAGTCCTCCTTTAGTAACCCGAGCTATGATTCAATTGATCAAGGAACTTTAAGATATCCGCACGTTAGCTTCAAAATATTGATCTAAATGACTTCATCAACATTTGTAAAACAAACTTAGCAAGAGAATTAAGTATTCAAAGGTATAGTTAGAATTTATTAGACACGTTCATCAAATCTTAAATCAAATATTGCAATGGTTTAAAGTAACTTTCAAATTAAAATAGTGCTCAAAGATAAGATGTCGAATTCAATTACTAAAGAGGCTCAAGTCGACCTTGAACATACTAGAAGTATTCAAACATTAGCCTTTTAGAATAATTTCAAGGATCAGATATTAAAAATCTTAACACACTTGGGTAAAATGACAATGATTTGAAATGTTGATGTTTGAAATGAGTATGAATTTGGCAACAAAGTGTTCAACAAACTATCCCTTGACCAAGCCCTTTGCTCTTATAATCTTCTATATGAAGAGTGAATTTATATGAAGACAATCGAATGGAAATACAATAAAAGACTTGCTTCAATTCAGAATTAACCGTCCTTTCATCATAAGATAACAAGAGACAATGAGAAAAGGGAGCCGTTTTTAACTTGTAGAAGGCGCCAACGCAGATAGTGCAAATGCCAATTGTTGCAATAAAAAAAGTGAAACGGTAGGCTACATTAAATTTTGATTTGAATTTTTAAAACCCTAAAAAAAATTATGATGGCTCAAAGAAATTCTCAATGAAGCCGATCACCATAACAAGGGTATTCTTCAACAAATCGTCGAAGTGAAATGCTGGCATATTAACCCCTTCATTTGATTTATAGTCTCATTTTTCAAAATGATAAGTACAAATCTTAATGAAGAATTTCTATTAAGATGTCGATTTCCCTACCGAGGAGGCAAGTTGTTAGGCTCATTTGCTATTTAAATCTTTCTACCATTTCAAGTTAACAATGCAGCCTGTTATCTGCCGATTGCACACCAGCAGCAGAAATCTTCCGAAAGCTGTCTCCTCACTTAAGAAAGTGGGAGAGGTGTGACCTTGGGGCAAGCACAGAGCCAAGTACTGTCACCTACTTCTAGCTCCTCCGTTTAGGCTAACTCCTAACGAAGCCAAGGGGGGTAGTCCCTAACAAAGAGTTTCTAAGGCTCAATGTGTTTAAGTTAATTTTAATGTTTGAATGATGCGGATGGGTGTTGTTTAGGAGTTATTATGATGAAAGATGATTATAATTACGAAAATTTGAACACATGACAAAGGCAATCCATGTTGCTGCACTGGATTAAAAGATGAACAATATATCAAGAACTTGTAAAAATAAAAGTGCATTCACAGACAGGTTTTATAAATCAAAGGACAAATGGTCCAGATTAATAATAATGCATGAAAATATAGACCAGTGCCTTATGGAGTCAACGCTCTGCAATGCTTGAAGAATAACAAAGATACAAGTCTTGAAATAAAGCTAATGGACATGTTATGCGAGTGCTCTTGGTATGTTTTAAATATTTTAATGGTCTTGTTTATTATGGCTTGAAAGAAGGTATCAGAGACCAACTGGGAAAGTGTTCAAAGTCATTCTGTTCTAGACATGTCAGCCCGTCCAGTATCTCGGGTTGGTGTCCTGGAGGATTGACCAGCTAGCCGTGACCCTAGGACAATGGGAAGTTTCGGCGCCCTTACTGAGAATAGACTTGAATGCTTTCTACAACGCCGGTGCGTTGGTTGTGGGGTAAAATTTTATTTGTGTTGTTATTGCGATCTTAGCAAGTCCATTCATCGTTTTGAGTACGAGCCCAACTATGACAGTCAGCAGAGCATACTAGGTGAAGGATATCAACGAAGTAAATTAATTAGAGGGGAATGTGATTTGAAAGATCTTATTAAAAGAATTAATTAAAATCCTCCGACAAAGAGCGCTCTTGACTTTGTATTATGACAAAAGTTCAAGAGTCTTATCTATCTATATGCCTAAGTGCAAGGATGATGCAAAAATTAATATGCTCTCCAATAGAGAGTGCTCTTGACTTGGATTCCGGGAAGTTTAAGAGACTTAGAAATTAATTAATAACTTGCAAAAAGTAAAGTGCACAAAAATGAAAGAAAGATTAAATAAACTCTTCGATAGAGAGCACTCTTGATCCACCTTACGGTGAGATTCAAGAGATTTTGGTTCTTTTTTTATTTTTGCAATATTATATCAATTGAAAACAAACAAAACTTAAACTAACTAAGTAATGAAACAAAAAACTTTTCTTTTTTCAACTTTTATGAAAGCTAACTTCTAAATAATGAAACTACTCTTTCCTATTCTACTCTAGCAAATTATTATGCAAACATGAAAATAAAAGAGACGATACAAGCTTCCCCCAAATGGGGGAAGAGGGGTGTGGGAGCCTTTATCCCACTTGCTCTTTATTATTTTTTTACAAATGCTCTTGAAGTTGGGACTCCTTTTGTGATTGAGAAGGTCTTCAATGCAACCTGGAGAAAGGGGATGAAGAAGGGGGAAAAATGAGAGTTTTTTGGAGCTCGAAACTTCAATTTTTTGCCAGCACTTCCGCTTAACCTGTCATGAAAAGTGAAAAACCAGCAAGCTATTTTCCTGTAAAAAAAATGGATTAGACAATAAAATACACTAAAAAATTACACTTAGTACTTGCGCAAAGATAGAAATTTTTGTGCTACTTCAAGTACTAACTAGATCCAAGTTAAATGTAAAATTTAAACACTTCCTACATCTAGAAATGAGAGCAAGTAAAATGAAAATGATTAGCCTTATAGATCTGATTTTAACTTGCAAACATAAAGTGGAAGAATTGAAAATTTTGTTTTAGGGGTGAATAAAAGAGATGGAACCACTTGGATCTTGAATCTTTGAAACCACCCTGGATCTCAATTAGCATGCAGCTGCTAGAAACTTGTGCTTGGCTCCAAGAAAAGGAGATGCAACTTAGCTCAACCTTTTACTCGGTGCAATGGAATGATCTGCAATCAAAGACTTATACGCTTGCCAAAAAGGGGATTAGATCATGTACTATTTACTAATTTGAATAAAAAAAACATGAAATAGAACTGAATAAGACAATGCTCTTTTAGATTTCTGGAAGTAAATAGATAAATAGATAACTTGAAACTACAAATATTTATTCTTATGTGCTTATATAAGCCCTCTAAAGCATGTATCAATACCCACAAATTAGCAAAGCAAAAAGAAATTGAAATTGTATCACCTCATTAACCAAAACACATGCATCCAAGATCTACACCGCATGAGCCTCCAAAGCCTTTCTTTATTCAAAATGGTTGCATGAGAGCAACAAGTATTACAATATTTCACCAGAGGTTCTGTACACAAATCATCCACCCAAATAGAGCTCAAAGAGCCTCTATTTATACAAAAAACCAAGCCCTAGGGACTTTTAATGCACCAGAGATCAAGCTTAGTTAAGCTCAACTTGAACTGAGCTAAAGTGAATGCTGAACTGAGGCTGAACTGCCAACACACCCAATCAGATCGACATCCAAAATGAAATGGCTTTGAGTTATAATGATAGCAACCTGTGTACAATGGGAGCCAAGCCCATGAGGTGGCCACAAACCAAGGAAGTCGCTCACCTACCTATCAGCGTGAGCTCCATCTCCTTCACGAACCGTACGGCAGCTCAAAACTGGTTGACATCACCACAATCTATTCCACCATCCACATGCGAGTTCCATGCTTCACGTATTGGAGTTATATCATGGTTTTAAAACAATGCAAAGTTTAGAATGAGCCGTGGAGGGGGCCCACTACACACTTTAGCGTGAGCTTCATCCTCGCTCATGTCACCCTTCCTTTTAACAATTCGCAGCATTACTAATAGTAAATGGAATAATATGCCAAGGTTTAAGTTATGTGTAGTGGATAGGGGACCACACTTTCCCATTCCTATTCGTCACTTTACATCATGCTAGCGTGACCCCATCCACCACACTCACGTCACCCTCTTTTCATATTAATCCAACTCCAATATGAAACCAAAGTATTAAGTGCCATTTCACTTAAAAGGAACGCATTACTCATAGTGACATCATGCCAAGTCACTTTCCTCTTAAAATATTCAATTTTGACTTTTTGAATATTTGACTTTGGTGCATTCTGTCCAATTTTAGCATTTAAATGCTATTTTGGTGCTCAATTAGCCAAATGATGACTTTCGGGATGCTTCGGCCTGCTGAAACTTAGTGAAAGTGGACCCTGGGGTAATGATGCTGCTCCGGACTTGAAAATGAGCCCAACCACGCCAAAAATGGACTCTAGATGACACTTTTATTACATTTTGAAATTTTCCATTTAAACCATTAAAAAATGGAAAAAAATATTTTTCTCGGAATCAGACAAAACTCTAGGGGGACCTAGTACATGTTCATACGACTCAATCAGAATCCCTAGCACGACAAAAAATACTGACACAAAGGCTCTAATAACCTCCCAAGGCCGAAACACCAAGACAACTACCCTAGCTTTGGAGGAGCGAGTGAAAAACTCAGAAATTATTGGTCATTTGTTCAACAGCCAATAATAACCAAGGGAAAAAACACTCTGGGCTAGTCGGCTTGATGCCCAAGTCCGGGAAGCCGAGCCTTTTATAAAAATTTAAATGCTAGGACATTTTTTACAATTTCCCCAAGGGGGTATGAACATGTATTTACAAAACATTCTGAAAAGACCCCTAGAAAAAGGCTAGCGGACTTCTGAATTCTGATCAAGAACACGTGTACTTGTTCAATGCTCTGGCGGCTCACCGAAAAATCCACTAAGTGCAAAATTAGTGGATAACATAGTCGATTTTCATTTTGAAAGGGGTTTGACATGCATTGTAGACTAGAAAAAGAAAATCGTTGGGTTTTGAGAGGTTCACTTGATCTTGAAATGGATTTTACAAGAGCTCAAAATTGATTATTAATTTTTAAGATGTGGCATGTTCAAATTTCTTGAGAGGCCAATTTTCCTTAAGAGGCATTTCCACAATTTTTTATGAGCCAAGAGAAGGGTTTCCAACGCACCCTTATAGCCACTAGCAACTGAAGAAATTTAATTTTGAAGTAAGATTTTCTCAACAAGCTGAAGTTGCTAGGGTTTGGAGCATTTAGATCTAGGTTTCAAGATTAGCTACTCCTAGTAAACATGCAAAATTTGCACAAGAATAGCAACAAATTACTAGATTTAATTTAAAAATAAAGCTAGACTTGATTTTAAGCTCAAGATTTTTATTGAAGTGCCAAAAATAAAACTTGGAAAAATTATAATGAAGATCTTGCCTAGATTTTAGATCTAGGGTTTTAGAGTAGGAAACTTTGATTTTTATCCTAGGAAAAATTCAAGATATTTTCAAAATATTAATTGAAGCTTTAAGTAGTAAATAAAAGAATTTAGTTTTTTTGTGGAAGAAAAATTTGGGAGGATCATACCATCAAATTAGTTTCATAGACTAATGCCATGGTAGAAGAGAATTGGGGCAAATGGAGTCAAGAAAGTTGAAGAGGCTCTGGAAAGTGGTTGAGCACCCACCAAGAGGAGGAGCAAAGTCAATCCAAATGCGTGGTTTCCATGTAGATATTTCTCTAAGATCTTTAAGTCTTACCAAACGTGTAAACCCTAGCTCAAACTGAAACTGCAACAAGGGTTAGCAAGATCAATATTCAATCAACATCAAACAGTATTAGTGAAAAGGAGGAAGAAAGCCATCAATTACATTCCTACTAACATGATATCAATTAAATAACATTAAAACAATATTACCTCCATGGAAGCGTACATTACTTACATCATAAGCTTGAAACATATTCAAGTGATACCAAAAATCTTCTCCAAAAGCACTAGTTACTAGCCAAAAAAATAGCAAGATTTTATTCCCCGAAAATTTCGACCCTTTGCTAAGGCTAATACCTCTCCTTTTATAGGACAAGGAAGGAACTTCTTGTTAATAGTCAACAATGGTTGCAATAAAATATATTTTGTCATTTGGATGATCTCAAGAAGATATAGCAATCAATGGCTTAGATCTCATCTCAAATTACAAAAATAATAACTTGAATAATTATGCCCAAGTGGGGCACATCGACTCTTTTAGGAAGGACATTAAAAAGTGCCAAATACACTTGTCATTTGTGAAATACCATGGGGCAAGGATCAAATACAAGGGTCCAAAATTACCATCTTGTAAAAATTATAAAAAATACCATGTGCTGGAAATATTTTGGTCCTTTTGGCTCCAACCACTTCCTCAAAAGGCTCTTGATCCATGTGCTAAGATTGAAATCTACGGATGTGACTTATTTGCTCATTGACTTTTATATTTTGGCCCTTGATTACATTGTTCTTGAGGATTTGGGATAAAATAATATATTTTTGCCTCCACATTTGTGCCATGCTTATTTTTAATCAAAATTGCTTAGGACAAATTAATTAATTTTCCCAAATAATAAAAAAGTGCAATTAAAAGCTCTAGTGCAATTTTATTATTTTTTAAAATTAATTAGGCTAGAATTATGAATTTTTTTAATAAAACCATATTCTAGACTCTAAACCATAATTAATTCAAAATGAGCCAAAATAAGCCTGGAAAACTACGATCTAGCTAATAACCTCTAATATAAAGGCCAGATGATGTGTAGTTATGTCATATGTCCCTGATGGACTAACAATAAAGAGTGTCCATGTGGACAGATACAGAAATACTTGTAAGCATCAATAGTTGACTCATTATATAACTAGTCATGCCCTGCATGATGATATACCAACCACATACATATCTTCAAATAGGTTCATGGGATGAATGAATTATCCTTTAACCAATACCAAAATAACACCAAGGCATTAAAAAGAGCCCTTTCCTCCTATGGGGGTAGAGTTAACATGGTCAACCAAGGCTAGTCAAGTGAGTTTACACGGCCTAAATAGATTAATGGATTCCAGACAAAGGAAATAAGGAGAAACTCCATGTTCTTCATCATTTAGACAAACACTAGGGATGTGTCTCACAAAGGGAGTTAGAAGTAGAGAGGTACTTTCCTGATTGGTATTAACAAGCCACTTTTTTTAAACTTTATGTGTTTCACTTAGTCAATTCCTTTTGATTTTACATTTCTAGCACATTTCACCTCATGCATTTGATTTCTTATCACATTTCTTAGGATGACAGCTGAAAGGTACTGGCCCTAAATAGCCTTCTCGGCCCCAGTCAATGAAACGACCTTAGCTCCACTACCAGCGAGCGTCCATAGCCCCGATGGAGTTGCCACAATAATGCCTTTATAAGTAGGCTTAACCTCTTAATTCAAGGAGTACCCACCCTTCCAACTGCCACCTTATTTGACTTATGATAACTTAGATAATACCTTGGGAAGAGCATTGCTCACTTGACAAATCCTACTGTATGAGAAGGCCTTGTATTGTAAAAGAAAAATGACCAACAATCATCCATCATTCATTGCTGTAAATGATCAATCCCGAGACACCATGGAAAACTAGGAGGCCCTCTTGGTGAAGAAAACACGGAAGATGAAAGGTCTAGAATCCATTTATTGAGATTTAGCTGAAGGTTGCAAACCAATTATGGAGTGTGTAATGGAGAATGCATGACAAGGCCAATAGGTGGACCCAAAGGAGGGGGTACAAGCTCTCAACAATACAAAGGGTTACGTGACTTACTTAATAAATAAACACACATATTTCACCCTTGTCAACCTAAGGGTCGATACAACTATTTATACTCATTAGACAATCACAAAGCATTCTTTTTCAAATTTTATAAGATATACATCATGATGATCATCATCATCATCATGTCAAGGCATATAATATATCCTCCTCTGATCATCCATAAAAAACAACCATATTCATATCACACGGGAGCCCAAGAGCAGTAGAGATGGACTCCCAATTTTTGGGAATTTTGCAAAAATAGGTCCGAGGGTTGCCCTACAAAGTGTGGCACAACAGGGACAAGACATCTAGTTGTCGCTGCAAACCATTTGGTGATGAGGCCAAAAGGACCACATCGTCAGTGAAGAGTAGGATAGAGATCAAGACCTGGTGGAGAAGGCACCCATATTCGTCTGAAAGGTGCTCTTGTAGGAAGGACTCTAGCTCGTCGATGTAGATCCCAATTAATGTAGGGGACAGGAGACACCCTTGTTTGACAGTTGACCCAGTTGTACTCATGATGAAATCTGATACCCTGTGTGCTGTGCGAAGATGACTAAGAACCAACTCATACAATTGAATGGTGGTGTTTAGAAGGGTCTCAGAAACGCCAACATCTCTGAGTCTTTGAAATAATGCCTCCCTAGGGATGGAGTGAAACACTTTCTGAAAGTCTACAAATCAGTAGTAAACTTTCGAAGAGTGATGGCATGCTTCCTCAAGGATGGCTTGAAGCGTAAGGATGTGGTTAATGGTTTGGTGTGCCTGTCTAAATACAGCCTGTCCTTTGGCTCTAAAGATGTCTCTGCCCAAGCTCCCTAGAAAGTTGCATGTGGAGGACTGTAGCATAGAGTTTTGAGAAAGTTTGACCAACCATGTTCGTTGGCTTTTGCACTAAGTCCCGATTTATGGATCAGGTGAATAATATGATGTGGCCAAGGTTAAGCCTGTACAGACCACATGGTTAAACAAATCAACCAGGTGGTAGTACAACGTGTGGAGGCCATGTTTAAAGAGTTCAACCTGGAACCCCTCCTCATTCGCTGCTTTGTTGGAACTAATGACCTAAACTGCCTCCAGATATCACAACTAGTGAATAAGTAGCAAGAGGAGGGGGGAGAGGTAAGCTGGATAAGGGGCTGCCCCAGGATATCATATAGGTGACTAAAATAAACACTTATGATTTAAATAAATAACCAATGGTTGCCCAGACGCCACAGACAAATCCATTATCATAATAGATCACTGGTTTCCCAAGACAAACTGATTATCTTCATAGACCACTGTTTTTTGTTTTTTTTGAAGTATGTTGTGAAAATGCAGCCTTTTTCACTTTTAAAAGTGTTAAATTTTTTGTCTTATGAGGCGCAGATTTCCATTATAGAAGTTTCATCCCTAGTGCTGAATCTGATATCTTCAGATACCCTTGTCAAAACTCCAGACCCACAACAACAACAGTGTTGTAGGAAAGCTTCAAGAGTGTAGGCACAACACTTCACAAGTTAGATCATTTCAGCAGCTTCTAGGGTTAGATCTAACAAAAAAGTCAGATTTGAACATCACATTTGCTCAGCACCAACCCAACATAAGTCAGATCTGAAAATATAAATTAAATCAGTATAGCATCAGCCTGGCGGTTCATTATATTAGCACAATAAATCAGCAACTGAAATTAAAATACCATGAAATCTGATCTGGATGCAAATTTGGGACAGCAAACAACTCTTTCTATTACACATGAAAGATGATTACATTAAAAAAAAAAATCAGCTCCTCCCAAGTTGCAACTGCAAAACTCAAATAACAAATCAACTTTTCCCAAGCATACAACGCAAAACCAACAACGTCTCTCAAGCTTCTGAAGCAAAACAAGCAAAATAGCAAATCCATAGCTATTACAACCTTTTTCTAATCTCTAGCAATTGTTCTCTTCTACTCTACCCTAGCTCTTATCAAGCAATCTGATAATGTTATGAAATGATGTGCTCCTCCTTCCTTTTAGAGTCAGAGGAGTGAGTTACAAGTAAGGTAAAACCCTAACCCTAGACTGGGTCCACAAATAGAGAATGGGTCCACAACTGGAGCACTCTACATGTGCCAAGTAGGTAGGCACACACCCACAAGGGTCAACTCACCCACTTCACATATATGTATGCAACACTGCTTATTCTTATGCATCCACAAGTGCCAACTCACCCACTTCATATATGTGTATGCAGCATCACATATTCTTATGCATCCACAAGTACCAACTCACCCACTTCAAATATTTTATGAAACACCACATATCTTTATTTAACAAATTCACCCTCCTTAGTCCAAGTGATAAAATAGATGAAAAAGTTGCCATGAGACAAAATACCCTTCTTGAGACTCTTTCATGAAGCGCTCACTCACAGTATGAGTCAAACACTCTCCGAGCAGCAGGTGAAGTAACAAAAAGGTTCCCTTAGTTGTGATGCTTCTTTAAAGTTCAACTTTAATCTAGGCTGCTAGTTTGAACTTTGGACTATCATATAATTAAATGTCTTTCTCTCTCTCACGCTGAGCTGTGTATCAGTTTACTAATATGAAGATTACTTTGATAATTTTCATTGCTTGTTGATATTTGGATTTTAGCATTAACTAAAATAATTTTGTACTGTGCTTATCTACAAATTTCTATCAGCAACAAAGATTTATATTTTTGGAGAGCGTATTAAATCCTAAATTCTTTACTCATGCTACAAACAATGTTTCAAATCTGTGTTTTATATTTTCATATTTCCCGGATGCTAGATGCCCATATTTAAGCTCTTCCTTTTCTATTTTTCATGGGAATGAGACCTGAGAAGCTTTTGGAAAATTGTTGTCACCTGCAAACTGAGTAACAAGGACCATTATTAAAATTTCATGGACAGGGAAAGGTGATGAATTGTGGAGGTGGTGGAAGTTGTGGCACATGTCTTGTTGAGGTAAACTCTTGAACATTACTGTTTAACTCAAAACAGATTTTCAAAACTTTATGTATTAAAACACGTGGAAAACTTTTTGTGATGCAAGTTCTAGTACATCACCCAATGAGGTATGTCAAGTTGGAAATATAAATTCTGGATGAACCACAATATCTTCAGTCTTTAACTTTCTAAATCAGCTATCGATCATAATTTTTGAATTGTGAAAGGTCAAAGAAAGTTGTGAGTCATTTATTGGCTACTGACATTAGTATTGGAATGTGTTTGTTATTTTGTATGTAACCTGGGGTTGTGTTTTCACAGCTTGGGGATGTGTCCCTTACATCCCCACACACACGGCGATGTAGGAATATAATTTGCCTCAAAGACATCCCCAACATGACAATTGTCTTAAGGATGGTTAGGAAAGGTTCTGTACTGTCCCACAGGATGCTGCCACAAAATAATTAAAAAGACATTACAGTTAGAAACTTGAAATAAACATTTTATGATGACTATATGTAACTTTGACATTATATAGATAAATTAGATTAATTTTAGTGTTTATCTTTTTGCATAATTTCTTTCCATACTTCATGGAGATAGCCACTTCCATCCATGTTGTGTTGCACCCCTCATTGTACCTTAAAAATTGGACCTTCAAACATGTTGGAAACTTGTTACACATTTGCCCATATACCTGTCCCGACAAGCAAGGTAACACAGGTTATTTCAGAATGATAAAACAATGTAGACCACAGAGGGAATACTTATGAATGGTGAGTGGTCTCAATGAACCAAATATAGTTTCAACATCATTGAAGCTATTTTATGATTGTCGTAAATTGGTTCAGAATTATTTTGCTTTAATAAATCTTCAGAGTTCTAAGTCAATACTCAACTTTCTCAGTGCTGCATTGGCTTGGTCTCTCATTTTTTGAGTTGGATGGTGATCAGGAGCCCTTAAAGAACATCTTTTTTATGCACATTTCTGTTTGAGATTTTGCAAACTTGTATGTGCCATTGATCAGAACTATGAAGTTATATCTGGCTTTTGAAGTTAAATTTGTGGTCTTCTTTTTGGGGGGAAACATTAGCTTGTGATTACTTTTGAATTGAATTTCCAGAGCAATCTTAATGGCTTGCCAAATTAGTTGTTAACGAGGGTGTCTGGTAATGACTTTGTTAGATATGTAAATGAGCAAAAGCTCAGAGGGAATGCTCTTTGTTTTTTTTCTCTTCAGAAAATGTTGCAATTATTACTTCATAAAGAATATAAGTACATGATGGAATGGACAAAAGGGCATTTTCCCAGGGGAATGCTCTTTCTTGGTAAACATGTTAGGTTCTGATTGCTACAAACATTTATCTGCTAGATTATTTGCTTGACAACTAAATAAAAAATTCAATGTTAGGTATCGTGAATGATAACTGAAAAATAAGGTTGTTGCTGAATTTGTTCGAGAAATGAGTAATTTCAAATATGAATTATATTTTATATGAATCCGACAATTGGTATGTTAATGCCATTACTCTTTCTTAAAAATAATTGGAAAATTGTTTTTATGGATGTAATGACATGTTTGTTCGAAATAAAGACTTGCAGCATAGCAAATCCCCAATATCGAGTGTCAATGAGGGGATATTGGTGGTGGGATTGGCATTGACATTGATGAGTGCTGATGCTGAGATCATGTATTCAGTGTCGACAAATGTAAGTCAAAAACCCTGGCTAGTGGAAGGAATGATATGTCGCAATCATTCAGATATGCAGTTGATGATATGTGACCATTAGTGGGTTATTGTGTTACAACTCACTAACCTGTGGCAGTCTGTGACTCTGCGGAAGCAAGCCTGTTATGTAACTTGTGGCAGTAAGATATACCCATGTATTTGAAGAACCATTGAATATTCTGGAAGTCTCTTGTGTATGCCATACTTACAAAGCTTAAACAATTTGCTAGTGCTGGGTGAAGGTGGAGAACAAGGATAAGGTAAGGGGAGAAAACTTATTGTTGATTTTGACCATATGATCTCTTCGAATGATGACAAATACACACAACTACAATGACATATGCATGATAGATGAACATTAGGAAATGGTGGTGTCTCACAAGTGGATGAGTTGATCTGAAAAGAGTCCATTCAACCTTAACAACATGTCTACAGCTCACATCCAAGCTAACAATCAAGCTCCGTGAGGATATTTTCTAGGACCTTTGCGTTGAGTATACAAGAAACTGTAGTGAAGAGATCCTAGGGGACACTTAGAATTAGTTGTCCCTTACTCCATCTCACATCAAAACCCATAGGATCCGTGAGGAAATAATCATTACATTTCACAAAGATGGCCAACAGTCTTTAGATTTAGCATTTATTTATCCACTGCTTTTCTTTGGCCTTTCACAATTTCATTTAACAGCCCTTTTTGAGTTGTGTCTAAAGACATAGTTTGCATTTTTATTTGAGGGTTTGCATTTCTCAGTATATAGCATGTAACACATAATGCATGTAATGATGGTAGACATATTGCTTCAAGTTTTCGCTGACACTTTTTGGGCAACTAGGGGGAAAATCCACAGTCAGGACCAAACATTGAGGGCAACCGACAAGAGAGGTTAAGGCTTCAAAACCCAACTCGCCTAAGCTTAGGAACCAACACCAGCGGGTTCTCCTGGCCCAGAAGGATCAAGGCATCTACAAGTTTTGTTGCACAACTCAGAGTGGAGACACAAAACAACATGGGATCCATCATGCACAGGCGTCAAAGTAGGGAGATGATATCCAATCTCATAGGTCTCAGTGAGTCATATGTCATGGGAGGAAAATCAATTATGGATGCTTTGGATGGATGGGGACAAGTGATACATGGAACCAACAAAGCACTAAGGTTTAAAAGTTGTGTAAATCATGGCATAAGCAATAGTCTTCTACATCAAATTCTTTAATCATTATCAACACGAGTTTAAGCATCAATATAAATATAATATAGGCATAGGTTACCATAAGCATCATAACACAACAAGTCCATGGTGTTTGTATACATTAGAGAGCAAAATCCTACAAAAGAGCCATATACCTGATCTCACCATATACCTATCTCTATCTGGTATGCCCATCTGTAAACTATGTACCATATCTGCTGCTCTACTTGAATGAACTAGGTCACCACTGAAGTCATCTCAAAGAACAAGGAGATCTTAGTCCTGGCAAGGAAATACTCCGTATCTGCTACTGAACATAGGCTCTATATGGCTCATGTTGAAATGATGATCCATGCTGTTTCCCCATCTGACTGTCTATCTCAGAAAAATAAAGAGATCAATCTGCATGTTGCATCATGGTTTCCCAACTACAATATATGTGATAACAAGTGTCTTGAATAATTTGTATATTTTTCTAAAGTTGCTAAGAGTAATTTATTTGCAGTGATTGGTCGGTAACATTTTAATCCATTTCATTTGAGCTCCTATAATAGTTGTTGTTTTGCACTTTCATAGATTAAAACAACCATAGGTTATTTTTTATAGGGACCACCCCCCTTGGCTTCGCTAGGAGTTGGCCTAGACGGAGGAGCCGAGTATTAGGTGACATCATTTGGCTCGAGCTTGCCCCCAAGGTCGCACCCAGTGGCTTGAAGATTTCTGCCACGTGACCTGAGGTGCGAATTAGACGACAACATTTTGGCGCCGTTGTTGAGGATAAATCTTTCTATTCCCAGAATACGACCTTTGAGTTTTCTTTTTGTTTTTCTGCTTTGTTTGATGAATATTGTAAACTTAATAAACTTACTCAGATCATCTAGTGGCTCCACTACCCTTAACTTTACCAAGGTGTTCTACAAGAAGAAACTCTGAAGGCTTGCTTCAGTTCATTCCTGAACCTGAATAGGTTTACCATAGGAGGAAAAGCAAGCTAGCTTCTCGTAAAATCCTTGAAGATCTCTCACGTGACTCAATCTTGGACATCCATTGTTTATTTTTTGACGGTTCTCAATCAAGTAATCCACTTAGTACCATGGGTACTCTTTTTAAACTACTGGATTACTCTGCTGTAATTGGTTAACCTCATAACGTCCCTGATAAAGCTATTGAAAAGGTTCCTTCTTTCCATGGTAATGATGCTATAACTGCTAAGTCTTGCTTGTTGGCTTTTACTCAGTGCTATAGTAAATGGTGCCACAATGTGAACCACGAAGATGTCAAAATGAGCTTTTTTCCTGATCTCTCGAAGTTGACGCTTTTGAGTGGTTCACCTCCTTAGATGATAACGGTATCAAGACTTTCAAAGATTTTGAGACAACTTTCAATCAGAGATGGGGAGATAAGAAGGAAAAAAGGCACCTGTTGGCTGCCTTAACAAATACGAAGAAGAAAGAGTAATTTATTTGCAGTGATTGGTCAGTAACATTTTAATCCCTTTCATTTCAGCTCCTAGAATAGTTGTTGTTTTGCACTTTCATAGATTAAAACAACCATAGATTATTTTTATAGGGACCACCCCCCTTGGCTTCACCTGGAGTTGGCCTAGACGGAGGAGTCAAGTATCAAGTGAGAGCTCTTGGCTCAAGCTTGCCCCCTGT